>VZTF01003348.1:3577137-3704468 GCA_013397755.1 Cnemophilus loriae
TTTTTTTTTTTTTTTTTTTTTTTTTGGCTTGGTTAACTTTGTCAATAAATGAGCAGTACCAAAGGACCTTAGTGATAATTTAAGCGATGACCTTACCCTCTTTCCACTACCGTTTGTTTGAAAATTTGGTTTTAAATAAACATTTAAGATATTTAAAGTGTCACCACATAACAATGGAATTCTGAAATTAGTATTGATGAATGAATGAATTTCTTCTTATGAGGTATGTACAGTGTCCACAAAATATTTGATTTACCAGTTTACAAAGCAGGATCTTGGGAAAAATGCATCATTTTAAAATGAATCGTTGTGATAGAGATCATTGCAAATCAATAAGCATGACAGTATAATAACTTTTTAGGTTTGAAATGCATTTATGCAAAAGTGAGCATGTTTTAAAGATAGTAAATAACTTATTTTGAATATTTCTGGAAACTACATATCCAGCAGCTTAAAAAAAATGTACATTTCAGTCAGCAGGTCTGCAGTCTGGTTTTGTTTGCTTAAGGCCAAAAAGGACTCTGATTATATTGACTTACATCTCAACATCTTACTATTCCATTATACTGTATGACTTTTTAAAAACCATGCAGTCTTGATCAGTGCACAACTGTCTATAAGTGTATATATATATACAGGAAATTATGATCAGAAGTGACAGAATACTCAAAAATTCCTGTTATTGATATATTCTTCAGATTGTTGTGGATGATCCATCCCTGGAAACACTTTAACATTTAGTATACTCAGTCAATACAGTCCTTGTCCAAAGTTAGGGCAATAGATAACCAGACAAGTCCAAGGACATCAGATTCATAAAAGAAAATAAAAGAGAACAAAACACAAAACCACACACAGGTTATTATAATTTGAAAGTTCTAAATTCTGGGGCCAGGGAGGCAGGGATGCTAAGATAATAAAAAGGTACAGTGGTCAGGCTGAATATTCTCTCAAAGCAGCACCTCCTGTTGCCTCTGAGATAAAGTATTTGGCTAAAAAAACACATTGGTCTCCCCTATTAGAGTATTTCTTATAAGCTTATTAGTATAGAGCTGAGCTCAGAGCAATTAGTTCTGCAGAGGGCAAGGGATAATCCACCCATACGACAAACTCCTGTTCCTTCCAGGGCCAGAGCTTTTATTCCTGCCTACCTCTGTGCACATCTTTTGGAACTAAAAGACATTTTGGGTGCCTCTAAAACAGCAAGAAAAGCCATGCGCATAGACAGATTTCACTCAGGAGTTTCTGGTGAAAGAAAAATTGGTGAGAAATATATCCTCCGTTATTGTGAAGCCTTTAAAATAATGATGGATTTAACACCAGTTCCAGGGATTGATTAAAGTGACAGTGCTTGGTGTTATGATGTCATAATTTCTGACCTGTGGACAGAATTGATGACGAGAGTCACTTCCCATAAATCTGTAACTCGTGTTATGGAACAGACAAATGACTGCATGGCAAACATAAATAATAATTTTAAAAGTTGACTCTTTTCATCAGACTGAAAACCTGTAACTCAGCTGTTGATTTGGAGAGTAGAGAAAAAAATTATGTGGTCTGAAATCCATTTCTTTGTGCAGAAGTAAGGATGAAACCTCTTTTTTGGGTTTGACTACAATTTGGCACAGGAGATATAAAAATAAAGGGCACAGGAGATATAAAAGGTAAGAAGGGAAAGGGAACACTGGAGAATACAGCTCTGGTTTCCAGGACTGCTTCCTAGGTATGCAGTGGATATATATGGAATTTCCCCATTTTGTGTTAGTATCATTTGAACCAAGAGACTACTAAGAATTCTGCTGAACTCTTCCTGAATGGAAACAAGATTTACTCTTACATACTAAGTAAAAATCAGCACCTGCAGCTGATGTCAGCAGTGTTTTTCACAATATCATTCTCTAGAGAATTTCTAACAATAGACAGCTGAACACAAGAACGAGATGCTGGAAAGCAGAAGATAAGAAAAGTAAATGTCATTTGCTTGGTTTAATATACAGTCACTTAGGTTACCATCACATACAGAGTCTGGTTGTTTAATTAAGAAGTTTGTGCTGATGTCACAAATTCAAGTCAGGTAAATACATTGCCGTTTAGCACATACATAAAACTTTTGATTAAACACACATAAATAGAAAATTAAAGCAATGCATATACTGCTACTTCAATCCACACTGAAGAACTACTGCAGCTATTAAGACATCTTTAGAGTTTTTAATTACATAAAATGCTAATGAAGGAGAATATTGGCTGAGCTGCTGTTGATGCTGTATCCTAACTGCTGTGGATCTCACAAAGGTCTGAAATCATACAGTAGGGGCACTGGTTAATATCCTGCCTGTCACTAGCACTCAATGCATTGTATCTGAAATTTTAGCTTTGGCTGAGGTGATACCAGCCCTTATTTCAAGCACACCACTTTCATTTTTTGATTATAATTAAATTATTTTGTTTTAGGTAATGCTTATCCTCTTTCACAAATACTGCCTTCTTTCCCACCTCTGTATACACAACCTTCTTTAGATGGAGCAAGCTAAGAACGATAATTACAGTCAAGTTTCCTGGGCTCAAATCAATTTGTGCTTCATTACATACTGGGATGTCTCGGAAAACTCAATTTCTTCCTGTTTCACAGTTTCAGAATAAATAGCATAGTATAATCACCATATATGAATAGAAATTTGATGTAAATAGACACATGGCTTTGTAGAAGAAACATACACACATTTTCCTTTACTTAGTGTGTTTCTTCCCTCAGGCTGGGAGCTTTAGCTAAAAACTGTGATTAAAAGATATTTGAGGCATCTTACAAATAGAGAAATTTTCTTTATTTTCATCTACTTTCAGAAAGGGTCACTTTGAACACATCTGTATAGCTTATGCTTCCATGTCCCTCCCATTGCTTACTATAATATCATTTAAAAAGTTTTCAAGTTTTAATACTGTTTTAAAATTTAAAACCATATAAGAATATTTCAAAGAATCATACTAAATCTGACAGTTAATGACACTTTTCAGGTTGATGGTTCATGCCATGTACAGTCTATTATTCTTTCTCTATACATTTCCCAGAGCCAGGAGGTCTGGGTACATTACAGCCAAACCCCAACACTTTCTAGCTATAGAGCTATTAATATATTGCTTCATTATGTTGATTTTATGAAAAATATTTTCAATTTGAAGTTATACATGGCTTAAGTCTTTCACCTTAAGCCATGAAGAAAGCAATGTTACAAGAGGTAAACTCAAGAAAAAGACTTTGTACCAAAGGTGAAGTTACAACTTGCATGTGGAAGATGTCCCTGCCCATGCCAAGCGGGATGAAACTATATGATCTTTAAGGTCCCTTCCAATCCAAAATATTCTGTGATTCTACATGGAAACAGCTGTACCAGGAACTAAGAGTCTGGATTTACAGTGGTTTGGTAGGGGAAGAGGAATATTTTCCACCTGAAGCACAAATTGCACATGAAATAAAAACAAAAACAGAGATGTATTCATACAGCTGTATTTTGGCTCATCAAAACTTTGAATAGAAATACATTCGGTATAATAAGACAAATAAGTTTTCATTTTCACAGGGCTAAAAATCTTTGTCTTTTATAGCTTCTAGTTTTCTCCTGCTGACTTGTGATAATCTCAAACCAAAATAACTAGCACCATTTACACTTCACATTTTATTCTTATACCTCCAGCAATCGCAAGAAAAAACCCAGGTAGTAAATCCTAAGAAAATCCTTTAAGAAAGACCTTTGAATTACACATATCGGAATAAAACACTATTCCAGACAAAATTAACAAACAGCATGCAGTAGGCTACTCTGAACATCTGAAATATATACACAGGTATTCACAAACTTACTATTAATATTTTGAGTGATTTGTATAAATACAAATACAATTCAGCTTTACTGGTGGAAGTGGAAAGAAATCACAAAAAGAGACTGCTGTAGAGCAGAATCCTTAGGAATTACATCACACAAATATAATGCAAAAGGGGAATTAAACCCTTTAAATTGTCATAGCAAAATCACAGAAATGATGAAAATACCTTCACAATTCCACAGTATGGAGTTAATAAATATCGTCTAATGTAATTTGTAGGACTTTTACTGAAATGACTTTTTACTTCTACTTATACACAACACTAAATAGCAAGTAAGGATGAATACCAAGCACAATATTGCACAATGCACAATATACAAGGCAATGTGTTTGACAGGGAACACAGGAAGAAAGGTGACACAACATAGCCGTATCTAACCTGTGCTACCCAGAACTGCTTCCCCATGCCAAGAAAAGACTCAGTTTTGCATCTTCCCCCCACTCCTCCCTGTCATGGTGTGAGGAGAGGAAATAAAAACAGCTGAGACAAATAGGAACCTCTGTTCACTCCCTTGTCACCAGGATGTTAGAGTGTTTGGAGTTTCAGGTGTTTGGGTCTGGGAGTAGGCATGCCCACAGATTCACTTGTCCTCCAGATCAGATTTCAGTCACCTACCTACCTACTTATCTGATAGGTTTGTGAAATATCTAGACACCTCCTCCCCCATTTACAATATTTCTGACTTGAAAACTCTGCAGTTGCACCTTTTCTCCCTCCCATGTGCATCTGTATCCTAACTTTGACTGCTGCTCCATGCAATTCTGATTCATCAACATGCCCTTTAAGAGGTTCACTTGTGTTCTGGTAGTAGTTTTATCAGGACAATGTGGAAATTGGCATGGTTTTCATCTCCTACTAAAATATGCAGATACACTAATTTAGTGCCATTAAAGAATTCATTTGACCACAAAAACACCCCAATGTATTTTCTTCACTTTAAAGGTAAGGAAAGAAAATTGTTCACACCTACTAGAAGGTATTTACAGGCAAATAGATCACAGGACATCAGGATTCCTCTGCTGGAGACAACTGTATGGGTGGAGACAGTGGAGGTAAGAGATCTGTAGCAATAGACCTTTTTCTATACCAAGATGCAGAGACACACTGTAAACCTCCTAATTTTTAAGCATTAGTGAAGTGCCTACCACAATATAAACGTGGGTCTGTCCTCTCCTGATGTATCTTTGTCTTTAATTTCCCCTCTCTCTTCTCCACAAAGGAGATTATACCTTTTTTTCTGAATTAAGCCAACCAAATAAATGTTTTCACTGTATTTATTCATAACCATCTCACTAGTAATAAGTAGCTCTTATTGCTCTTTTTTTCCCCCTTTTCTTCTGCAACAATAGCTGTAACGGAAGTAAACTGCAAATAAAATGAAATCTAAACGAAGTCTGGCAATTTCTTGCTTCTAAATGCAGAAAATGCATTCATATCACTATATAATTTGTTAACTGTGTCCATTGATTCTCTCCTCTTCCACTGATTATATGTCTGCCCAACTTGAAAAGAATTACTGTCTATTAGAAAGAGCTGAGAATGAGATCGGCTGCGGTTTATGGGAAATTTAGTAAATTAAAACTGAATTAATAACAAACGTGGACCTTTAAGGAACTCTTTTCTAAGGCAATTTTTTTCCCTCTATATTTTGTTTGACTTTCCATACCAATTCCTGAACTAAATAATTTGAGGTATATTTTCACTTCAATGAATACTGATATCTTGTCTACTGTATATAATATCACTTTTGAAAGAAGTCATGAATTAGCCTCAGATATACTAAGGATGCATAGTCAAATAAAATACTGCCTGAAACCAAGAAGTTATGTGCCATAAACACCTTTTTTGGTAAATATTGAGTACTAAATAAGGGTGAAGTGTAAGCTAGAGGACCAAGGTACATGATTTAAGGAAAATAGAACTGTGCTACAGAACTCTGAGATGATCTCTGCTTGCTTACTCATTTATTTATCGAAAATCAAAGTAACAGTGATCCGTATAAATTTATGTCAAGATTTTTGAGAATACCTAGTTTTCGATTATCACGTCACATAAAAATTCAGTTTCACAAAACTGGATAGACAGGCTAATTTGAGAGGCACACTTTATCTACTTTAAAAAAAAAGGAAAAAAAAAATTGAGAGAGAACTTGTAAGTATGCCTGTATTTATAAGACATACATTGTTAAAAAAATAGATGACTATCACTCCCCTAACCATTACCAATATCTTTGTCTCTGATGATCCACAGGAAAAGTTGTGTTGAGAACTGTTTAGCCAGTTACACAGAAGACTACAGAGAGGAATGTGTGCAAAAGAATATTAAGAAATCAAGATACTCAGTAGTGCATCTGGGTTATGTTTTCATTCCAACATATTTCAAATGAATTAATGGGGATGGCATTTGTTGTCAGTGGTCACTATGTACTATACATACATCCTGAGAAATCTAATGTATTATCTGCTTTTGTTTGGGATTTTTTGGGGAGTTTGTTTGGATTTTTCTTTATATGTTTGATTCTGGGTGGGTGTTGCTTGTGGGTTTTTTTTCGTTTATCAAAGTGTTTCATGGTTATCTGACTTGCAGAATGAACAGTTTGTGATATGAGAAAGGAAATGTTTGACAAGTTCCTTTTCCACCCATGTGGAGTTTTTGCTTTCTAACCTACCTCAATCCAAATAGAGAAAGGTCATGTAGAATGAATAACAGGAATGACGTTTTGCTTTCTGTAAGTGGTGGGCATTCCCACACCTCCTGATTCTCTAAAAGGTAGAGGGAAATGACAGCAAAGATTACTTCAGATTACATGTATTAATATTATTTTTCCAGTTTGAACATCTGAGCCTCCTTCACACACCTGAACAGTTTACTAATGAAAAAAGTTCCACAAACTATTTTATATGTAAAATGATTTACCGTAACTGGAAACATGAATTAGAAAATTTTTGTCTTCTTGTTGCTTAGTTTTAGTCAATAAAAGGGCATGATTATTATAACACACCACATTTTTACATGTGATTTACTGCAGGCAATTTTCTGTAGACTTTCTGTAGAATAATTAACATTTGAAAAGCTGTAATTGTATTTTATATTATAAATTCAAAATATTTAAGCAGTTTATGGAAGATTACTGTCATCAAGAGACACAGTATAGATTGGTCAAAATTACATTGCAATATCTCTTTACAAATATATATATCCGTATACTTATTTTGCATAAACCTTCACAATATTATTCGAAGTTACTCTGTCTCATAAGTTGAAAGCATATTTTGTAATTATATAATTCTAAATAATAAGAAGATGGCTTGATTGCTCTCTTTTACAGAACTATTTTTTTAATTTTATAAGATGCCAAATAATGTTTTGCCTTATTTATTCTTATATATGAAAATGGTCTCTTTTCTTTTTCGCAAGCTACAGTGTTGCAAAATTGTTTCACAGATTAATGGAGTCTCCTCTAATGTGAAGAGCAAAACAAAACATTCATAGGAATTAGAAATTTTCACATTAGGATAAGTGATAGCTTGCAAACGTACTTTTAGTACTTCCTAATAGTTATTTGGCAATAGGCAGCGAAACCCTTCTTTGCTAGGAAATCACATTCTAGTCACGATTTTATCATGCTGGAAAACTCTGTTTATCATTTGGTAGAAACATGAGATAAGTAGGAAGCTTAAAATACCTATCACAGTTTGAGCTACCTGACATCCTTGTAGATAGTTTGAACAGACGGATAAAATAAATTAACCTAATCTCTGGAGGGTCTGTATATTGTTAAGAAGATGGGTAAAGGAATGGCAATGGACAGATATTATTTTTGATCAGAACCACTTGTTGGCATAGAAAAGATCACTGATCTCACTACTTGCGTATTGTTGTCCCATTTGAAAGGTTGTAGACCCTGGATTACCAGCAGAGTTGCTCGTACGAGCAGTCAAAACGAGGCCGGCAAGTTCGTACTATTCACGTTTACAGCCTGCTATTCATCTGCACGTTTTAGTGTATAGAACCTCTTTTTAGCAGATGACCATGCAATCATTAATAATTTTCACAGGTGTTTATTACAGATAGACACTGAACACAGCAGGCACTAAAACTGACTATGAGATGACCTACCTTGGATGGTTATCTCGTCCAGTCTTATCTCTGGAAGAACAAAACAGTTATCAGATAGTATTCAGTGACTAGTGCTTTGATACAGTGTTAACATAGAGGAAAAATTAAAGTGAATAATTTGGATAAAATCTATTGCAATCATCCTTCATACACGTGGAATAATAAAAATTTGCAATGGCTCAGCTGTGAAACATGGACTTGAACACCGGCAGGAATACAGAAACAAGGCAAGATATGGCAAAAATAAACTTATTGTTCTAGTGACTCTCTAGAGTAATATCATTACTGATAACGAACAAGATTTTCTCAGGTTGATGATATACTGTGGTTTTCTACTCAGAGAAGTAAAAAACATGCCAGGATAAGCTTCTCTCTGTCCCTGCTTAAGGAACACTGAAGTCACCAATCTGTGGCCAGATGTGACTGTAAGGATTTATATAAAGAAAATATACTGCAGAAACTCATAAAAATAAACTACAGAGCCATGTAAATGAAATCAGAGGAATAGACTCCTGAATAAGTGCATTGTGTGAGAATTTCTAGTGTCTGGGTCAGCTTCAATGGCTTGTTTTGACTTTGGTTTTAGACACTTTTTCATAATGGTGCTATATGGCAAACTAACCAGTGCCTGTAAGTTCACAGGGACAGAGTTTTGAACTCTTACGAAGAGGTCGAGTAGGAAAAGGATTGTTAAACCCCTCTGTATGCTTTGAACATTTACCTCCTAGTGTTCTTGAAAATTATTTCTTCTTTGTGGAGAGGACTAGAAAGAAGGAAGTGATCAAAGGAGGTAAGATGTTCCTTAAAAAAAAAAAAAGAAGAAAGAAAACAGTACAACTAGAAACATAAGTTACTTAAATCAGAACATTTGTAGGTGATTTGGGGAAGTTCAGAATCTCTAATCATTAAAACCCATTTCTTCTATTTTGTTTCAAGGTAACTGGTTGCCTTATCAGCAACCCATAAATGCAATTCAAGAATTATTTTACGCATAGAAATTTGGGAGTTTTACACTCCCTGTCATCTTCCAAAAGGAGAATTCTGGTAGTTTCTGGTCAGAATGTTCAAAGAAATACAATGTTTTGTTATAAATTTGTTATTTTAAATGCTATTTCAACATCTTCTACATGCTCCTCTGTCCTTATGAGTTTGTTTGCAGCTGTTTTTTGTGTATGACTGAGTCTAAAATTTTCAATTTTTCCAACAGACTAACAGAAGATAACCACTACTGAACCCAATTATAGTCAAGATTGTACAGACTTATTCATATATGCTGAATTATTTGGCCTGTAATAACAATAAATATATTTACAAAATTCTTCTTTTCTACCCCTCTGAAGCTACACACTGACCAAGATAAAGGAGATGGAAATTTAAAATACATATTAACAGGAGATGGGGCTGGCAGTCTGTTCATTATAGATGAAAATACAGGAGATATCCATGCTGCAAAGAAATTGGACAGAGAAGAAAAGTCCCTGTATGTGCTACGCGCCAAGGCTATAGACAGAAAAACTGGAAGACAAGTGGAGCCAGAGTCTGAATTTATCATTAAAATCCACGATATCAATGACAATGAACCAAAATTCACCAAGGACATGTACACCGCCAGTATTCCGGAGATGTCTGGAGTTGGTAGGTAAAAGCTTGTCTTTATGTAAAATACAAACAGGTTTGAGCTGATTGGGAACTTACAAGTAATTTATTATTTGAGGCACTTGCTACGAGCTGCTCTGAATATCCGTGGAACAATTTCTGTTGCCAGCAATGTATCATAAATAATTGGTTTCTGCTTTTATTCATTTGTTTCATCTTTATCCACTTTTTAATCCTTTTTCCATGCTGTAAGCTACTCTTTACTCTTTTAAGCCCACCGGAACCATCAAGGAATGCAGCATGTATGGCTGTCTCATCAGTTGCTACATAGTGTTGTCACAGCTGAGACTATCACTTGCATAAAGAGTATCATTTTTGTATTTTAAGGTCTAATTTATCAAAACTTTCTGTACCTTTAGACACAAGCAACTTTAGGCATGTAAGTATGTAAATCAATTAATACATCAAAATGATGAAAAATATGTTCCTACAAATGTATTATTTTTTCTTTCTGTTATCAGTATTGATAGTTCTTGTTGGTGGGTTGTTTGTTGTTTCTTTGTTTTTTTTTTTTAAATATGGACTTGTTTATTTAATTGTGGATTTATTCACATCAAATATATGAACACTGTCTCTAAATAATTAACTGGTTTTTTTTCAAAAACATTTGCCTTTATGGGTAAAAATTCACACCTATTTATAACTGCTGCAATGAAAAGTAAAAATGTGGAATTACAGTAGATGTAAGAAATACAGCATAACAGGAAAATAATTCTCTGAGTTTTGTTCAAATATATAAAGTGATAGATAGTATTCACCAGCACACATTCATCAGAAGTTATCATGATTACCTAAGTGCTCCACTTTCTTACAGCAGAGACAGTTTCTCTCATAAGATAAGTAAGCATAAAATCCATAGGCTATTGGAAACAACTAAGATAAATTCTCAAGAACTATTTACTTCTTATGATTTACTGTAATGGTTTGCAAAATCAGCTCTGGATGATGGCATTGCTAACAGAGACAACAAAATATACATTGAATCTTGTGATTAATATGCATCTTCACAAAATAATTCCCAGAAGCTAATATCTCTGAGAGCAGTAGGAGAAATAGAAAAGAATAAGAATTTATTTTATAAACATGAGAGTATAAATATTATTTTTACTTATTTTATAAAATAAAATATTTTATAATAATAAAATGATATTTTGTGAGCATGAGAAAGGAACAAATACACTACCATGTGTAATGCGAAGAGTCCAAGTACGCTTCTTTTAAAGATAAATGGAAACTAGAGAAATCCTTTCCATTCAGAATTTACTTTGCTGATAATCACTGAAAGAAAAATGTTGGCAGTGCACCTGCCATATTTGATTTGAAGTGTATTTTTAAGGAAGAAACTCTATGGGAATAAATAGGAAAAAATATGATGTCCATGTTTAACATTATCACCTAGTCCAACTTTATTAGAGTCAAAGAAGAGGCATGAATAGAAAAGAAGTGAATAAGATCCAGTGCTTTGGCACTGCCTGAGAAATACTAGGTCTATGAAATGTTTATATTTGATGAGGAGGATGACAGCATAAGTACCATGATGTACTTTGAGGTGAGCAAGTTTCCATAAAAGACAGAAGTAAAGGTGAGTTTTACTTTGAAGAAGAGTTTGTGTGCTTGTCCTTGAGAAAAAGGATATAAACAGTGAAAAATGTCCTTTGGATTCTAATATGAAGGCAATAGAAGGGATCTGAGTTACTCTTTCTTTTGTTTAGTTGACATTTAGTTGGCATTTAGGAATATAAAAAACACTGAAATGGGAATTTTTAGCATTTGAATTTGAATTAATAAGAGTAGTTTTGTAATTTTTAAAAAGTAGAATAGAATAAGAACCCAAATCCAGACCAGTCCATTCTAGAAACAAATATTCTATATTTCTGAAGTCACCATAAGAATGCTTATTCAAGAGTGAGGATGCACATACAGATGTAAATAAGATTACACACATATACATTTCTTCTTGGAGTCCTTTTGTGCCATTTCTCCAGATCAGGAATTAGATGCCTTAACTGGAAAAAAAAACAAATTAAATAGAAGCCCAAAGTCTAAAGTTGTTAAAGCAGTAGGCCTAAACCTTTTAGTTGGTTCCGTACTGTAGAATTTAAAATGTAATTTGAGGTTAGAGTGTTGTGTAAAACAAGTCATACTCGAGATTATGAGTGATATTTTTTAGGCTGTATATAGAAATTCTTGCATACCTAATCAAAGAAGTTTTCTGACTGGAAATTACTATATGGTTACATTATACACGCTACAAGAAATAGATATATTCATTATAAGCAGGTCAAAAATCTGTAAGGAAATCCGAGTTTCTTTCAATTCTTTATCTCTTCCCAATTTTCTGTTTCAAAACACATTTTTTTCCTTAACTATTATATTTATTATGCTTGCAAAGTCCAACAAATATGACAGCAGATATTTATGAAAGCTCAGGAAAATGTCACTAAGATTGAGAAATTGAAGAGGAATCATCACTACCAATATTTCCAGCTGTGTGTATACCTGTTATTTAAATTGCAACCATACTGTGTAGTTTCCAGTGTGTTACTGACTGTTTCTTGGAATAACTATGTCTAGAGCACACGAGGGAAAATGGTAAGTCAACACCTCTGGCAGAATGTGTGATTTTCAGTACCAATAAGCAAACATCCGTCATGTTTAACTAGTTTGATAGCAAGAAGAGTGAAAGCATAACGTGGATTTTCAGCACAGCCTATTCAAGCCCGGGGGAAATATGAATGCTTGTTTGTGCACTTGTTTGTGCAGCCATCGAGTTATATATAAATTAGCCCTGCTACGCCTAAATAGGATCCAATCCAACAGTGTTATGGGTAAACCTAAAATGCTGTGTAGCAAAGTTAGTACTGGGAGCAATCAAAACCACTGAAGTGAACTGACTGACGCATCATTTCAGATAAATTTTATGGAAATGATCATGTTAAATGTTCACAATGATATTGACTTAAAAAGTTGAATGAGAAAGTTAGTTTAAAACATTCTAAAACTCAATAACATGGAATTTCTCATTAAAATCATCTGCTGAACCGAAGTACTAGAGGACAATAACTGCTGTAGCTCTATTTTTGAATTATACTAGAGCTGACTGGAAGAATCCTGAGATTTATGTCAGACTTAGTAAATTCATTCAATAAAATATCATTTCAAAAAAATTGAGAAAGAGAGGCTAGGAAGACATATAGAGATTAATCGAAACATAATATAGGAAGCAAATTTACAAAAAATGTTCAGCATTTTAAACTGATGGAATGCCAAAGTTCTAAGCTACAGTCTTGGTCACAATGAAGAATTGGTGAATTTCAAGCATGACCTAGTCTGAACTACCTATCCAAATCTCCAAAAACTTCAGAGAAGTTAAATACATATTATGCATCATGAATAATCTTTTGGTTTCCTCTTCACATAGAATGAAAAGCACAGCCTTAATCACACTTAAAATCTACTCATTTCATCTTCAGGGTTTACATGAGTACAAGCTCAGTCCAAGCATTTTTCCAAGTGAAACGTTCCTAAAAAAAAACCAAAATAAAGTCAAATCAAAACCAACACAGCACCTCACTGTCTAAACCACTTTTCTCAGGTTATAAATAAAGTTATTAAGAACTTTTTGAAAAGAGAAGTTAGCAATGAGATGTCCTGTGTAGTTAATCGCTTTTGGCACCAAGGTCAATATTATTACATCCCTCTGTACCTGCTTTGCTAATTTTAATGAGTAAGGCTTACCAGTTTTATCTCATTAAGCTTCTTTAGCATGCAGCTGATGAGTATTTCACAACAAATTTTTAATCTTTGCATTGATTCTGTTAAGAGAAGGGACAATGCCTAATTTAATTTACCGGTCATTTCTTCAAACTGCTACTTTCTAAATTTATAGCTCTAACCAAAGACACTTAACTTATTTCAGGATTTCTACATGACAGGATTCATCTAAATATAGAGGAGTATATTTTAAACGGTTAAATTTAGAACATACAATTTTTCCATTATACTACCTTTATTGACAATAATCAGAATAAAAGAGGTTTTCTTTAGATGATCAGTGGGATTTGATAGAAGAATGTTATATATGAAATATAAACGTGGCCATTTTCAACTGAGGTACAGAGGATTATAGCAAGACTAAACATGCCGTGTACTGAACAGCTATTCTAAATAAAAGATATAGATAAAAGATATATGTGAGATGAGATTGCAGTAAAACAAACTAGGTAATATGCATTAACATTACCATTCCTATTACCATGCTGTCAGCTTTGAATGCAGTAGTGTATCCTGAAAGACCAATTATACAATGATTCTCTTAGAAGTTCCTTTATCATTGTTCAATATTTCTATAGTATCTCTTGGGAATCTATAATCATCATGACTACTGCTTCATTTAAGTAAGACTGCACTCCATTCTGATATTATTTTTAGTTACACCATGTTTTCAGCATCACATAATCCCAAGCTCGTATTTCTCAAGAACAGTCTTTTATTTTGTATAGGAAGCTCTTACAAGAACAAGTAGGTCTTATGGCAAAAAAAAAAAAAAAAAGAAAGAAAGAAAGAAAGAAAATTACCAAATTCAATAACCATCACATTTTCTATTTTTGAATTTGCTTATGTCAGTAACCATTAATCTACAGATATGTATAAACATCTAAAGGGAGGCAGCTCTCATCTTTCATGTTTCAGCAGAAAATATTTATATTTTCTCCTTTGCATATTTTCCCTGGTTTCAGATGTTTATAAAAAGAAGCTATGTATGACTGTCTTGACTTTGACACAAGCTTACAAAAACTACTTTGCTAACTTGCAAAACTTCAGAATGTTAATGTGCACTCTATTTTAAAATGAATTATAGAGTTGGCTTTAAGAGAAAGATACATTTCAAATAAATATTTTATCCGCAAGTTCATATTTTACAAGTTAGAATTAGAATTCCTTTTAGTCAAACTAAGCATGATGGCAGATATTCTGTAACTAGAGTAATTTTGGTATTCTTTTTGTATTTGCCACTATAACTAAAGAATTTCAAAACCTTTGTAAATGTCAATCTTTTTTAAATGCAGAATTTTTATCCTAATTTAAATTCTTTCTTATTTTCATGCAAGCCTTTGTTACGAAAAAAATGAAAATATAAAATAACAGTTCAATGCCCAATAATACTTTATTAAACTATTGACGTAAAAAAGTCAAAACCCTCTTTTTATTAAGTAGTTAAAAACATAAATGTTCCCAGGATATTTTGAAGAGAAGAATTTTGGAGTATTTGGGTTTTTTTCTTTCACTTTTGGGCATGCAGTCTGTTAAGGACACGTATAGTATTTTTATTAGGAAAGTACATATAAGTATTTATAAGCATTTTGCATTTGACATGAGGCAGAACTCTTTTAGAGTAGTATTAATGGATTCCTTAAAACTTCATATTTCTAGTGTACAAAAGAAAACCAATAGAACACCAATGGAATCTTATTTAGATCATGATTATTTTTACCTTAAATTATTCTATCATTTGTCTTCACATTTATTGATGTATGTAATCTGGACAGAACTTTACTAGCAAAAAGAATGTCTGCAAGGAACTTACTACAGCTCTGGTACTGTAAACATGTTATTTTGAGTTTGTATAACTCCACTGATTTCAAGCTGGATGTTACAGAAGTGCTAGGATCTTCCTGCATGGTGTTCATTCCATGATCAACGTATATAATTTCTGTAAAATTAAACAATAATTTTGAACTACTATTATTCTTTTTTACAGACTGAAGATAAAATAAACACCTAAAATATAATATAAGCAATGACATCAAAACCTAATATGTATGTATTGTGTATATCATGGAATTATAGAACAGTTTGGGTTGGAAGTGACCTTAAAGATATCTAGGTCCCTGCCATGGACAGGGACATCTTCCACTAGACCAGGTTGCTCAGACCTCCATCCAACCTAGCCTTGAATGCTCCCAAGAATGGGACGACAACTTCTCTGGGCATCCTGTTTCAGTTCCTCACCATCCTCACACTAAAGAATTTCTTCCTAGTATGCAATCTACACCTACTGTTTTTCAGTTTAAAATTATTTCCCCTTGTCCTGTCACTACAGGCCCTTGTGAGTAGTCTCTCTCCCTCTTTCTTACTGGGTCCCTCCAGGTACCAGAAGGCTGCAATCAGGTAGCCCTGAAGCCTTCTCTTCTTCAGGCTGAGCAATTCCAATTCTCTCAGCCTTTCCTCATGAGAGAAGTGCTCCACTCCTCCATCATCTTCATGGCCTGCTCTGGACTCACTCCAACAGGTTGATTTCCTGTTCTGGGGACTCCAGAGCCAGACACACCATTCCAAGTGGTCTCTCACCCTGCTGGCCAAGATGCTTTCAATGCAGCCCAGGACACATTTGACATTTCTGGGCTTTCTGTAAGTGCACAATGCTGGGTCATGGCCAGCCTCTCATCCACCAGCACTCCCAAGTCCTTCTCAGCAGGGCTGCTCTTGTTCTGTTCATCCTCCAGCCTGTGTTGATATGGGACATTGCCCTGATCCAGGTGAAGCACCTTGCACTTAGTCTTGTTAATCCTCAGGAGATCCCCATGGGCCCAGTTCTCAAGCTTGTCCAGATCCCTCTGGATGGTATCCTGTTCTTCAGATGTGTCAATCACATTACTCGCTTGGAGTCATCTACAAATTTGCTGAGGCTACACTTGATCCCTTTGTCTATGTCATTAATTACGATATTAAATGACATTGGTCCCAGTTCAAACTCCAGAGGGACATCACTTGTCACTGATGTCCATTGGAACACTGAGGCGCTGAGCACTACACACTGGATGTGACTGTCCAACCAATTCCTTATGCACCTAACAGTCCACCTATCAAATCCCTCTCTCTCCAGTTTAGAGAAAAGAATATTGTGGGGGACCATGTCAAAGATGGAAAACATCTGTAACATCTTTGTGAAGATTTCAAATCACTCACAAGTTTTCAGAACATTTTAATATTACAGATAAGATCTAAAGGTACAGGAAAAGGAGTGGCACTATTTTTCTCCTTTTGGTCTCTCTGTTCCCTCCCAGATGTGTACTCTTATGTCTTTCCCACTGTCCTCTGAACTCAAAAGAAGAAAGTTTAAGGGGCTAAATCATCATAAAGATGGATTGTTCAAGGTCAGTATCCCTTTTCTACTACTTCTATTCCCAGGTTCAGATCACATGAGGTAAGATGTCAGAGCTGGTGTTAGGGAAGTGACAGGAATATGCAAAGTATAGCAGGTAAAAGCAGCTGAGACTCTGTCATCCAGCGGTGTCTAACCTTAGCTAAAGAATCACTTGACATATCCATTTTTCTTCAGCTACAAAATGCTTCTAACCTAAACAGGATTCCCTACTTTCTTTCTTATTTTTTCTTTTCTTTTGAGATGCGGAAAGGTTTGGTTTCTTACTAAGACACCACAAGTCTGAGGCAGCACAACAGGAAAACCAGAACCATTTATTCACCTGCTGTGAGTAACAGCTGACTCTTGGTGTTTCAAGAAATTGGGGTTTTGTAGAATTGCTGTCAACAAGTAAAAGTAACTAGTGTTTGGTGCTAACACAGGAAGGTATAAATAATTTTTTTGTTTCTGTCCTGTGATAACTGAGCCACTGTCAACTCGCAGTCAGTTCGTGACCTGCTCTGAGCTCCCTTAGACCTCCACCTGCTGACCTTTCACGATATTCTGGTCTAAAATATTTTTCATAGGAAGAAATAAGATGCCAGAAGTTCAAATGCAGCAATTAGTAAGCAGGATGGGCAACTTTTATAGCACTATATGGGACTTTAGGATTCGTCAACTAATTGGTCCAAACTTTGGAGATGCAGTTTTAAGGTGATTACAAACTCATTTGAACTCAATTTCCTACAAATTCATAGAAGACTAGAACAGCTCTACCCCACAGATATGTCTTAATAAGTTCAGCTACTGCAACAACGGACATTGAAATGATAGCCTTGGAATGACCTTGTCTTGCCAAATGGAATTTTCGGACCTGGGCTATGTTAAATGTGCCTCCCCTTTCTATCTCTCTGAAATGATTCCTTGCAAAACTGTTTGCCTGGTTACTTTGTTGCAACAAATGTATTATTTCCCATTATCTGTGTACATTGAAAACAAAATGAAACGATAAAAAAAGTCAAAAATCCCCAAAACACTAAAAAATGTCCCGAAAACCAGAGACCTGCATATCTCTAAATTAGTGTTTGAAACTACTATTAAAATTTCTTGTCTCATACCTACACAAAACATTTTTTGGTGCGTTAATTTTCCTTACTTTTATTTCATTAGATTTCCAGCTATAACACCATAATCTCTGAACAGAAGCATAATGCTCCTGGATTCTTTACATCAGCACTTTTGCTCACACTGCACAGCAATGCAATAGGATGTGTTCTGCATTGTTAGAGATGCTGTCCCTCTGACTGGATGTTAAATCTTTTCATCTTTCACAGCTTCACATCTGAAAACCAAAAATATCATTTACATTCTGAAATAGCATGTTGCTTCAGCCAATGTGTAAACCTCTTTATACGAACATACACCCTTCTATACGTCCTTTGATATAAACATGTTACAATTCACAATGACGTGCAACCTGTTTTCAGAGCCACAATAAGTAGAATTCCTATGCATGATGCCAGTTTATAGGCACCTAATTTATTCCCTTATGAGCCTTTGAAGCTACCAACCACCAAATAATTTTCCTTCTTTTAAGACATGCTACAGAATAAGACTTGCAGTGAGACCCTTCTCACATTTATGGGACCATATTGAAGCCTGCAGCAATTGAACTTCTGGTACTAAGGAATGGAATAGCTGGCACTAATTAACAGTACTAATATTAGGAACCCCTGTGACTTTTTCAGAAGGAACGTGTCAAACAGAGGCATAGGTGTGTTGCAGCCTTCAGTACAACTAAAATATGCCAGACATTAAATTAAACGGGTTAGTATTGGAGAGGAGATGATCTGCTGTCTAAGGACAGATTATACATTGAGAGTGCTAACATCAGTGTCACTATCTATATCAAGCTAGTGCACAGAGTTCTTTTCTGAAACCATGTAATAACACTCCTTGTGCAGTTTTAGGTGTCTGAAAAAAACCCTTTTCTTCATTTAAATGATTTTTGAGCATGAGATCTCTCAAGTGTTGGTTCTGCAATTGGCTGGGAAGGCTGGTTACACAGATATAAGTCAGGAATTGCAATTAGCTAGATAAAAGGTAAATCTGTTTGAGATTTTTTTATATGTAGCCATAAAACAGATTTTTCAAATTACATTGAGAAGTATAATTTTTGAAAATCATTATTATTTGTTATATTAAAGCCCATCTGGGAAGCTTACTTAGCCTAGTCTATTGAAAGCAAAATATTTTCAGTTGATTATAAAAAGAAAGACAGGTTTCAGAATGCCTGAGTACACACCTTAGTTGCTAACATTATGCAGCCAAGTGTAAAAGTTTGGGACTTTTTTTTTACATCATGCTAACACATGCATACACCAATTATGAAAGTAAAACACAAAGACAAGGTTGTCTCTGTTGTTTTGTTTTGGTTTTTACCCCTACCAGATTTCTGCATAACTTCTAGGAATCTCTAAAATGGATAAATAAAATACAATGGATCATATTTGGCTTCAAGATAAAACACATTTTTTCCAATATGATATAAATTAACTAATCATCACACAGAGAAAACACGCATAAAGATGCTTTTACATAATTTTCAGTCTTCAAAAGATATAGGAGTCTCATCAAACAGACCAGCCTCTCACAAAATACAGATCCAGATTCCAAAATCTTTATTTATCCTGTATACCTCTTTTTCTGAGCTATCTCACTCCACCTTAATCTTTAGTAGTGTTACTGAGAAGTTAAAGCTTTATCTCATGTCAATCTGAATGATTAGTACCACTTCAATTTAAAATTATTTAGCTGCAGCATTCCAGCAGCCTAAGAGTAGAAAGCACAAGAAAAGAACATTATCTGCCCCCAAGAAGTCCACTATTCACCTTAATAGATATCATACAATACCTGTCCATAATGGATACAGTATTATTAAATAAGCACATTTCTCTCTTAAAGTGTTCCTATATATGTGTGTATATATATAAACACAAATACGTATGTTTTTATGTATTATATAAATATGTTTTTTCAATTAAATAATTAAAATAGGTATGATAATTGATTACGAGTTTTTAGCAGCATATGAAGATGAGTTACAGGAATGGCAGTTACATGTGTGGTTTTCTTATTTCAATTAATACTTCAGCTTGAATTCTGTTATGAAACAGCATTTTTCCTTCTTGCCAATCATGTAGTCATTTTGGAAATTTTCTCTACCATACACAGCCTTCACAGAGTCAGGAAAATGAAGGTAAGAAAAGTCTTGTACTGGACTCTCTTGCCTGACTTCTGCTTGTTTGAAAAGTGCTTGATATTATTCCTACTGTTACTCATCTTTTATTAAGCATGAGAACAAATAGGTTACAGCATTTCTCATGTTTTTTTCTCAATATCTTGCAAAATGTACATCTGCAAGTTTCCACAATGACAGCAATCCTGATGCCCACATTTACTTAATTTTGTACTATCTTACCAGATGCCTCAGAACACCTTCCAGAATAGCTTTTTCCTACAACCTCATAGCTGTGTGGCACTGTAAAATTAAGATCAAACATGATTAATATCTGTACAAGTATCAGTTTCATTCCTTATGAAAGTTGTTCATATCTTCATATTCAAAATACATTGCTCACAGTTAATTGGTGATTAAAAACAAACAACTCCCCCCAACAAACCAGAACGATACAATCTAACTTAATGTCTTCTGAAGTATGTACATGTGTGAATATCTTGCATTTAACTGCCAGTAATCCCAAATTCTCATCAAAGCTTCCTGTCAGAAAGCCAGCTCAATAACAGTTACTTCATTCTACTCCAAGGCAAATGATAAATAGCCTGTGATAATTAAGGCCATGTACACAGTAAAAAAAATTGAAAGGTTTATTTCCTCATGAAGTCAAAATATGTGACAGTCGTGAAAAAAAAATACCCCACACCTAAAGGGTAGCCACCTCTTTAGTTCATAGAGGTGGTTTAAGAGAGAGGAAGATTAAAAAATAATCTTATATTTCATGGTCCAGAAGACTGATACTTACTGACTTCCTGACTACAATTTTAAAAGACACCTTGGCTATCAGGAACGTGGAACCTGAGGAAGATAAACAAACTGTTTAAATGCATATTCCAAATTAATTTTCATGGAGTCCTAATCACCACAGTGTCTAAGCATTTTGAAATTGGCTCAGGCATTTTTAAGAGTATTTCCCAACCAAGAAATTTATAGTCAACACCTTTAATTTTTTCAACCAGAAACATGTCAGTCTGTGAGATACATACAAATGAGATCGTCCCCATGATGTGCCTCATTTACTGTGTCCGGAGTCTTGTATTAAATATACAGTGAACTTCTAATTGATTTGCAGACATAGTGAAAATTCAATAGTCTTTAGCAGAACACTTTTGCCTTTGAATCATTTGATGCATTATACTTAAGACATTTGAACACTTTTGAAGATAAATTAAATGTCTAGAAACAATAAAAGTCCCTTGATAGACCCTACTTAATATTCTAGACACGTACCTACACCGATACATCCACACATATACATATTTATCTGTATTTACTTATACAGATGTAATATACACATGCACACCCTAGAAGCGTTCTACTTTTGTGTGAAAATGGTACTGTAATTAATGTAACTTTAAAAAGCAATTAATTGAGATAACCCTGGAATTGGATTCATTTGCTCTGTTTTAGACTCCATTTCTCCTCAAAATTATAGATATTTATCGTTATTTTAGCAGACAACATCCAGAGTATCTAAACATGACAGAAGCGAGAGATTTTCATCCTATTACAATCATATATTATCACACGTTATAAAATAATGTAAATTTGGGGCTGCCATAATAACTTCATTAACTACATTTTTAGGGAAATTACTATTTTCCACAGCTGTATTAATGTTTAAAGAGACAAACTTTATCACTACCCAAAAGGAATTCCAACAGATGACAAAAATGATCCCAAGTAAATAAAGACGAGGCCAGTCTGTCATCGTAAAAATAATTGCATACTTTCTCATGGTCATAATAAAGATTTGCATGTGGTTTTAAAATGCACCTGTTTGCAGATCTGACAAAAGGTGTAAACTCTGTAAAGGTTTCTATTAATTTGTATTATAGACTAATTTTGAAGATGCAAATGAGAGTAAGATTCTAGTTCTCATTCAAAGATAAAAATTCAAAAACTCATAAAGGGATACATAAGCTGAGCTCAAAAAAGGAGCAAATAAAAAATAAGTGCAGAAAATTAAAGTGTTCCTTCTCAAAAAAAAATCATAACTCTGTTGGTGTTGCATTGCAAAATACACAACAGTACAAGCATGTACATCAGAACTCAAAGCCTGGAAACTGTTTCTTTTAAGCTTGCTTTTTTTCTTTTAAGTGAGAAATTCAGAAATTATTTGGAGGACCGCAAGTAGCTACTTTTGAGAAAAGAATAAGGCAAAGCAGAAAGCATCTTAAAGCTGTACTACATGAACAAAGGAAGCTAGGAGTAGTGAAGAAATAACATTTCTATGATTAATTCATTATTTTATAAACTAAAAAATCTGTAAATAAAACTAAAGCCTTCTTTGAAACTATTGGCTAGGAGAAGGGATTTTTAACCAAGAGATAAGCATGCTGCAGCCTTTATGAACTACTGCTTCTCCTAATAGGATCAACAGGGCCAAACTTTTCCTATGTTTAATCATAAAAGCAGCTGAAAGTTCTCTCTTTTGGAGTATTCCAGAAATTAAGATGGGTCAAAGGGTGAAAACTGCCAGCTCTCATCTTTAAGAAGAAAACAAGCAGTGGAGTTGTGATCGATCTTTTGTGGAGGGCAGCTGCCAGTTCATACAGGTGGCCTCTTTCCACATACCCTGTGGGCAGATTAGGAGTAACCAAGGTAATTTATGGCCATATTACAACATTACTTGTGGTTCCTTCACCATGTTGATTTCATTAGCAGCTATTTCTATTTGGAACAACTCCCCTGTACATACAGCAGCTTCTGACCCAGAAACATACTACCAGTGACTTTCATCACTATTTTGAATTGAAATTTTGAGGATAATTCTGTGATTAATTATTTTAATTTGATTTTAGTGTATTTTTAAACATAGACTGTAGGCACTTGTTCTTCTTTAAAAAAGATGTTTTCTAATTGTAAAGATGTACAGCGTGCTGAACTAAACAAAGAAGACTTCTAAGCTGCCATTCATTTATTAAGGATGGCAGATCATTTTATAGTGTACCTCTTTAGTCATTAGAAAATGAAATGTAAAAGCTAATCCACATTAACACTTGAAAGAGTCTGACTTCTCTTTCCTCTGTTTCGTCTTTTCCATTTGATTGCACCAATATTACTGTTTCAGAAGTGACTTTATGGTGAGAAGGGGAAAAAGGAGCTTCACAAAAGAATAAACTTGCACAGAGTTGTTCACCCACCAGTTCTTCAAATTATTCCTCATTCTTTTTGCTGTTTCCCACTTGTTATTGCATCCAAAATGCTTTTCAAATTCTCATGCAGGGCATCTGATGCGCTTCACAGTTACAATTACTGCCAAAGGAAAACTAAAGTTACTGTATCAAGGTATCGAACAGCAGGAGGGTGAGGGCTGGAGGCTTTGTTCAGCTTTAGCCATTCTTTCCCAGTTCAATTTCTGACATTATGTTATAACGGTGTATGTATTGTATTCACTGGCAAATGCAGGCAGATTATAGACAGAGCAGTTTAGTCACATTGCATCTCTCTGTGTGGTGAGATGGTCATTAGTGCTTAGTTCCTGCTCTGATGCAAGTTCTCATAACACAGTCTGAAATGGGGCTTCTTTTCGTCACAGGAAAGGATGCAGTAAACAAAACCTCAAACCATCCAAATGCAACACACACAAGAAATTATGAGCATTGTTTCCTCATTTTCTTTACAAAATATAAAGTACTGTTTCTGAAGTAAACCTGTGCAAAAATAGCATCTTGTATTTCTGAAATGAGTGGTTTAATCCATCTGTTTTTACTGATATGGACTGAAATGAAGAGGAAAAAACAGTTCTGAGAGAAAGTAAGGCTACAGCAGGCAGCATAGCTTGGTTTTCTTAAGTCTATCACAAATTACTTTCAGTCACATTAGCAGGGCTTGCAATGACTCTTTACACACACCACAGTGGTGCCAAGTTTGTGATTCCTGGATTGGAGGTCAGTGGACATCAAAAACAAGGGCACACTACGCATGTACAGTAGCTAGTACATCAGCTGATTTCTCAATCAAACATTTTGTGAGACAATCCACACAAAAATAAGACAGCAAGTTTTCAAGTGAAATTAAGCTTCACCTCATAACCATGCAATGGATAATTAAAAACTGTTAAACTCGGTAAAATGTAATTTATTAATTATTTATTACCTGTCCTCTTTTATGCCATCTTTTTACCTCCTCTCTTTTGTCTTTTTAAGAAATTTCTTCTCCATATATATAGCTGACCTACATTTTAAGGTTCTTTTCACTTTCCCATTTTAATGTTATTGCTCTTTTTAGTCTTGTTCCTCATGTTGCTTATCTTTTCTAAGTTGGCTTTACTTTTTTTTTTTTTTTTCCCTCAGTCATGCCCCTTTACTCCTCTTCTGCCTTGGATCGTGTATCTATTTAGCTGTTGAAAGCCCCACTAAATTGTGATCATGTACAAATGAGCACGGTTCACTTTGTGGTTCACTATTCTTTCAGCTTTCTAGGTAGATTTGTCTTCCAATCAAAATATAAGAGTTCTATCTCAACCTTATTTGGTCCTGTCCTTGACATGCAAAGTAGTCAGAACAGATGTTGTCCAGCTGATGTGGTAAAGAGATACTTGGTGGTGAGTCCAATGCCTCCCTAAACTTTTTAGGCTTGGGTAGTGACACATAGCTTCTGCTTCATCATTTGTCCAGTTCATTGCCTAAGCACATGCTACTATCCGGAGAGAACAACCTACTCTCAAAGACAAAAGCGGTTTAAAACCTCTCAAAATTTCTGTAGCTCACTTAAAACTTCACTCATGTTTTCAGCAGGGGCTTCTCCGCAGTATTGTCTGAGCAAACTACATGTCCATTCATCTTCTTTAGGCTTCTAGACGTACAAGATTCCTAATTTTTCCTCCAGAGGTTTTCCAGAGCTCATCCAAATATTTTTTGCTTGTAAAAGCAGCCCTCTTCTAAAATCTTCCCTCTGTAAATAAACTTGACAAACAGCAGATTGCCATTGTGCTCGAAAACAGGAAGCAAGAATAAGAGCTTCTCCTTTAGGGAGATAAAGTCCTTCCTGCCTCTCCACTTGCCCCAGCTGGTCTTCTATTTCTGAAAATGAAACAGACTTTCTGCACATACACAGACAAAACTCCTCTGTAAAAGTCATAACTTTTTAATAATTGCCAATTTTGACAGAAGTCGACTTGAAAAAAAAATAGAAATGAAGCTGTCTCATAATGTAAAAAACATCCTGTTTCAGCATTTTCAGATAATTTTATTTCCGAAGTACTTTTTTAATACTTTATACTGGAAGGCCAAAACCTGAGCCTTCTTATTTTTTCTTAAAATGAGAAGTTTGAATTGTTCTGAAATACTACTTCTATGAAAAAAATCAGAATCAAAATGCATTTTGAAGTTACAGATTTCCCTTTTGTGGAAAAAAAAGAAAAAAAGAGATGGTTCTGAATGATATTTAAATCACTGTCATATTTTTATTCAACATTTGTGGTAGAATCTTGAAGCACACACTACTAACAACATAATCTGCCCATTTTCTTCTTACAAGATGGAGAACACTGTTTAAAATGAAGGCTACAGAACAAGTTATCAGCAAAACTTACATTTTCCTGTAGATGCAGATATATTCTTCTACATTCTTACATGCACTTACATTAACACTTACGCACACACAAACACACAAAGAAGCACTACTTACTTAGTAGTGCTATAGATTTAGTATAGATTTGTCTTCTCTCAGGTTACCTTCAAAATCTACCTTCTGCATTTTGCTGCCCCTACCCTAGGACCCCATACATCATACAACATACAACAGATATGTTATCAAAGTGCTAAAGCTTCCAAACTCAAGACAAAGCCAAACAGAAGGAAAAGGAAAAGGAAAAGGAAAAGGAAAAGGAAAAGGAAAAGGAAAAGGAAAAGGAAAAGGAAAAGGAAAAGGAAAAGGAAAAGGAAAAGGAAAAGGAAAAGGAAAAGGAAAAGGAAAAGGAAAAGGAAAAGGAAAAGGAAAAGGAAAAGGAAAAGGAAAAGGAAAAGGAGACATATCTCTTGAGAACTCTGAGGTTTAGTTACTGTCCTAAGTCAAACTAGACTTGCTGGGTTGGATTGGGTTGAAGTGGACTTTGCTTTGCAGAAGAGTGATGCTATCGCTACTTAGACTGCTGTTGTAATTATTCTCACATTTTCTCTGTCATCCTTCACACCAATATGCTCTGTTGCACGTTTGATCATGGCTGGCTGCCAGAAGCCCTCCCAACTGCTCTCTCACTCCTCCTCCTCAAAGAAAAAAAAAACAGGGAGAGAAAAGAAAATGGAAAAGCTCATGGGTTGAAATAAAGAGTGAGTGATTACTTATCAGTTACCATAAGGGTGAAAACAGACTTCACTTAAGAAATTAATTCAATTTACTGCACTTTCAAAATAGAGTTGGGTGGTGACAAACAAAGATAAATGCTAAAGTAGCTTCCGCTACCCCAGTTCTTCCCAGACTCTACTTCCTTCCTTCATTCCTGCTTTATTCATCCAGAGAGCCTATTCAAACTTTAAATTAGGCTGTTTTCCGCTGACAAATGTGATGAGGCTGATTATGAGGTAATCGAGACTATAAATAAACAAACAAATAAATAGAGCATACTGTGAGTACCGTTCAAGTGGGGTAAAGATAAGGCCTACTTTTCTTTGATTAAAAAGTTCCAAACTGCTTTTTCCTTTTTACCAATTATTCCATAATTAATATTGAGTTCCTTTATTTCATTGCCTTCATTTCACTGTCATTTCTGACCCAAAAAACTAAGAGAAGTTTCTTACTTCATGAAAAAAAATTACCCAACTGCTGTCTATCATTTGTGAGCATCCTTCTTTATGACAGAGCAGACTGTTGACAGAGAAGAGTTAACTGCCTGCTGACATTGAATTTTCTGAGGATATACACTTGTCAATAATTTTTCACAGTTGTACTTTTAGTTTAACAGAAAGAAGGTGCTTTGTAATACTATCTTTTCATAGTGAAAAGTTTCTGTAGTGTTACATCTTCTGTACTCTCCTCAGCAACCATAATTATATGGCATTCAAGCCTCAGGAAACAAAGATAGACATTCCAACGAGACAAACACAGAAGTCTCCCGAAGACTGCCCTAAGCTCTGTAATAACTGTCTTTAAAAAAACAAAAAACAAAAGCTCAAAACAAATTCAGCATTTTTTCTCTTCATCAAAACGGTACACTAGGAAAAGAAAGAAAGACCACTGATGTGCATTCGGTTGCTATAACCATACTCAAACTTCTGTGTCAGGCCCATGACAGTGCCTAGATCAGAAGGCCACAGCAACAGCTTTTTCTGATTAAGGTATTTTGGGTTGCTTTTTTTGGGATGGACAGCTAAATTAGTCTTGATTCTTAATTTCTAGATGTTAAAATGTCACACAGTATAAGCATATGGTTCTACTGATTATGTTTTTTTAATAGGCTAGCAAGGGATATCGACTCTCCCTACTCATCTTGAGGAGGCAGGGGATTTAACTTACCTGCTTTTCTGAAAGCAGATACGACTAATGGAACTTTACTGTTCTCAAAGAACAGTCTTGATTTTTTCGTCCAGATGAGAAGTTCTGCTGGACACTGTTAGTAATTAAAATGTCCTTAAATATTCACTTTTTTGGGATAATTTTTACAGCTCAGCTTGGCACACAGATGTCATCTAGCTGTTTAACCAGGTAAAAAGTAATCCAGATACCTGATGGCAAAAATCCTCTTCAGAGTTTGATGATTTGTGACAAAGCATTTTTACAACTTTTTTCTGCTGTTTTTTTGTAGAGAAAGAAGTATTCATCTTCTCTTGGCATGCTTTTCAGATAATCTGAAATACTGGAATTGCTGTGTAGGTAAAACTATTATTTGTAAAGCTGCATTACGTACTATGAAAAAATAGTTGCATCTAAAAGGACCTGATAATAATGTATTCTCACAAATCTGTTTTGATTACTCTGGATTTCTACTTTTCCCAATCCCTGGTATATGCTGAAAAGTGACAGTAGGAGTTATTCACTTCAATTCCATTAATCACAGGTAAAAGAGGGTCTATTAATTCAAGACAGACAATTGACTGCAAGTTATTTGGGTGAACTTCAGGCTAGAGAGACTGAAGGTATAGAAAAAGAGGAATAGAGAGTAATATCAATTAAGAGGACATTAGACCTTTTTCTTTCAAAGAAAGTGAGATACAAATATAAATTATCCAACCAAAAATAAGAGGGTAAAGAGCTTCTTCTCAGTCAGCCTTCTTCCCCTGGCAAGGAGTTAAGGATCTTTACACTTCTAGCTATTGGACTGCCTGCCTTTATCTAGACATTTGTCAGCTCTAGGTTGTGTTAGCAAAATGCATTCTGACATCTTGAAAAGTGCTAAGAAATAAAAGTTTGTGAACGACAGTTTTTTGTTTTTATATCTTATAAGAAAGGCTTTACAGAAGCTTTAATTTTCTTCTAACCCGTAAACTACACCAAATGTATTGGCTCACAGTGCTTATAACCCCGTATAATCTATATTGTCTTCTTTATGATCACAGGTCATGGGTAAGCTATTGTCACACGTAATAAGTGAATGCTGAAAAAATGTCAGTAACACTTCATGTCTTTTATTTGCCAGATAGGTAGATAACTTTGACCAAGAGAGAAAAAAACAAGTAAATAAACAAACAAAATTCCACAAACAGAATTTCTTATTGCGAAACCAATCTATTTTTAAGAGAACTTCAAAAATCAGTTTATGATGAGACAACATTTCTTATTTATTCAGAATTCAGATATTTGGAGTTTGCCATCTGAGCAGAAAATGAGAATGGGGAAATTTGCTTTAGATTTATTTATTGATTAAGCCAAACCTTTATGTGAACAGTTTCAACTGAGGTCATGTTATTACCAAAGAACAATCTATCACTGAAAAACCTAATGCTGTGTTGGATTTCAAAGATGTGTCAATCCCTGTGCATTTATCATGTTAAACTGAAGCATGAATCTTAAGTGATAATGATTTTAGGTCTAGTCATGAGGAAGATGAAATTTTTTTTTTACTGTCTCTTGGGTAGGATAACTCTGGATTTGTCCACTGGATGCTGTTCGATTTCTTACTGAATTCAATACTGCAACAACTGTATGTGGTTTACAAGAAGTAGATGCCTTCCTAAAATCTGCTGATTCTTTTCTTGGTACCCATTTAGGTACATCTGTTATTCAGGTGACAGCCACGGACGCTGATGATGCCAACTACGGGAACAGTGCCAAAGTGGTGTACAGCATCCTCCAGGGACAGCCATATTTCTCAGTGGATCCAGAAACAGGTTAGCAATTCATTCAAACTCACTTTTTGCAGCAACAGAGACAGGGTGCAGGGATCCAAACACATTTCACTTCCATTTCAGTGCTGGAACAGACATATGACTTGACCCCTTTCTGAAACTCTTTTGTTGAATGAAAACTGGAATCGAAATAAAAGTATGCTTTTTCTGTTAAAATATTTTTATTGCAGAATAATTGCTTTACTTGGTATGAATAAGATTTCCAGAAGATGATTGTTAACTGTAAAGGCCAAAAGTTAAAAAAAAGGTGTAAAAAACTGTAAAGGGTCCAAAGAATCATCAAAATTAGTCACAAGTCTATTTTACACTGGTTTCTGGGAATTTCATCTGTTTGCCTTTAAGAAACATAAAGAGGAGCAGGACATTTTCTCACTATAAGGCAAAAAAAAATAAATGTCACAGGTAATTAAATATTTCTAAAAGTTTGGAATAGATTCCTGACCACTGACAATTTTTAACTTAAATTGCTTTTTGAAGCTGTTTTCTGATTCCAATTAGAACTGAAGCTAGAATCATTAATATTTTCAAGTTGTAAAACATGAATTGAAGACTTTTTCACTGTTATGCAAGAAATTGCATAAGAGAGAAACAAACTAAATTAAAAAGTGTGAATTTTAGATATCTGTGATTCAAAATTAAGGTTCAGAAAAGAAAGATGCAACCACAAACTCTCCTCTTCCAGGTTCCTGTCACTCAAGACTCAGCAGGCATTGTGCTAGCTTTTCTTTCATGCTACCAAAATTATTCTGGTTTGTGAACTGAGAATTTGAGTGTAAATCTGTCCAGAATTCCTGAAGTTCCTAATCCATTGAGAGTGCTCAGATGATGGCTAACTTTCTTTTGAAACAATTTGTTTTTTCTAAATACAGCGAAAGCCTAGTATGCAAAAAATAATTAATCACAAGGCTACAGTTTTAAAAGCGAGCATAGAGATTTTGCCTTGGATAAAAGTGTTTGGTTTTTCCCCCCTTTTTTCAATCTCTCTCTTTTTTTTCTCTTTTCTCCGGTCCCCTACTCAAACATCTTTACCAGGCATGGGCAGGGAAACAGGACCAGTACCACATAGAGAGAAACTGATGGCTGCAGGTGTTTAGGCAGGCAGACAGTTTGGAAAAGACCTGGACTCTTATCTCTGGTTCAGGATTTATTTTTCATTTTAATCCAATTTGCTGTTTCATATTACATGCATTAACAAGCCTAGGTATGGTAATCAGAACCTGGTAATCCCAGATCAGACATAAATGTCATAACCACTAAGCTGCAAAGGTTTTTTTTTTCTCTATTTCACTCACTTGCTAGAAGTAGAAATTTTCCAGGGTTGCCTTTTATTTTTGTGTAATATCAAACTGAGCCTGTAATGAGAGCTTTCTTCTGAGAAAGAAAGGGCAGGAGTGTGAATCCTCCAAGCAGAAAAGGACACTATGTTTAAATTTTCCCACTTCACAAGAGAAAGCTCTCATCGCTCCAGCTTTGAAAAGCCGCCACCCTTCTAAATAAAAATAAAAATAAAAATAAAAATAAAAATCTCTACTTGGTTTTCTAAAAGAAAACATGTGCATGCCCACTTTAATGACAAGTGGAGTACAGCACCACTTTTGGATTTCTCACCTGAGACCTCTATTCTTTTCTTGTACTGTAAAAGTGTCTGAGACATTTAAATTACACTTATGAAATTCTTGAAATTAGACATCCCAAAAAAGATTTTTCAAAACTAATTTTAGAGTCTTGTCCAATTCTTTTATTAGCTATAACCCCAGCTGTCTTATGGTGTCCATCACTGAGCATTACAATCAATGATCTATTACAGCCTAGAATAATGAATCCAGGGCATGTTCAGCCTTGTGCTATAATATTAAAATGTCACCAGGGCTGGAGATTACCAAATATATTAAAATAATAACTGGGGATAGCAACTGGAAAATGTCATTAATTCAATGAACATATTGATATTTTTGTCATTAAAAAAATAATCAAATTGATTTCGCAGAACAAAAACAATGAATAATGTGTCTGTTCAATTTTTTGTCCTTTTTCTTAAAATGACATTAAAGCATCCATAAAATGAAAGGCTTATTGCTGTATATCTTGTTGTGATTGCTATGGATTATCATCTGCACAGTAGATCTGACATGAATCCATTTAAGAGCTCTGAGACTAAAGTCGATGGTGCTTATCCTTCACCACTCTGTCTCTCCTTTTTTTTCACTCCTTCAAGGCATAATCAAGACTGCTTTACCGGACATGAGCAGAGAAAACAGGGAGCAATACCAAGTGGTCATCCAGGCTAAAGACATGGGAGGCCAGATGGGAGGATTATCAGGGACCACCACCGTGAACATCACACTGACTGATGTCAATGACAATCCACCTCGCTTCCCTCAGAGTATGGAGCACCTAATATTTCAGTTTTCTAAAGAACTTCTCAAAATTCAGCTGGTTTTCTTTGGCCATCTGGAAGTTTCTTTTTTATCACTGTTCTTGTGGTACTTACCCACTGCTGGGTCTGTTTATTTTGCAGCATTATTAAGGCAAATGAGAATCTCTGCCTACATTTTTTTTAATATCAAATTATTTGTCAGAATGATAAACTCCTTCTCATTCTTATTCTGCTTACAGAAATATAAACTGTAACAAGAATTTAAGCCAACTGCAGGGATTTTAGAGGAATTTAACTACAAAATATAAGGATCTGTTCTTGGAAACACTTTCAGTTCTACATGTTTGGACAAGCAAATATGTCACAGGTTTTCTAATGTTCTACCTTGCACAGGCAGAGTTGATCAGGTGGTATGTTCTGCTGGCAGTCTAAGCATTTGCTTTAGGTACTTGTAATCTGTGTTCAGTTCTTGAATGATTTTTGACAATCTAGGCCAGTTTTACACAATAAAATTGGGTTTTTAAAAAATATCTCTGCAGAAGAAAAAAATGGCAAATAGCAGAAAGCTGCACAACGCAGAAAGCTTCAGAGTAGCACATTACAGACCTTTTTATCCTAGGCCAGTGTTTAAATCCAATCTCACATTGTTACAGTCAGTGTCTGATAACTCTTTGATAGGCTGCAGATAAGAGAAATTTACAGCCTCAGTTCAGTGCCTGCCAGAAAAATGTCCACATAATAAAATTTGAATTGCTTGTTCGCACTGATGAGGGACCTGACTCTCTTTACACTAAGGACTGAACAAAGAGAGCTGATTTATAAAATGCTCTCCTGGACTTGAAAAGTACTTCAGTACCATGGCAATAAGTACACCCAGAACAGAACAAACTGTTCAACCTAGCACAGAATTTAAAAAAAAAAAAATTGGAAAACTCAGAAAGCAGGGAAGAATGGATTCTTGGAATTATAAATTACTGTTTTAATCTCTATCTGTGATAACACATTGCTTTAAAAGAAGAGAGGGGAGAGGAGGTACTGCAACCCTCATAAAGAAATGATAATTTGAATTCACATTCAGAGTTCACTTGATGAGAATAACCTTTACACAGCAAACTCAAACAGCAATTTTTAACCTAGCTTCCTGTTTGACTTCATGAAGGGATGTTTTAAACGTGGATGGCATGATGTAGCCTATAATATTTTGGCAAATAGGAATTCTTGAACCTAAATTAAAATTTAGTGTAGCACATTGCATTGTAAGCTTCACTGTTGAATAAAATAAAATAAGATAAAATAAAGAATGAAGAATGTACAGAACTGCAAAATAATTTCAGGTTTCCAGTCCCCTTAGTCTGTGTTACTCAAGATGTTCTTCTTTCAAAATTAACTGAAGCCTCAAGTCTATGAGAGTTTTTCTGATTATTTCAGTAGGCTTTGGGATGGGTACCTTTTAGAGAAATTTACACAGTTGGATGCCTCATACAATATTCTCTGTAGTGTTCGACTTTGAACATCACTGAGACACATTGCATGGCCTACAGAAGGCCTGCTGTGACATCTTCCACTGCTGCAATTTCAATTTCTCTGGTGACCCTTCCTTCTCATTTTCTTTCTCCTCAGAAGGGTGGTTTTTAACACTTGCTAGGAAATCAAAGATAGAGAAAAATCTGACAGATTTAATTTCTTCTTAGGTAGTTATGAAGAGGGGCACACCTCCAAAAAACTATCTGTTCCGGAAGTTTGCTTTCTACAAAAACATTTGTCTTCCATTTTCTCTTACATGAGGCAACAATAAGTAAAAATGTTGACCAAAGTAGAAGGTGAATAGCAGTTGCAAGCAACACCGGTTAATATCAAGGTATTTAAGAGCCAAAAATTAATTACTTAGAGAGACAGGAGAAAATAAAATGGCACTGTGAAGTAGTGGTTGTTCAAACTGCGCTAAGAAGCATTTTCTGTTTTGTTTTGTTTCCTGAAAAGAGTCATCGAAAATTAGAAGACATAGGCCTAAATGGAATTTAAATCATACTACAATGAAAACGTCACACTTTTTGAATTCTATTGTACTCTAAACCAAATAGCCATCTCACTTGTCGAAAATGTGTAGCATTCACACAGCACCACAAAAATAGGAATGCTTTCAGACAAAAATGCACTGAAAGGAGGTATTTATCTGGAAGGAGTAATAAGTACCATGACTGAATCTGTTCTTAAGGTATTTCTGGCTCAGCTGCCAAACCCTTGAATGTGTCAAGGGTTCAAGTCTTGAAACTCATGGTTTAGCTGCTAGGAATCCTACCTTTCATCCCATTTGCAGACTGGTTTGAGAGAACAATATGCATTTTGGTCTGTGGGGATCGCAGTCAAACAGGCTACTGCTGAGTTTTCCCTTACAACCTTGAATTTGCAACAGCAATCACATTTTAGCACCAGGCATTAGCTTCCATTTTGTTACACATCTATTTAAATGTAGGGTATTTTCAGTGACTCTCTTTTGTACTTAGTCTTTACAGCTGGGGACACAAACTCATTCTGCACACAAAAGTTTGATATATTCTTTGTATTAAATGGAAGGTTCAGGATCCTTTAGATGTCTTAAAAGGCAAAGGATGTAAATATAAGGCATATGGTGTTGCAAGAAAGAGTTGACTGTACTTCACTACAAGTCAATACAATTTATATGTGTTCTTATTGGATCCTGTGAATAAGGGTTGTACATTTTATTAGGTGCTAATTTTGTCAGATTCTTAGGGTATTTCTCCAATGCTACTACTTCACTCAGTAAAGTAATATGAATTTACATGAAAAAACAGATCAAAAGAAACTTCAGATTCTGGCATGTTATGTGCAAAATCTGAACCCATCTGATTTTTTTTTTTTTTTTTTAATTTTCTTGGTAGCAAATAACAGAAAATACTGAATTAGAAATTTTTGTCTCGCTAGTGATGAAACAGCTTCAATGTCTACTTCTTACTGGTCAAGAAATCCATCTGATTAATACCTTTTCTGCTATGGCATGTCTTTATAATTAGATTTTTTATTACAAATGTTGTCAGAAAATACATATAAATTCACTTTTCATGTACACAAGCAAGAGTAATGTCTATGTAATCACACTTCTTCCTAGAAGACTGCTTATAAAAACAGCAATAGCAATTAACACGAACATGTATCCAGAAGCTCTTTACCATGACCCTTTAGTATGTATTATCAAAAACAGATGAATGAATTATTTTCAAACAGAACACTTACTTGAAAATATTCAAAATAATTAAAAGAAAAGGCTATTCTATTTTAGTCTCTTTCCAAAATCTCCACTGATTTCTACAACTCTTGCACCTTGAGAAAACAAAAGAAAATCATCTCCTATTTCTAAATGTGTCTAGGAACACTTCTAGAGAAATAAAAAATATATATAGTTTAATAATCAAGGTAAGAACTGGTACTTTATTGTTTAGATCCTTTGTCCCTTAAAATTGAAGAAAAAAGAAAGAAAAAAGCACAGTATTAAATTGCTTTGAAGAGTAACTTCAAATTTTTGCAACAGTTTGTCAATCAAGTCTGAATCCTGTTTTAAAGTTTATTGTGATGACTAGCAGCATTTTTCCTAAAGTGTTTGGAACTTCAAGTTACTTAAAAAATTGAAGAAACTGGAGATGGTTTTTATTCCTAAAAAAAAAAAAGTTTCTCAAAATAATAAATGCTTAATTTTGCTCTTCCAGGCTCCTACCAGTTCAGCTCTCCTGAATCTGCACCACCTGGGACTCCTCTTGGCAGAATTAAAGCCAATGACCCTGATGTGGGAGAAAATGCAGAGATTGAGTATAGCATCTCCAATGGGGATGGATCAGACATGTTTGATATCATCACTGACAAGGACACACAGGAAGGGATTATAACCGTCAAAAAGGTTTATTTTTTCTCCCTCTCTTTTATATGTACTTAGCTCTTCAGGTGTTACGGTTATTTTTCTTTTTCCAGGGGAAGGGAGGGTAGATCTCACAAGGGGTCAGGCTGCCAAGGAGCTGTTGTATTAGTTTCGTTCTTCTCTTTCTTCAGCAGGTATCTGTTATTTTCAGGTCTCAAGGGAAATTTACTGGCATGTCACTTCACATAAAGCAATATTTCAGTGGCTGCTGTCTGTTCAATGTACAGAGTCTCACACACAGTACTTTCAAATTAGGGCTGTGAAAACGTGGAGGGGTTCAGTTCACAGTGGGGTTTATCAGCTGGTTGCTGTGGTAAAACTTACAAGGATGGGAAGCTTACCTGGAGTTTGATGAATTTGCACGTCCAAGGCTAAACTCTCCCTCTCTAATCTGTCCAACAGCCAGTTATCTCCAACATCTAAAATATGTCTTGGTTTAAGTCCAGTCTTGGTGATACTTCAGTTGTTACATATGATGTTGATGATAACGCCGAAGAGCAAAGAAATTCGCAGAAATTTAATTCAAAATATCATGTCTGACAGATTTATGGGTTGCTTTTCAGAATTCAGCCTGTTAGACTCTGAACGCTCTTTGATTCTAGTGTTATTAAATATATCAGTAACATTAATCGATACCTGCCTATAAATAAAATATGGATCTATAAACATATTTGGAAACACATATATTTATTTATGCATATGTATGTATGAATGCCTATCTATATATGCATATATGGATATGCATGATGTAGATGTCACATAGGTTGAAAATCAGATTTCACAGATTTTCTTTTCACTGCAGGACATGGAGACCAGGGACAAGTCTGGGCTGCTCCTAGTGTCAAACAGGCAAGGGTAGATGGTAATGGGTAAAAGAAAGTAAAGAAATGATAAATGGGACAGAGAGCATTTAAGAACTGGAATAATTGCTCTTTTTACTGCCAGTGAGATGAGACAAATAAGACTTTACACAACTCCTTGCTGTGGACTGAGTAAAACTTCTCTGTTTCTTTCTTTCTATTTTTATATAGGTAAAAGCCTCCTGGTTTTTTTCAGGAACCTAAACAATTAATAGGCAGAGGGATCATAATTGCCTTGCTATCCTATAATAATCCTTATTTTTTAGTGCCTATAATAAGACCTAATACACTCCATCTTCCCCAAGATGTATTAAAATTTAGAGCTTTTTCTTCTAAAAATGTTTCACCTTTTGATTCGGTGTTGTAAAACTTACTCACAGTTTTTTGTAAAGTGACGTAATTTTCTTTATTATTATTATTTGCTCCTCAGCATCTGGATTTTGAAAACAAGGTGTTATATACCCTAAGAGTAGAAGCAACCAACACTCATCCTGATCCTCGTTTTCTTCAGCTGGGGCCATTCAAAGACACGGCTTTGGTCAAAATTTCTATTGAAGACATTGATGAAGCTCCAGTATTCAGCAGACCCTGGTATTTAATAGAGGTAGATGAAGATGCCAAGGAAGGAAGCATTATCGGGCAGGTTGTAGCCCAAGATCCAGATATAGCAAAGAATGCAATAAAGTAAGACATTACACAATATAAAATTCTTTAGATGTGGGTCAAGTCTCATGCACAGAGAGTGATGAGAGTGCAAGGTATTAAGAGGCTATTTGAGTAATTAAGCTCATGTGGGCTGTTGAAAAGTGTCGAACAGAGAAATATCTACGTGAGTTTGTGAAGGGAAATGCAATTAGCACAATGAGCAGTGCAGAAAATGCTTTTGAAGAACAGTCCATAGGCACCAGGTAAAAAGAAGAGAGATGTCAGCATTTAATTGCCAGCGTGTTCTAGTAGTTTCACCAAACTGTTCATAAAATTATTCTTTTATACAAGGAAAACATTCAAAATGGTGTATTTCTATTCCCCCGATACTTGATAACAGTCAGACTTCTGTACATAACATCCATGTTCCATAGCTTAACTATTGAATTATCGCAGTATATTGAATAAGAAATGATTGCAAGAAAGTCATAACAATTAGAGGTAAGAGTTCAGCTCTGTGAAATTGCTGTAATTGTTACCAATCTGCTATTATTATTTGCACTGACAAACACAGCACTTAAATTTGTGTATTTACCATGCAAGTGATTATGAAAACTGATCTCTGCATTTCTGAACAAGCCTTCTATGTCCTGCAGCAGTATGCTTTGAGGTAGGAGGTATGAGAGGAGGAAGAGGATAAAATATTTTTAAGTAAAATATGTATAAAATCTCGATTTAACCTGATAATGACTGACAAGTACTAGGCTAATTAAAAAACAGCTGTAAAACAAGTTTTTCCTTGCAGAGTAAGAACAAAGCAAAAGCAAGTATCATGAAACCAGATTTTAAGAAATTTCCTCTAAAAGAAGAACAAATAGAAAGATTTTTCTCCTGAGTTTGGTGGTCCTCATGACACCTTAAAAATATTTTTTTTTATGAATTGATACTTCCTTATGTCTGCTATATGTGTCCTTCGGTGAGAGAGTTCTCTAAGAAACAATTAATTTGCAAAAGATCTTATCTAAAAAAGTTCACTTTTAGTTGTTATTCCAGAATTCACTTTATGAACGAAAATGTAATTTCCCTTATCAATCTAAAAACCGCCCACGTAATAATTTGCTCTTCATCCTGTTCATTAAAATTGTTTCTAAGTATTTGTAACACACAGGTAGCTATGGGAAAGCTTAGGTTAATTGTAAAGAAAACATTATTGATTAAGCACAGTTAAAATTAGAAAACTTTTAGAGGTGGCTGTGAGCTAAACTGGAGACCTCAACAGGAGATAGTGATGCTCAATTGTACTTTATCTTGACAGATATTCTGTAGATCGACACACTGACCTTGACAGAATATTCAACATCTATTCAGGAAATGGATCTTTATTCATCTCAAAGCCGCTTGACCGAGAAGAAACTCCCTGGCACAACATCACTGTCATAGCTACTGAAATCAGTAAGTTGAAGATAAAATTTATCTCAGAAGAATATTTGAACTGAGAAAAGAATTAAATTCTACAGTATCTATGACTTACCTTGTTTCATTAGTTCTGCCCTTATCCAGATGTTATCAATAGACACGGCATCTTTAGACGGACATTTAAAAGTCCAGTCTATTATTTTAAGATATGTTTTGCCCATTTTTTGAAAGATACTTTGGAACTCTCAGGCTGAACACAACCATGTACAGTATTCATTAGACAAGTTAACTGGTTCCCTGAGCATTCACATCAAATAATTTGGTGCAGGAGTGATGCACTGGCTCTATCCCAAGTTAAGTCTTCGGGAAAATCCCTGGGGCAAGGGAAGAAAAAAAAACTGTCCATGACATACAAATACATTGTCAGAACAACCTCTGCAAATGGGAACAAATTACACTTTACCTCAACTGATTTAACTCTTCTCAGAAAATGGCTTTGTTTGAAGCCAAGACTAGAGGAAATTCTTTGCCCTCCATGTCTGAAGTAAACCCTGGGCCTAAATCTTTCACCTGGATTCTTTACTGTTCTGTTAGATACTTTTAGGTATGGATGTCTCTTGCCTGGCTTTTTTCTGAGGCAACGGTCATCAAAGGGGGAAACAGACACTGATTTTAGTGAAAAATTTTTCTCCCATCCTTTATTCTCCTATAGATTCCCCAGGAGTCGATGTGCTTAAGCGTCTGGGAGTTGAGTAGTATGGAGAGATGAATCATATCCCCATTTTCAGAAAGATTTATATCTTTTATCTTTTCCTCTTAAATGCTTTTCATTGTTTGGTCAAACATGTTCTACACTTTCAGTATGCATAGTGCGAGAATCCTCTCTGGCAATGCCTTGAGTTTGGAGGTTTGTGAAGAGTGATTGATGTTCATATCCTGCATATGTCATTTTATTGTTTTGGTTTTTTACAGTTAGGGGAGAAAGGACAACTTTGGTTTGGGTTTTTTGTGGTTTCGTGTTTGTGTGTGTTTGTGGTGGTGGTGTTGTTGACTGACACTGTTTTACAGCTTTATTGATTTGAAAAGGTAAATGTTCTTAACAGTTCAGCCTCATGAAATGACTTTTGCAATGAATCATTTGCTGAACTGATATATAGAATACAACTCTGTAACAACTGAGTGACCTGTTTTTGAAGCAAATCAATTTAAGCATACTTTATATTATTTATATGTATATATATATAAAAAAATAATAGAAAAACTTGTTTCAATTATAAATAGGACTTTTATGTATATGCAATGTATGTCAGCACAAAATGAAATATAATTGTTTTAGTGCAATCAAGAAACTTGAACATTTCTAATATCTATTGGAAAAAATGTATTGGATTATTTTAATATAAGTCTCTTTGTATTGTAATATAAATAATTTTCTTTTTTCAGATAATCCTAAACAAAGTAGCCAGATACCTGTCTTCATACGGATTTTAGACATAAATGATCATGCACCAGAGTTTGCCAACTACTATGAAACATTTGTTTGTGAAAATGCAAAAGCAGGACAGGTAAATTAATACTTACATTACCAAAGAACTTGAAAGGAAACTATCCTGCAGTGACATCTTGAAGACTTCAACACACCTTAGTTTGAACAGCAGCAGACTAACCCAGCCTCTTCATTTCCTATCTTCTACAGAAAATACAGTTCGATTCAAAAAAGGACATAAAAGATGAAGTATATCCTAGTATAACAACATAGGATATAATAAAAAAATATAATTTAAGGTGGTTTTCCATTTCTAATACCAGAAAATATTTTTCAGAAATAGTTGTGCATAATGTAACAAAATGCTTTACACTGTTCAATAATTCCACTTATTTCTGGACTTTTATCTTTGGCTTAGTTAATATAGCCACACCTTCAAGTACACAAAGCAGAAAAATCTTTATTATGTCTCAGTAAAAAAAATGTGAAAACCAAACTTTTTCAAAAATAAAAGGCAATTCAACTGTTTGCATTGTAGGTTAAAACTCAGTTTAGTATTGAGCTGAGTCTGGTCAAAGGTCATGTATATCCCTTTCTAAACTACCTCAGCAATTCTGTAAAAATCTAAAAGACAATAAAAAAAATTGAAGATAAAACAAAGTGATAATTTGGATTTGAATAAGTAGATAAACCAACAGAGCTCAGAGCCAGCATATTACAGAAATGTCTTAATATTGCTGCCATTACAAGACCATCTATTTATGCTAATGCCAGTCAGTCTTTCAGTTTTAAATCCTGTGAAGAAAGATTTTTTAATTCTGAAAATATTTACAAAAGAATTGGTTTTAGTAGCAGATAGGGTACTTCAAGATTATTTCCCCCAAATGGACCCAAGACCATGCATGAATTTCTTCTCTAGACTAATTCATTTTTGACTGGAAGAAAAAACTTGAGATCATTATTTTAGCTAGCACAAACATGACTGGGTTCCTACTCCAGGAAAGACAAGACAGGATGAAGCCCTAAGATCAGCTTAGGTCTATCCTCACGTCCCACTAGCTTTAGGTTGTCATCGTCCAGCCAAAGCTGGCTGGCTTCACAGAAAATGTGTGGAAAGGATCAGAATGTACAATATCTTGTTTTTCTTTAGAGCATAGTGACCATGCAATATTCAAAGACTTTACGAAGATGGGTGATATGGATACACATCAGGAACCATACTCATGTTTTACCTGATTTTCTGCCCAGTGTTTTATTTAAGTCCCAGAGGCTTCACTTAAAATGGCATAGATGGTACCTGGGATGAGTTTAGCACTTCAGGTACTGCAGAACTCTATGCAGAGCAAGAACATGTAACATATCAGTTGCAATTCAAGTGATGTTTTATGACTTGTTTAACAGATAGGGAAAAAAAAAAAAGGAGAAAAAGAGGATACAACAGGTTGTTGGGAGGCTGCATTTGATTCTATTTATTTTTCATTCATTACACATCATATCAGGATTCAGGCAAAATGGGTTAGAAAGGCAGAGGATTCTTTGATTAAAAAATCACTTGCCTTTGAAGAGGTATTTGACAATTTTTTCATTATTTTTAAGAAAGTTTTACTTTTTTCATGTAAATGATATAAATAGATGAATATACATATCAAAGGCAGTGATGAATTAAATTAAAACAGTGGAAGGAATTATCATATCAGGAAAATGAAAAAAGAGTGCTTTTCACAACAACTAAGGTTTATGATCACATCATCCTGTCTTAACCAGTGACATAAATTGCCACTTAAGAATACAGTTCAAGCCTTACAGAAGGTGCAAAAATTCTCCAAGCTTTTGGCTATTAGACCCATATAGTTTTAGTTTATGACTTATAAGCTGTTTTTTTCACGTTGAATACAGTCAGATAATTCTAGCTATTAAGTTCAAACAGCTGCCATAGAACCTAAATTCTGTTAGTGTAACGTTGTCTCATTGTACAAAACAAAACTGAGGTAAATAAATCTTAAAATCTCAGTGTAATGACTGGTAGAAAAGTGAGTCATGTATTTTAATTGCATAACACAAAGAAAGGTTCCAAAGCTTAGAAATTAAGATCTAATTGAAATTAACCTTGTGCAATTTTACCAACCAGCAAACAGAGGTTTTGTTGTGCATACTGTTGTCCGTTTCCTTAACCCAGTTTCTGTCTAGTCTAGCATACTTGATGAAATATCCATTAATGTATGAAATTTCATTTACCTTTCTGGTAAATTCTGTGCTTACCTAACAACAGATATGACAGAGACCCATTCGATAGGCATGTTGTTTTTCAGACCTCCCATACATCTAATTTACCAATGTAATTTCAGCAATTATTTTCCTTCATTGGAAAACCCCACAAAAACTCTAGAAAGACAGCATGCACCAAGTGTAGCTACAGAAAAACGAGAGATCCATTCTGGTTTTCTATTTCTTAACAGCTGGGGTCCTCAAGAGCACCTGAGTTCATATCCAGACGTTTACACATAATTGAGTTAGTATTTCAGAAGACAGACTACCATCAGTACATGAGAATACTTTTATTTTGATGCTTAAAAATAGCAATGAGTATAGAAATACAAACTTGAATATTTCGGCCAAGGATCCTAAGTTTCAGAGAACCTGTATTGCTCATGTCTAGCAGTCCCTGTATGATATAAGAAAGATAGAATCATGTGTTCATTTAGTACTACTCCAGCCTATTTTAGAGACCACCTAAAGCAGCTTTTTTATTAGAATCATTATTGCTTCTTGACATATCACAGCACTGCTTCTACATCTGGCACTATAGCAAAAGAGTCAGACTGAGAAGATAAATACATTTAGTTAATTTATTTATATTTTTTTAACCAGGACCAGTTATTAGTCACACTGCTCTCTAAGTCTCAGGTGCATCAGGAAGCAGTCAGAACTATCAAATATTGTTCTCTGCCACCAAGCAACATTACTCATTCTCAGCATCAACAGATATTAGAGGCTTCGCTCGTGCTTTTCAGATAGCCTTAGGAGGGTCAGAGGAAACAAAATCCTACAGAGTTTCTCCTCCTCTTTTGTCTTCAAACAACAATGGTATGACTGGGGAGAAACCTTATCACTAAAGGTTAATAAAAATCTATGCTTATTAGGCTGAAACACATTTGTCACCATGAGAATCTCATTCCATTGGCTAGTACACAAGCTAAAGAAAAGTAGGAAGCAGCCTTCCTCTCGTGCAATTTAGAAACCCCTAATCCTTGAGCCCCAGGGACTGTTGTGGGAAAGGCTTTGGTACAAGTTCTCTCATGCCCTTGTCTCAGGAATTAATTGGGTCTTTTTAGCTGGATTAGAGGATGAGTACTCTCCATGGAAACCAGGAAGATATACTTGAGAAGGAGACTGATTTAACTAAACAATTTGGTTGGTAAAAATTTAGCTCCATAGTTTATTGTACAGTTTATTGCTGGCAAAAATTTAGCTGATTTCAGCACCCAACAAGAAAACAACCCGGGTCACTTTTTTTTCCCCTCTGATATTCTTTCCTGCCATTCACAGACTTTCAGGCATCAGAATGTACAAAGTTTGTTTCCTCCTTCAGAGACCTGGCTGATTTTTCTTTTCATTACTCTCCATATCCTCCCTCACTTTTTAAAATAGAGCAGAGAGAGATCACTTTTTCTCAGGTGTGCGTTGCTAATTATCAGTCATGGCTTTATATACGTTGTAGCTGCTTCACTAGGTAGACACCTTTTGGTTTATTTTAGTGAGAGACCCATGCTAACAGTCTGTCTTTTTAAGAGTTGAACTGAGAGTTTTCCAACTTTTGATAATCATTTAGTCCTGCTTAAAACTGCCAACACATTTGTGGAACAGAGCCAAGATCTGGAAACCAAACTGCTTTGCATTACTGGACATGAAGTTTTGTTAAGTGGCAGGCATCTATTCAAGCTTGCACACATGTGATGGAGGCTGTTTTCTGCAGCTAGCACCTTACAGGTGTATAGCCTAGAACTGTGTCTGTACAAGTGTGATCACTCAAGCCACATAATGACAAGACGGACATCCACTGACAGCTGGATTGATTTTGAAACACTCCTATGGGACATATCATCACATCTTTTACATAATCTTCATCCCACATATTTACACTGTGCTGTTAGTAATACATTCAAGGTTAGTTAGTGATTGACCCTACCAGATCATACAGGAGGAAAAGCGGCAAGAGGAAGAAAGGATAGGAGAAAAAAAGCCGTTCTTCCTTCATTTCCACATAATATTTGTACACTCTGTTCTCATGATTGCCAAACGTAGTTTCTCTCACAGGATTTTTTTCCCCATAGTTTATTGCAGACAAAGTGGTGAGATCTTTCCAGATTCCTACAGAACTACATGCAGTGCCAAACAAGTTCAATAACTTTCAAGAAAGCCAGTGCTACAAGATCCAGAATTTGTTCTGTTTTCTTCTATACTACTTCTTTAAAATGTTAGGCAAAAAACGAATGCTAACATTTCCCAGGCATTCCTTTCTCAAGTGCTTAGTGATATTTTTTAAGTCTAATCTCAGAAGCAGCTGAAAATAGTTAAGTGACTTTTGAGACATTTTTCTGTTGTACAATAACCAGGTTTAACTAAGAGCATGATATAACAAGAATGAAAACCTGAAGGATTCAAGTGGATTGAAGGCCTGCTGCTCTCTTCTGCTGCATACAGAAACAACAAAATTGAGCAGTTGTTACAGTATCTCTACCTTAACAATATCTGTCTCCAGTGGTCTTTGTGACTGGAAGTACAATTTTTATGCTATATGATAATCACATTATATTAAAACTTCAGAAAGGCAATCTGCAACACTGACCATCTTTAAATTTCTGTAAAAGTGACATTATTTTTCACCATTTATAGTGAATTTTGAAATAAGGAATTTTGAAAAAAAAAGAATGTTTAGAAATAAAATAGCAACCACCAACATGTTACTGTTTTTGAAAAGTAGCAGCAGAATTCTTTGCAAACATTCTATTCGTCTCAGGTTTTGTTTTATTAGTAGAAATGTTTAACCTGAAAATATATCGTGTCTGTCCACCCATGGACCTCATCTTGTTCGTCTTTCTCCAAGGAACTTTTCAAAGCATGTGGCTGTAGTTTTTAAAGAGTACACCCTGGAGCCAAGGTGCAACAGCCATTTATTTGCATGACATGCCAAGCCAGCACACACTGAAAAGCCCATCTTAAAAGTAGCCAGCTGGTGCTGGCCTCTGTGCTGGAAAAGCTTAACATTTGCTTTAATGGTTTCTATATTTCTTTTAAAGGCATTCCCAAGGCTGAGCCTATGACCAAAGCTTTCTACATGTGGAGCTCTCTGTGTATACAAATGCAGCCTCAGGAACACTAACAACATGCTCTGAAGTGCACAGGGACCCTTCTTATTTCAGAATTCCCCCACCAAGCTTTTACTCGCTTGCTGTCTTTAAAAGAACTTGAAGAGCAGCCTTTGCCTAAGGATGTATGAGGTAGATATAAGGAATCTGTTTCTAGGCAGTCCACTCACCCGCAACAACCTTTTCAGACATGAGTATGAATAACTATAAAACAGCTTGAACAAAAACTGCAATCATAGTTTTGACTGTGGTATAAGTCATGGACCCAAAATCACAGCATCCAGGGCAAAAAAACCAAAGAAGATGAAACAGGATTATAATGGAACCATTTCCATGTTTGAAAAAAAAGTATTTCAGTGGGAAATAAGTTCAAAGACTTGAACAGAATCTCTGTCTTCATCATTAAAGAAATAAATAGAATCATGGACTCATACAATGATTTAGATTGAAAAGGACCTTAAAGATCATCTAGTTCCAACCCCCTTGGCCATGGCCAGGAATGTGACCCACTAGACTGATTGGGTTGTTCAGGGTTCCATACAATCTGGCTTGGAACACTTCCAGGGGTGGACCATTCACAACGTCTCTGGGCAACGTGTTTTAGTGCCTCACTGTCCTTTGAGTGAAGAATTCTTTTCTAACATATAATCTAAATCTCTCCTCTTTCAGTTAAAAAACATTCCACCTTGTCCTATTCCCATCTGCCTGTGTAAGAAGTCAATCTTCCTCTCTTTTATAAGTCCTCATAAAGTACTGGAGGATGACCATAAAATCTCTCTAGAGCCTTCTCTTCTCCATGCTGAAAACCCCCAACTCTCTCAGCCTGTCTTTATAGGAGAGGTGCTCCAGACCCCTAATCATCTTTGTTCCCCAACTCTGGACTCGTTCCAATAGATCCACAACTCTATTATGCTGAGGATCCCAGACCTGAGTACAGTAGCCCAGGCTGGATCTCAAGAGGGAAGAGTAGAGCAGTAGAATCACCTCCCTTGACCTGCTGGCCACTCCTCTTTTGATGCAGCCCAGGCTGTAGTTGGCCCTCTGGGCTCTGAGTGCACATTACTGGTTCACGTCCAGCTTTTCGTCCACCAGAACCCTCAAGTTCTTCTCTTCAGGACTGCTCTCAGTGAGTTCTTCTCCCAGTCTGTGCTCTTGTCTGGGATTGCCCCTACCCAGATGCAGCACCTTGCACCTGGACGTGTTGAACTTTGTGAGATTCTCATAGGTCTACCACTCAATCTTTCCCAGGTCTCTCGGGACGGGATCGCTTCCTTCTGTTGTTTCAACCACACCACTCAGCTTCACATCATCTGCAAACTTGCCAGGGGTGCACTTGATCTCGCTGCCTTTGTCATGATAAAGATATTAAAGAACATCTGTCCCAAGACACTAGTCATTGTCAGCGCACTGATAAACAACATGGCTGAAGAACACAGGTCCCAAGATCATTAAGAAATGTTTCCATTGGGAATAATTCTTCATTTGTTACTCATTTAACATTGTCAAACTGCTACAAACACCTTGTCCTGAATGTAAAAGAGAAAACTTCATGTCAATGCTTATGTTTAAATTTTCATTACCCTCGAAGGAAAGTGATCATTATAAACTTGAACTGACCCATTAAGATCCACTCGTGAGTATGACACTGTTTTCTTAAACACACAGAAGTGCACAAGCACATGCATAAGCAGCCCTCAAAATAGTGACAATACTGCTGTATTTTCTAAATTGTGTTCATTCATGTGGGAAAGTACGAAAGAAAGAAAATAATGAGAATGTTTTTATCTTGTCTAAGCTTGATATCCTTGAAATATATTTGAGTAAAAGTAATTTTATTGAAATAACTCTTCCATCACAAATCTTACAAAATTGGAGATCTTGCTCTGAAGCTCTGGTGAAGAGTGATCATAAGTCAATGTCCATAAGTGCATCAAAGTGGATGAATATATTTCCAAAATTAAATCATAAAATGTACACAAAAGAGTACTAAATTTTTTCATATAAATAAGATACTTAAAAATAGCCAGATCGCTTTCATTTCTGTGGTGATTATCATACAAATCATTGTCTTTTTTTTACAGCTGTACAACTGAAAAAAAATTGCTTAATTAGATAAGATTTCTAATTTCCTTTCACCTGTTTATCATTTGGAACAATTCACCTGCAATCACGGTTTCTCGTTGTTCTTTTAATCTCCCATTTTTTTCTGGTAGGCGAACAGCTATGTTTTTTTTTTTTTCAATTTATGTTGCCAATAGTTAGATCAGGTAAGGTTGGGTTTTTTTCTTCTTCTTCAGCCTTACCCTCAACAATAATTATTCATTGTAACTAGGTTCCTCTGTGCCTGGTGCAATTGTGCTTCTCCATGTGATTTGCACATGAAGGGAATCAAATCTTACAAACAACCACTGATTACATCTCAAAAAGACCCAAGATACTCAACTACAGTTTCTGGTATTTATTACACCAGGATATTTTCTCCTTGAGTTTTTCAGCAGGTAATTATAAACTGCACAAATGTTGTCACTTTAATTGTCTCTTCTCCCTGGTACTTTTCTATCTCTTCTGTCTTTTCCAACTTGCGCCAATGTGAAAGGAAAATTTTCTCATTTAAATTTAGTATCTTAGCCCACTCAGAATGTTTTGGGGTTTTTTTAGCAATATTTTTATACTGTGGAAAACTAAAATTAAAACCCATCTTGGTCTTGCTTTCTGTACTAACACTTTCAGAGGTAGATCATAGGAAAGAAAAAAACCATTGAATATTGGAAAGTTGTTGACATAAACTGATATTTAGCAACACACTAAACAGGATACTTCACTATAAACAAGGAATTGACTAATCTTGTGAAACAGCTAAAGATTAAAAAAAATAATTGGAAGAGCAATGATCATTAAATGCTTTAAAAGTGAAGAGATTTTTATATGTAGTTATTATTCTAATTACATTTAGAAAAACGGAATAATCCTGCTTTAAGCATAGTCGCATCCTTTCGTACAAGGCTGATGTTCACAAATTATCTTTCAAGTTCCTCAATATGCCTCAAAAATAAAAAGAAATTATATAAAATATTTTGTGTTTTTTTAGAAGGAGCCGCTAGAAAGTGAATGAGCTAAACTCAGACCCGTCAACTGTTTTCGTGTTGTGTTTTGGGGTTTTTTTGTTTTGTTTTAGGTTTTTTGGTGCTTTTTAATTACAATTTAATATTATTGACTGTAATCAAATTATCCCAAAATTAACTAGGAAAAATAGGTTGGATATACATGGTGCAGTACAGCACTAGCAGTAGCGAGTTTCTGAATGATACAGAAGAAAAACATTTTAGTACATTTTGTAGCCTTATAATTCTGTTTTCCAAATACGGTGATCCATTCTGTGAGACACTACATACCACATACCCTCAAAAACTTAACTGTATCCTCAAGTCTCACTCAAGCCAATGTTGAGAGAAAGTGTACAAGAAAAAGTAATTCCTTATTTCACTGGTGCAAAACTTACAGATCATATTAGTGCTACTTGTCAATTACTATATTTCTTGAAGAAGTCAAGCTGCACCTTCTCTGGAAATAAGAAAAAAACAAGCCAAAAAGTCTTTGATAAAAAGTGGCTTTGATAGCTGTGGGACTTCAAGACACCCTGGCCACTGGAAACACCTGAAAACTCAAGACAGTCATTGTCTCCCTCTTGGCTTTGAAAGAAAAATGTTTGACTGCTGAACTCATTCTGCTTTTAGGCTTAGGTGCTGTAGAAATGCACCTGTACTGAGTCATAGCGTCCTCAGTTGACACTTCCTCTTATTCTTATGCCACCTGCTTTTGTCATCTTGTGATTGAATGCAAACCTATCCTTGCAAGCCAAGCTGGACTAGGAGTTATTCTCTAGTGTGACACCCACCAGGAAGGGCAGAGAACAGAACCGCCATCCACAGAGCTTTCTGGAGTTACTGTGACTCGTGCAGTGGGTCATGGTGTTAACTGTTGGAAGCCAATTCATAAACCACAGCTGTTCCCAGGTAGCTTTTCCTTCCTCAGTCCTGCAGCTGTTTCCTTCAGCCTCTCTGTCAGTCCACCAGCAGATAGATAAAAAAAAGGAGTCAAATTGTTAGCATTTATGTGTGTCTGCATAAACATTAGTATGCACATTTGCACGTTTTGATGCAATAAGAAAGCTTGCGCAAGCCAGAGGTACTGCTGGAGTCTCTCTTTTCTCAGTCCACTCTGCTCTGACCCTATTCTGGCAGTATTATCACTCCTTCCCAGCTGGGCTTGAGTGGCCTTGTTAGGGCAGCTATTAAGCTCCACAGCCAGAGGTTTCAATTTAGGAGGCAGCAAAGCTTCTCTTTTTATTACCCCAGGAGAATTGAGCATCCTGCCAGTGCAGTACTCCAATTTATCACCAGGAGCAGATGAGGTGGATTGAGAATTAGACCCACTTAACAACTGGTTTACACAGTACTCTCTGTCATTGCTCCACGAGGCCACAGGAGGTTTATGGCTTATTCAGAAGAGCAAATGTTGCTGTATCACTGCAAGATACTGAGTACAAATCAAAGCACATGGCTGGTTTGCAGCGAGGACTGGACCCTGTTTCATCCTTTGTTATGTGTTTAAACGATAAAACAATTTGATTACTGTAAGCTCTACTGTGTTTATGTGGGAAACATTTGGCTTAAGACGTCAGTTTTTGTCTTCAGATAGAGATTCATTGGATTTTTACTGGACATTAAAAGCAGAGAATTGAAATGCAAGGTTTCTAAAATAGCATGAAATACTCTTTTCTTTATAGCTCATACAGACTGTGAGTGCAATTGACAAAGACCAGCCTCCTCGAGGACACAGATTTTTCTTTGAGTTGGTGCCAGAATTTGCTGTTCATCCAAACTTCTCTGTTGTAGACAACAAAGGTAACTGCTGACCCTACCACCCCTCTCCCCAGTATCACATAAAACTTAATTCAGAAGCATGTATTGATCCTGCATTTCCATCCTAGACAACACAGCAGGAATTATGACTAGAAGAAATGGATACAGCCGTAGTAAGATGAGTACCTACCTCCTGCCAATCATAATATTTGACAACGACTACCCGATCCAGAGCAGCACGGGCACGCTGACCATCCGGGTGTGTGCCTGTGACAGCCGGGGGAACATGCAGTCCTGCAGCGCCGAGGCCTTGCTCCTCCCTGCCGGCCTCAGCACAGGGGCACTGGTTGCCATTCTCCTCTGCATTATTATCCTGCTAGGTAGGTACCTGTGATGAGATTTTTACTTGACCAGACAAAGATCTAGTCACTTTGACAGCCCTGATATTCTTAAAACCCTTATTCACATAACCCTGCAGAAAAATATCATCATTACTCTTTAGAAGATTGTGTGAAAAGAGTGAGACTGTTCCATTTAAATTAAATACATTTGAAAATAGAGTGTCAGTTTTAGTTACCTTGCTCATTTGAGTAATGTTCGTATCATAATCAGATCTTCATTGGGATCCAGAACTTTAAAATCAGATTTCTGAAGCTGAATGCTAAGTTTTGCAATGATTAAATGTTATGAGTTATATCAGCTATTTAATGATGAAAGATTTGGACTTTTATCCATTCAGAAAATACTTAGCTCAAAAGCATAGGATAAAAATATTCAATTTCTTGCAAGTGACAGTGAGAACAGTTGATTAAGTAAGCGTGAGCACAAAAGTCAGATGAGTGTTTGGAAGGTAGAAGCATTAGAAAGATGTGGTGACATATGAAGGAACTAGAATAAATGCTATCTCATTATCTGGTGTTAAGAACATAAAAATTGCAACTTGCATGTTTTGGTTACTAGAAAAGTGCCATCACCTCTACTTTCCAGTAACTCTGCAGAAAATCTCTTTCCTTTCCCACCTGTCCTAGCAAACACAGCTTGCCAAAGGGTCAGTGAGAAGCTACAGATGTCAGTTTATATAATTATAAGAGATAACTTTTTTTTCAGTTTTTACTCTGGATTCAAGATAACTCTGTGATCCTCTTAATATTTGCTATAGGTGTTAGAAGAACGACAATATCTAGGAACTATATCTGTACTGGGCTTAAGGGAGAATACTCGAGCTCTGCCAAACTGATCGACAAACAGCTTAGGTTCAGGCATCGCTGCTGGCCCGGTTTCAGCATCAGCCTCTTTGGATTCCCCAGGATGTTACCCAGGCATAGTCTGAGAGGCAGAACTTGCAGGGCACCACTTTCAGGAGAGAATTATGGTTCAGACTCTGACAGACCTAGCTCTTCACCTTGCATAGTTCTTAACAACACATCAACAAGCTCTGCATCTTTAAAGCCTTCCTTCACACCCCAACACAGCATGAAAAAACAGAGCATGAAACACATACCCTTATTCACAATGAAAACATTGTTCTTATTGGCTGCAATGCTTTGGTACAGATTGAACAAATCTGTAATAAACTTTGAACTTATCAAAATTCAAAACGTGCCTTAGGGTCATAGCAATAGCACATGAGACTCAGAAGAGGATCAGGGACCATTCCTGTGCAGAACAAGTATGACCACTTCATGTCTCAGCCCCAGTGTTAGAGGCCCTGCTCTACTTAGCACTACAGACACGTATGAAGTCAAAGAAACATGTGGCTGTAGAGCATCCAAACAGAATTTTCAGCCTCCAGCTAATGTGATACCCAACATCGCATTTAATTTTTCAACAAGGTGTAGTGTGTTATGATTGTAGACTGGTGTCAACATGCCCAACATAGGTGAGACGTATTAAGTACCAGGCTGTGAAAGACACTCCATAATGACCTTTCAGTGATCTGCCCTTTTCTCCTACATGGAGTTCTTAAATTTACTAAAGTGTGTAGTTTGTCGTCTAGCATTATGAAAACTTGAAAAGAAGGGCTTCTTCTATACAGATACAAATAAGAAAACCCAAATAAAACAGAATGGGACAACCTTTATATTCATAACGTAGCAGCATGTCCAATCTTATCTTTCATTCACCAGTGGTCTGGTGACTCAGAGTGAAAACTTAGCTCCTAAGACTCAACAAAACCATTCAGCACTGCTGTAATTTATGGTTCAGCAACCACTGTTACGTCTCATTGACAGATGGTCTTTCCGGCCTCTCTTATTTACTCCAGCTGCTGGAGAGAGAGTCAGATTTTTAAATGCACTTAAACATTGAATTGCTACTGAAATCAATAGCATTTAGATACCAGAATGTATTTACAAATCCTAACTTCATTTTTTTATCTCCCCTTGTAGAGCTTCAATTTTGTATCAATCCTTAGCTCTTCAGAAGAAAGAGTTATTCAACTAGCACTTCATAAACTAAGGGGATCATGTTTTTTCAAAAGAAACATTTAGTAACAAAGACAGGATTGTAATTCTCCCGGTCATTGAAGCAAAACTAGTTCTGTCAATAATATTGATAGCTTAAGGTCTTCGGGTTCTTATTTTCAGAAGGACCTGTAAATCCCATATTCAGAAGTTAATTAGACATTTGGGAATACCTAAATCACTAGCTTTCAAGAGTGTGAATAACTTTTGCCAAGGAGATTCAACAACATTTGATGGAAGGACCCTTAGTAAATGCCAGAAAGGTGGTGCTTCACAAAATTAAAATCAAATTCAAACATTAGTAGGATAATATTGTATGGTATTGTTTAATTTTCAACTTCAGCTTAGCTGTAAATCTATTTAAATTGTAAAATATTTTGATCATTTCTCCCATAGGATTAAAAAAAGCATAAGTTTTTGACTGCTATAAAATCATGGATACTTTCCATTATTAACTTCAACTTGGAGATAGATTTTATTGCTATATTCCTACTAAAAATCCCATTCCAGCCTTAAAAACTTTTCCAGATCAAAAGATGAGGTAAAATTTTGGCTCATTTATTTACTTTCTAAATATCCATTTCTTCATTCATTTTTTGTTTCCTTTAAGTATTAGTTGTCTTGTTTACGGCTCTCAAGAGACAGAGGAAGAAAGAACCCTTGATCATCTCAAAGGATGACGTTCGGGACAATATTGTGACGTACAACGATGAAGGAGGTGGGGAAGAAGACACCCAGGCTTTTGACATTGGCACTCTGAGAAATCCAGAAGCAAGGGAGGAAAGTAAGATGAGAAGAGATGTTATCCCAGAAACAATATTTCAGATAAGACGGACTGCACCTCTTTGGGAAAACATCGATGTCCAAGATTTTATTCATAGAAGGTTAAAGGAAAATGATTCGGACCCAGCTGCCCCTCCTTATGATTCATTAGCAACATATGCCTATGAAGGAAATGATTCCATAGCAAATTCACTCAGCTCCCTGGAATCACTTACCACAGAAGGCAACCAAGACTATGATTACCTCAGTGACTGGGGACCTCGGTTTAAAAAACTAGCAGATATGTATGGTGGAGAGGACAGTGATCGAGACTGAGAAAGTAACCTGTGACCTGGTCAGTGTTAGTGGAATTCATGTCTATGTTCCTAGATAAAGTGGCCTACTCTCTTACTTGGGAATAAAAAATTTACGAAAAATAGGTGTTGTCTTAGTAAGGGTTTGCTTAATCAATAAGTCAACGTGAACGAATATGAATGATTGAGATTTAAAAAAAAAAAACTATAACTCACCCTCTCTGCCTAGAAACCTCAATGAAAGGGTTTTATTGGGAATGAAAAGAAAATAAAAGGCTTTTTGCGCCTTTAATAATGACATGGAAACTCGATATTTTTAAATTGCTTTGCTTTACCTTTCCTACTATCTTGGATAGTGTGCATCTGCATTGTAACTTAATCTCAAAAATATACTTTAAAAAGATTAATATTACTGCCATATTTATTGAGTTGAAGAATGTCTGTGTGTTGATTCATCCTGATATTTTTATATATGTATATTTATATTTTTGTATTTTTATTAAATAAATTAGTATTTATAAAAACACTACTTACTTACGTACTTTGTTAATCATAAAGAACTGCCCAGTCTCTCTGAACAAAGGAAACTGCGTGTTGTGCAATACTTCTTTTTTGAATGCATCTTCTTATATTGGATTAATGGTTGCAATGTACTGTGCAAGAACGATATGGAGAGAGTGCTCTGTAATGGGAATGCAGTGTAGAAAACAGAAAAGCTATTTTGAAAAGGTGATTATAAATAAACACACTCTGACTTGCAACGTGTATTGCTATATGGCATAATAATACAGTTTCATGGTGAAGCTCGCTCACATATACCTTCTTATGTGAACAGATGACCACTGAGAGGAATTAACAGATATATGCCTGGAGATCTAAGGAACTCTTAAAGTTTATTCTGGTAGATGTGAAAACAATTTTTAATATACTTTCAAAGAAATTGAATAATTAAGCTAACATCAATACTGAAAGGAAGGTTATTATATACTAATCTTATTCTGGAACTTTGAGACAGTTAAAAAAATCAGGCATATTACTAATAGTTTCTTTTGAATAAAAGGAACCCAAGCAATAAAAACAAAGTCTAACTAGTATTTTATTAAAGATGATAATGTTCTAGTCCTTCAAAGAAGTGTGTACATTTGCATATTTTCTGAAGCCTTAATGGCAGTCATCAAGTATACATTTTTGTTTAAAATATATTTGCTGGATATGCTTTTATGCAATGCACACTTTTTTTTCACAACGCAGAATAAAAGGAATATAAGTGGATCACGTGTTCTAACAGAGTTGAAGGGTTTATCCACATTTGTTTAATAAAAGAAAAATATAAAACCTCAAATGTATGGAAAAGAAACAACAATGTCGACAATATAGGAAGTACATTATCCATAGCATTTCCATTTTAATATTGACTTTAAGGAAAACCAACACCTATAGATGTCCAAAATAATAATGTTTCAAGGTTTTTTCTATATTACCTAGCTGTTTTTCAGGTCTTTTCAGAAAGAAACTTAAGATACACATTGATAATGTTATGTGGACTATTGAGGCACTCATCTCTTATCATAAAAGTAATAGAGGCTGCAGCCAGAGACCTTTCAGCCAGACATATAAACACACTCCTGCCTACTAATTTTCTTTCTACTGTGTTGACTTTCAGATTATTTATCAAGAATATTTTTTTATTATTCTTTATTTAGTCCTTCTACCATACTTTTCTGCCAGCCCCAAGGATGTATCTCAAGTTTCCTCACACTGAACTCCTTTTTTTGGTGAAAGGAATGTCTGTGTTTGTGATTGTGGTTCCAAACAAGCACCTGAACAGCTTGCTGTGAAATGCATGTCAGGTCTGTGACACTATGTTGCAAACAAAAAAACTTTAGTGTCACGGAAATGTCAAAATAACCTACAAATATGTGGCAGCTATTTACATGGATGTGATGCAGTTACAGGGCATGAGTGTATAACTTGACGACATACGAATGCATATTTCTCTTTGGTGTCTTTTGGAGGTGAAAACAAAACAGTTATGGAGTGTATGTTCTCAACCTGTTGCTGGTAAAGTGAAAGTACACAGGAATCCATTAGTCTTTGAATTCAGTTTCCGTAACTTTAAGGCATTGCCTTATGATGGGATAGAAGAAAATGTAAAGGGACAATACAACGCATGTCCTTGAAGAGAAATGACTGGGGGAGAGGGGAGGAGTGAAACCCAAACAAAACCAAAATGGAAAGAAAATATAGGATAAATTTCTCTGGCTTAGAGAAGTTGTACACCAAACTTCATCTTACACAGTAGAGGAGACCTTTCAGCAATCTTGTAAATTGTCATCAGAAGTCTGAACATCATACAGGGGAGTAAAATGACAGGTGAGAGGAAAATGAAAATCTACCCTCAAGTAAGAACCGATAAAGGCAAAGTATATGTCCCTGGAGTTGACTAAGCTTTTAAGTTGTCAAGACCTGGTGCAGGACACATCAAAGGGTACCAGTGTGACTTCAAAGAGGCTACTAGTGAAGGTAGGATGACAGGAACGTGGTGTGAGAAATTCTTCTTCCTTGAAGACACAAAAATACTTTAAAAATTATATTTTCCACATAGAAACAATTTTATTTCTGTATTTTGAGGGGTTGTTTTTATTTTTTTCTTCAGTGACCCAAAGCAGAAAGAAGTATCATACAAGTTACCTCACAGAATGCTCTGGTAGAGACATGTGCTCAGCATCATGATGTTACTGTGGTAATTCAGGAAGAGCAGAAAGTCCAGAAAATCAACAAAAAAAGGTACCACCCTCCCCTTCTCTCACCCTAGGTTTTCTCCTCCCCTGAGTCATAGCCACTAAAGAGAGGGACATATAGGTTTTGTTTTCAGCAAGAGAATGAGACTTTCCCATGCTTTCCTGTTAGTTCACTAGTGAGTCCAAGAGCCCTGTAATTCTTAAAGCAATGTGCGTTTAAAAAACAACCTACATGGATTTACAGATCACAGAAATTCATGTAGTTGACATAGTAAAACAAGTAATGTCACAAAATTACTGGGAATTTCGAGCATTCTTACAATGAATAAAACTTGTTGACAAAAAATAGTTTGATCCCCAAAGATACAGAGGAGGAAAAGAAGGTTGTAAGAGGCCTCTTAGAGTTTGATGGCTACTGTTGGTTTCATAGGTCCACATTTGGAAAACCTGGATCCAGCATGGATACTTCTACCCTAGCATGGTGGAAGGAGCTATTTGATATAAAATATGTCTTTGAGTTGTCCCATACAAAATGGTACTGATTAAGTTGTTTGCTTCCTTTGGCATTTCAAGATGAGTGACATTGATGGGTACAATTCACAGAAGATCCAACAGAAAAAGACCAGGAGAGACCAGGATTCAGCTGGATAGGCAAATTATATAGGTCCAATAATGGGCAGAAGTGCTGATTGACAGTGGGATATGCCGTACTGGTTAAGCATCAAAAAGCAAAGAGAGAGACGAGAGCTCAGAATTCCTTCCAGTGATGCTTCTGGAGATGTTCCTCCCTCTGTGAGAGAACTGAGGCACTGAAGTGCTGGTTATTTCGTATTTATGCACATCTTCATCCTCTGTGAAGTTAACTGTGCTTGTTGATCAAAGTTCTGGATCCATGGGACTGCCTCATATGTCAGACGTGTCTCACTGGGGAGTTCAAGGACTTGGGACCTTAGAAGAGGCTCAAGAGAAAAGAGAAAAGTAATTTTTATGGTACTAATCTCACCAAGGATCTCTTTTCTGCCACTAAGAACTACTCTGTTGTGGTTCACTGCAAAGGAGAAGAAGCAGTTGCGAAAACCGAGCATTTACAAGACTAACTCAATCTCTAGCAGAAAACCTACTTGTAACTGCTAAGGACCAAGATAAATTTAGTAACTCCCAAGGAAATACTGTTAGATTTAGTGATCATTCTGAACAGACTTAAATCGATTTTGAATGGGCTCTCTCCAGGTTTAAGAACAAATAAGATGAGAAAAAGGAGTAAAAATGAACACAGAAAAATGTCAAGTGAATGTTCCAACGAAAAAAAAAGACAAACATAAAATCATTCCAGTTTGATGAAAGTCTTGTTTTGTTTGTATTGTCTACATATTTTCTAGTTCTTTTCACTTAAACTGATTTTTGTACTATTCTCATAGACTTACAAGCTTATTCTGATAAATAGTACAAAAAATGTTGGAGACAATCTCCCACAGAAGGTTACATTTTTCAGTGAAATGCTGAAACAGGCTCCTCATTATGCCCGATTAAGCAGCCTAAATGCAACCACCATCATACATAAAAATGCCTAAAATTTTTAGTCCTTGCATTAACTGGCTGTTCTCAGAACAGAATGGTCACACACAGAACAAAAAAATGTATATGAAACTTTCCCTTACTATATTTCTTATGCACTGATGACAACAGATATTAACAACTTTTGATCTACCAAAGGCATTTCAACTGCTAGTGGTCTAATTTACAGTGAAATTTGTACTTTAAAGTTACATTTACACTTCACTTCTCACTTGTGCTAAGCAGGCAGACAGCGCACACAAGTGTCTGGGTCATTGCGTATTGGAGTATTGTTACATTTTATGTTTTACAATTGATTTTGTAGACAAACAAGCAGTTTCAGAAACAAACAAACAAAAAAAAGTAGAATGGGGATATCACATTTTTTGCTTCTGCCATGGGAAGATGAATGAGAAAAAGAGGAATTCTAGAAGAATTTTTCAGGAACATGGCATGGATATTACTTTATAGGCACCTGGTTTCTTTGTTCTATATGCATGCATAAGTGTATATATATGCATATATGAAAAAAAATTCCCTACTTTATTATCTAAGAGGTTTGCCAACAGCAACCTTTTGATACCACACCTCATCAAACAGAGATGCCCATCTAAAAGGAAAAAATCCATGGCAGAACACAAGACACATTCAACTAAGTGCAAACCAGAGGATATAAAACAATCTGGTTTCGCCGATTGTTTTATGTTGTTCTACCATCCTGTTGTTAGAAGCTATATTTTACACCTCAGTTCAGTTGCAGTTCATGAATCATAATTCAAACAAGGAGAGATCTGGCCTGAACTCTACTTAAAACTCAGTTCCAAATTTGGGATTTTTGATCTTCATTAAAATCTCACAGAAAAGAAAATGCAGAAAAGAATGTTGTGAATATCAATGTTCTTGTGTTCCAAAAAATTCATGTTGAAGTTATTTCTACAGGGGAAGTGAGTGCCTTTGCTTGGAATCTGCCCACTGGCTGTCACAGGGCACCCTGCAGCACAGGAAATCCAGGAACATGTACTTCTTTCCTTTTACTTCCCACCCCTCATCATCCCCATTCAAAGCAAAGCACTTTTCTCCCACTCCAGCAAAATTCATTAGAATACTTTTTAGAAAAATTTCAGATCACCAGTAAAAGCTGAAGAAGTGACAGTGTCTTGTCACAACTCCAATGTCTTTTTCTTGTGCACTGTTTTAACAGGAAATACATTTTCATAACAGTCCTGTAACTTAAAATATGAGCACATTCCTGATTTGTTCATTTTATCGTGGAATTTGACACAGCTCCTGTCATAACACATATTAATATACCTTTATCAAGCTTGGAATGAACTCTGTAATTTTAAAAGCATTTTCTTTTAGAGTCAGCATGGCAAGCATTTCTCCCATCACTTCTCACAGGGAAATAACAGGCTATACAAAGTATGCCTGCACAAATGCTGATCTTGATTTTTGGTGGGAGTAAAATGATAACATTTTTTGCTGCTTATAGTTCTGTCCTTCAATTTACTTTTTGAGTTAATGGTAGACATTTAGACCAGACTAGAAACAGTTTATGATCTGTTAGAGTAGTACAAGAATATCTTTGGAGGAAAACAGGACCCCAAAACCTATCCAGGATCATTACAGCCTTCCCTTTCCTCCATCAGCTGGAGGCAGAACAACCATCTCGGACACTAAACCACGTAAGTAGATTTTTGGCACATACTAGTGGAAGAACGAGTGAAAGAGTTTCAGCAGTAAAAACGGTAAGAAGAAATTTAGGGCTGGAATTTTTGTCACTTGAGACTTGCTCTTTCAGCTGTCAGGAAGCAGGCTGCTAGTTGCTAGGGGCAACGATAATAATACTTGTTTCTTATGTAATGCTTTTATCCCTAGTTTTTAAAGCTTTTTCACAAAGAAGGTCAGTGTCATTATCACTGTTTTACAGGTAGAAAAACCACTTATTTGTGCACCAGTTCTCCCAAGGACAACCAGCAGGACAATACTGAAGACAGAAGCAAAAAATTGTTCTTTTCTCCACAGGCTGTACTACCTTGAAGAGAGCTAATGATTTAGGAGACATTAATTTACGTACCCTCACTGATGAAAAATTAGCAGAAATTTTCCTTGTAATTAGATTTCACTGCCCCACAAATTTCAGACATCTTAAAAGAAGAAAACTTTCCATGTGACAGTGAGTCAAAGATTATTTCCAAACTAAGTCGTTCTTTGGGCAAATACGTGTTTTGGAGACAGATCCAAGACAATTTCAAGAGGACAAGTGCTTTCCTGGGCTTGCCTTGTGCAGGAAAGTGGATGAAAGAGGCTTTTAGTTCCAGGTACAAAGGAAAAAGGACAGACAAAGAAATGTGCAGTAAACTCTAAAGACTGCAGGAATATGCTCAGATTTGAAAAAGAATTAGCTCTATCCTTAATCTTTCATTTAAAGCAGATTACAGTGGTACAGAAGCAGTGGACAGCAAAAGAATATCAGGTTGTAGTACCCAACACCAGCTGCTCTCCACTCCTTCAGAACTGATTTGGTTCTATTCCTGAGGACTCCTTCCATGCCTTTTCATCTGATTTCTTGATGAGACATTATCTTTTGATTGCTGGAAAAAAAAAAAAATATTTCTCCAGCAATTCCAGATTTGTAATTTAATGACGAATCTTTAGGAACAAGCCTGAACAGCACTCGGCAGGGGTGCAGAGAGAAAGCAAGACATGAAGACGCTTTTCAACCCGACTCACTGTGTAAATGAAGGGCTTTGTTACAACTAACACTCAAATTAGGATACAGAATGGGCGCCAGGCAACACAGCAACATCCAACGAGATCTAGACTGAGAGCCAAAGAGACTAAACAGCTTCCCCACCTGCTAACACATATGCTGCCATCTGCAACTCACTGACCAAGGGGGAAGTTTGATCTTTTCCAAAGCAATGCCAGCGTGTTTTCTTCTGTGCCATGGATGAGTGCCTTCAGCCGTCCTGCACAATAGTGCCAGAATATTTGTTGTCACTGATGTTCAGCCAACCCTGCACTGTTTTACAGCCAGCTTTTGCACAGCAATGGCAGTAAGGGCCAGATTTCACTCACTGCATTTTTTCTTCCCAAGTCAGTGATGTGTTGCTGTACTTACCAACACCAAACTCATTGCAAAGAATTACGAACACTGTAATTTCTTAGAGGTAAAAAACCCCACTAGTTAAAGGTCTTTCTCTTGATTTTATGAAAAGCCCTTAAAAATAAAACGAAAATGAGACTTACATTATATCATTGATATAAACACATTTGTACTAGTGATGTAATCCGACAATTCGTACATTTACACATTTGCAATAGAGTGAAAGCCTGAGGTATCTTTTACCCAACTATATTAGCTGCTTTAATAAAGCCAGACGTGCTTTTAAGCTTATGAATCCCTTCTCATAAGGGGCATATTCCTGTAGTCTTTAGGGCTTACTGCACATTCCTTTGTCTATCCATTTTCTTTTGTACCTGAAAATTATTTTTTTATTTTCATACAATAATCCTGCTTGGAGAAGGAGCAGGACAAAGGACTATTTATATACAAGTTTTTTACTAATTGCTGTGGATCACAGATTCCAAGTTACAATTTGGGAAACATCAGAATATATCATAAAAGAGAGATATATATCAGAATAATAGCATGAAAAAGGATAGATGTGTGGGAAGATGAAAGATAATGGAAGTTTGGGAGCAAAAGTAAAAATCAAACATTTTGAATGTATTTCAAAAACAAGAGTCACAGAATGCAAACAAACTGATCAAGAGACAGAGTGTGGACTGTCAGAAATATGGTCAGTGACAAAGAATAGAAATTGGCTAACCAGAAATCCGCTTTTGTGTCTGCATAAGGCTCTTGGTTTTCGTAACAGAGAGAACCTCAAAACTAGAAAAGTCTAAATTTTGAATTGGTACTGTTGATCATTGGATCAACAGTGACTGCTTTTAAACCTCTTTCAGCTACCAATCATAAAAAAATGTTATATTATTTGTATTCAAAAGATGAGTAATTCCAAAAATAGACTTATTTTTTTTTTAAACTAGCTTGGGGTTTTCTTAAGGATTTTGTGTAGTAACTTCAAAATAATTTCAAGTACAATTTCTTCTTCTAAGATAGTATCTTATATTTGGTAATTGCTAGCAGGAAATATAGTTCTAGCCTAGCATGTAGTTCAACAAAAATGGGGATTCCAAATGTATTAACTGGCAGTGTATTCAAGATCATATTTGCTCAGTCTCCTAGTAGAAATATTGTTTTCATTCTTAGTCGTGCCTCAAATGCAGCACAGAAGCAGAAAGTCAAGCTGTGTTCCTTTTCTACTCGTGCATCACCCATAGCTCTGCAATTAAAATTTCTGGAGTGAAAAGTGAAACAGAAGGAGAAGATTTTGTGGTATAAAAAAAAGTCAAAAGGTAAAGTTTCTTCTGATATTACATAGGTTAAGAAATAACTTGGCCTGTTCGTGAACTATAGAATGCTTAAAATAATTTAAACAAATGAAACATGTGTCCTTAAGTGCAAGAAATTTTCCACAGTGGAATTGCACCATTCAAATTTGAGAAGAGCAGAGGAAAAAAAGTCTAAATACCAGACATGGTCTACAAGATACTTCTCTTCAGAAGCACAGGGCATTCAATTCAGAATTATGAATAGCGATAAATATATGGACTATAAGGCAATTCAACATCAAAGCACTGATATTTCTTACGCTATAGAATTATCTCCCCAAGAAAAATGTAGATGCTCATTTCTTCCGGACAGTTTAAATTTACTAAGAAAAGAGCAAACAGTGATTCAATAGAGAGCCATAGTTCTAGGACATAAGGAATGGAAACAGAATGAAGGTGTACGAAAATAATACTCTTTTACAGGGTATCATCTGCAATATTAAATAATTGTACAAAGATTCCTGTTTTTTATTGTACAGTATCGAGATGTAGACCTGGTCCTGCAGAGCTTCTCTGCTGACAAACTTTTCTATACGTCCAAAATACCACTATTAAATTGTATTTACTGGTCAACATTCTTTCTTTTTTTTTTTTTTTTTTTAAAGGGTCTCATTTCTGAGCACTGGTACATAAGCATAAAACCTCTGGGGCATGGGAATGCCAAACTTATAATCCTGCTGTGATTTTTATGTGAGTGTTTTCAAGAAGAAATGTCTATGCTAATACAGCAAAATGCTTGAATCAACCCAGTATGTGTCATTTATATGTTCTCTTGCACTCCTAAGGAATATTAAAAGATATGGTGTTTCATTGGCTTTAATTTCAGCATTATACAGAAGAAACCACAAGAAAATATTAAATATTTTGATTATGTTTGAAAAACATTAAACATGACATTCAATGTATCAGCTGTTAACAGCATGCATTTCTTGTGCTGCTTCTCGGGATGTAATCAAAGAAAAACAAATCACCAATATGTCAGATATGGAAATTTAAATCTCAGTAGCATAAACACATTTCGTACGCTATATTCATATATAAATATTATCATTCCCATGTGGACCTTTCTTTTATTCTTTCCCATTTTTTGTATAATACAGCACTGAAGTTATTTGCTGTATTGCCATTATCATACTGAGATATATAGAGAACAAAAGCATGAAATAAAGAAAAGAAGAGTATTTCATTGTTTTCTGCAGGAAAAATCTAGTGGGCACAGAGTTCTGCTACTGGCTTCTGCTGTTCCTGTGCCACTTCCTCTGCCACCCAGAAGGTTACCAAAAATATCACTCACAGACAAAACAGCTAACCCTAGCAACAAGAAAGGATGGGCTTCTGAATTCAGAGAAACAGACCCAGGGCTCGCTGCCCTGAATCACAGTCTGTGCCACTGGGGAGGATGGTGAGAAGGGTGAAAATAAAGCAGAACCAGAAAAGCACACTTAGGAACGTGAATTAGTTCTTCGTGGAGCTTCCCACACTGAAAGCTGGGGGAAAAATGTTCACAATTTTGTTGCTGTTGCCTTATGTTGACAACTAAATCTTTGAGGCCAAATCCTTGACTTTGAAGCCTATTTCATGGGAGGTGTTATAACCCACCCCAGAAGTTGACGGTATCTCAGGTTAATTGACCCCTTAGGGCAGATTAGAGTGAAATGACACTGAATGATCAGTGTTGATATATATGTAGGGCTTATTTTAGAAGAATTTCTTTGCAATGCAGAGGAGGTATGTAGCCAGTTTGGTCATTATCTAAATAATGCATATTAAGATAGGTAAATAAAGATCCTACTGGAGAAAATATATATGGAAGAGAAAAATTATAATAATTGAAAGATCTCACCACCCATGGATCCAAGAAGAAGACTTGATTGTTGCAATTTCGATGTTTGTTGGTCGAGGTGATTGTCGCAGTCTTGGTCCACCGGGGCAAAAAACTCTAGAGAAGTTATCTGCCATAGGACATTACTGAATAAGAATATGATTTCTACAAAAACTTGTGTTTAAAGAAAAGCAAGTGCTCAGAAACTTGCCGTTGTCAAATCCATCAACTGAACTACCACACGACATCATGCTCAGCATATAAAGCTGGGTGAAGAAGAATGAAGGGGGAGACACTTGAAGTGATGGTGTTTGTTTTCCCAAGCAACTGTTACACATGATGGGACCCTGATCTCCTGGGAAAGGTTGAACACCTGCCTATCCATGGGAAACACTGAATTAATTCCTTGTTTTGCTTTGCTTGTGTGTGCAGCTTTTGCTTTCCCTATTAAACTGTCTTCATCTCAACCCGTGGGTTTTCTATTCTGTTTCTCTCCCCCATCCAGAGGGTGAGGTGACGTAGTGAGTGAGTGGCTTGTGTGGGGCTCATTTGGCAGCTGAGGTTAAACCATGAGGCAGAAAAAAACCCAAGCAAGGTCTCAAGTATCAACTTTGAGCTAAATCGGACGTATTTAGGCTATTTCAAAATGTTTCTTTCTTTTAACCTAGTCTCTAGTCAAGACTACTGCTTTCCCCTACCCTTCTGCATTATTTCTGAATCTTTTTTTTGACACATACTTCTTACCAGAATCCATACCCAAATCTGTGATGTTGTATCCCAATACAGCTTTCCAGTTGAATGAATATTTAGATAGGCAGACAACTCCAGAAATACACTGCAGAACCCACTGTGCCTGCTGTGCTCCTCAGAGACATTTGGCAAGATACAATATTCCTCTCTGCCAGTTCCCCAGCTTCATGGAAAAGGATGTAGTTGCCCTTGGCAGGGCTGTTCTGCCCACCTGGAGCAGCTTGTCTGAAAATGAGAATACTAGCCAAAGAGACTGCTACATAGCACCATGCAACTTAGGCAAAAGGAACACATGTGACCAGTTTAGAGTGTGGTTACATCATGGTCAGAAATCAGAACTCTGAGAACCCAAACAGTTCCTCCACAGTCAGTCTTTATGTTTTCTCTAGACACATCTCTTTTTGTAGAAAAGGGGTGTTGTTTTGCATTTGCTATATAAGTTTTATATGCAACTTCTCTTTTCCACAGGTGGTCAGACAGATTTTGTTAGCTTCAGTCTCATAGCTGGACTTGATGTTTAGAGAGGGAACCTGATAATAGGAGAGATGTATTAACAGAATATAATTATAAAATCCTAGATGGGATTTTGTTAAATTTTGCTACATAACTTGTTAACTCTTCTGAAATTTTAAAAAACAAAAGAAAACAAAAAGAAATTATGAAATCTGCATTTGTTAAGTGAAGCTACATCTAGGCTTTTCTGTGAAATATATCTTCATTCTTAGAAAAGAGCAATGTCCATCTGCATATGCATCATATGGACAACTCTCTTCAAATCTTTATGCAATATAGGTTTTGACAAACTTTCCTATTAGAGAAAGTTAAATTTAATTCTCTACTGAGAAGGATAATATCTCCCAGTACACTAGGAAAAGACTGTAGATTTGAGGGTGCACCAATAAAGCTCTTAGTCCTTATTGGTTCAGCAAGAATTCCTCCAGTGTCCTGGTGATGTGTACTACCGATAGGATTTGTTCAGTCAACCACTAAAACTGCTAAACCTATGCTATCATAAATGTTACTGCCAGAACATTTATTCTAAAAGGCAATATGACCACCGATTATATCCTATCACAGCAACTTAAAGCACCTAGATAAAAATAAAAAACAGTGTCTTGGTTCACAATCATTGTACAGCTATGATAAAATCATTGGGATTTTTTCAAGTTTTTTTAAAAATTAAGTAACTACTTTTTATATAGCTATTTTGCATTATTTGCTTATTCTTTCAAAAAGATGCCAAATTTTTTGTGATCTCATGTCTTAGTAATAATTCTAATGCCAACAGTTAAACTTGTAATCTGGTACTCCTCTCCTTAAAACATGTAACAAACCACTCTGAATTTATTATAGTAAAACAATAATGAGAACCTACTAAATGTAGACAAGGAAATAGAGGACAACTGCATAGCTGGAATGTACAGTGGAAGATCATAATTCTAACCTTATTATGTTATAAGCAGAAGGCTGTTCAACACAAAGAAGTAGGACAAAAGTGGGTTAGATTGGTAGGATAACTAGGATTGCTATGGAGATAATTAAGGAAGATGGGGTTATCAACAACGCCAAATACTGAAATCAGGTTGAGGACTCTTCATTAACAGAGAATAAGAGGACATTAACTACTTCAGGGAGAGTGGTTTCTATGGAAGCCATAGCAGAACATTTATTAAATTTGGACAAATAATTTGCCCCAGGGTAAGAAAACACTTCTAAGAGCTGTGATGAACAACAATAGATTTCACACCCCAAAATACCCAGAAGTTCAACATGAGAGAATTTCATGGTACTATTACACACACAAAGCACTCTGAGCACCATGAGCAAGAGTGAGAGACGATAATAAAGAACTTTCTTCCATGTTACTTTGCTTTCTTCTTGACCTTTCTTATCATGTCCAGAATCAAGAGCATAAGCAAGACATTATTAGCAGATAAATTAAGGAAGAAAAAAATGTAAGAGAAAAAGAGGTAAGAAGGAAATGGGCTGGAGAGAAAAATGATGCAAGCTCTTTGTATTTTTCTGGGAGATGTAGCTATGGAGGAAAGGCAAGTTGGAAATAAGTCATAGGAAGACAGGCTATCTAATTTGTCTTTTTCAAAGGCTTGTAAATCAGATTTCGTAGTTCACAGGATTTACCCGTGGGAGATTCTGTTAAAAAGATGTTGCATTACTCTCCAAAGCCAGTTATTTTATGTCAGCATGAAAAACTAAAGGTCACAAAAGCCACGTACATTAAATACATTAACTGTTTATTACTCATTTGTGAACCGCAATACAAAACATAAGGAAAATAATTGCCACCTGATCTCATAATTACAGCAAAGTTACAGAATTTTTATATGCAGTTTAATATTTACTTTTAAAAGGCTGGGAAAGTTTAGAACTGATGTGGCAAAAAATCTCTTTGGTTTCACCCTCAAGCATGTTCTTTCATGCGCTAAGCAAGAGGGTAGCATACAGGAAATTCTGGTTTATTGGCAAAGCACCAAGGGAATGTTCTCAGATAATGGAAAACTTCAATTACTTCTTACAGTTGAGGGGTGCAGTCTTCATTTACTGACATCAACCACAACACTAAGGGTTTTTTAACTATCATTAATATTATTATTGGTAGAAGAAAAAAAATAGTAAAAAGATGAAAGAAAAACTGCTACACTTCTGAAACCGTGGATAAAAGACTTACTATGTTGCTGCTTCCGCTGTTAAGTAGCACATTAAAACAGACTAACATAAATATACACACCAAAACAGGATATAATTTTCTGGGCTAGTTAGTTAAGTGGCAGTAACTTTACTGATATTTTGATCAAACTATGACCAGTATTGCTGACAGCTGTATAACTAGATAATGACATCAGTATTACACTTTATTTTTAGGTGTTTTTCTTGACTTAAGATGTTCTGCTCCAACAATACAGAAAAAAATGCAAACAGAAAACCAGTTTTGTCTGAATTTTCATATTTCTGTTAAGATATATTTCACCATTATACTGAACAGAATCAATAAACTCAGGTTTCACAAAATCTGAAAGCTAAAGGTTTTTAGAAACATATCAATATCTGGGAGCATTTTTGTTGTGATAAACACGCAGTTTTAAATGCCCCTGTGTATGTTAAGTCCTCCTATGTTTTATCTAAAAGTACTAATCTGGCAGAACTGTGTTGCTCATGTTTTCCAAATTAATGATTTTGCTAAACAGCAGTCATTAGTACCATATTTCTGAGAAAGCAGTGTCCTCTTTCCCATTGTGTCTGCAACTGGCACGTGCAGAAATTTTTTTACTTTTAATAAAAGATATTTAAAAGCTATTCTCAAGCTACTCTAAAAAAAAAAAGAATATACAAACATCTGTACTAGCCCTATAGATTGCATACTAAAAATAAAAAATAAAAATAAAAATAATAACAGCAAAATTTATGCAACTGCTTCTAATACAAATACAGCAGAGATGACTATTGTTTACTTGGAAACAGTTTCTTCTACCGTCTTTAATAAAATGTAGGCAAATCTATTTATGAAAAAAAAAAAGAAAAAAAACTATTTCAGATTGTTCTAGAACATATATATTTACTGTGAAGGTGATGAGGCACTGGAACAGGTTGCCCAGAGAAGTTGTGGATACCCCATCCTGGAAGTGTTCAAGGCCAGGTTGGATGGTGCTCTGAGAAACCTGGTCTAGTGGAAGGTGTCCCTGCCCATGGCGGGGGTATTGGATTTAGACCATCTTTAAGGTTTCTTTCAACCAAAACAATTCCGTGATTACAGAAATTGCTTATTAGTCTGGAAGAAAGTCAGGCTCACGGAGAACTAGGAGATGCTACTAAGAAAGCCTGCAGAACTTATATTTTATCCTCTAGTGTATATTCATTACAATACAGTATTTAATTGCTATTTATATAGTATTTTCCCAAAGGACCCTCCCTACCTTCCCATTTCATATACACCATAACTAGCTTCATAAAAGAAGAGCTCTTTCATATTTTCTTATACTGTTATTACTTAATATTTGCCACATAAATTATCTGCTGTATGCTCTGCAGATAAAGCACTGAACACAGAATTTTAAATTTTCTCACTCTTAATTCTCTGAGATGGATCTGGCATATCATACTTTTATTCAAGAATTTTTACAGGCTAAGAAACAATTCTTTAGCCTACCATTGACAAATGATATACTGTGCACATTACACACTTCTCTATCTATAGCATGCTAATTGCAGTATACCTCAGGTGTTGGAATCATCTTTCCAAGAAGGTTTGCATAAGCACTAAAAAATACAAGAAAAGAAGACACATTACTGCAGGATGCTGCTGTGAATTGATATGATGTGACAGGGAGTTACTAGATATTCTGTTTTAATCATTCAGGGGAATAAAATCAGGAGCCTTGCAAAAAAATATACAAAAAAATCCCTAATCCAAGGATTTTTTTGTGACTTACTTGAAACACTATTTGAAAAAAATATAGAAATTGTTCTGAGAGAAGAGAAGAATCTGAGCTTGCCTTTTTTTTTAAATAGATGTTCTAAAAAAATAGGCTTGTTAAACTGTACTCCCTTCATATCACTCTCTCCATCTCAGGAAACTTTTGGTTTGTTTTTGTTGTGGTTTTTTGACTAGTACTGATAAAGTTTCAAATATACAAATGAAACATTTCCATTCAACTTACTGTGTCCAGCTTGTCTCACGTCCCCTCCCCACCCATGCAAAGGTTTTTTGGTTATATCAAGAGATAGAAGCTACAGATATGGTAATTCTCAGCATGTGGAAACATGACCTGGCCTTGGAAATCTGGAAAATTCCCTATTAGCTTTTATTTATTTATAAATATATAAATATGTATGTATGTATATATGTACTTATATGCACACACACATATAAAAGCTGCCATTACCTATCTTTTAGGAGAGAACTAAGATCTCTGCTCAGTTCTGTAAAAGAGCATTTAACAGATGGCTACCTTCCCAGCAGAGGTGGAGGAAGCTGAGACCTCCCAAAAATGTATTTCCTGTAGCTCTGCATCCCAGTGCTGTGAAAGGCTTCACACTGCATTCATGAGGTTCAGAGCTAGTTGAAGTCTCTATATGTGCAGTGCACGGTTAATCAATACACACACTTTGTTGGACAGAACTTTAGAACACAACTGAAAAGTTTATAGGAAGTGTCAGATTCACCCTACTTTCTCTTCACACTCTTCCACTACTCCCCTCCTACAGGAGATAGTCCTCTGCGAACTTCTCCAGAGTGAGCCCTTCCCATGGGCTCAGTTCTTCACAAACTGCTCCAGTGTGGGTTCCTTACACAAGGTGCAGTCCTTCAGGAATAGATTGTTTCAGCATTATTCCCCACAGGGTCACAAGTCTTGCCAGCAAACCTGCTTCAGCATGGGCTCCCCTCTTTCCAAAAGTCTTGCCAGAAGCCTATTCCAGTGTGGACTTCTCAAGGGGTCATAACCTCCTTCGGGCGTCCACCAGCACTGATGTGGGGTCCTCCAGAGGCTGCAGGTGGATATCTGCTTCCTCATGGATATCCATGGGCTACAGGAGAAAGTCTGCCTCACCATGGTATGCACAGTGGGCTGAGCAGGAGAACCTCTGCTCCAGCATCTGCAACTCCTCCTCCCCCTCCTTCTTCCCTGACCTCCATGTCTGCAGAGTAGTTTCTTTCACATGTTTTCACTCCTCCCTTCTCTGGCTGAAATTGCTCCTGGGCAGTAACTCGTCCCCTTTCTTAAATCTGTTACTGCAGAGGCGTTACCACCATCACTGATGGTCTTGGCCCTGGCCAACGGTGTGTCCATCTTGGAGCTGGCTGGCATTGGCTCTATCAGACAGGGGGTGAAGCTTCCAGCAGCTTCTTGCAGAAACTGTCCTCATAGACCCCACTGCTACCAAAACCTGGCCATCCAAATACAAATCAATTGGTGGCATATACACACTACCTAGTGCTATATAACTCTGATAAATGTCATACAACTTCTTGTGCTAATAGAGTTAAGATATTGTCCATTATCTTTCACTCTGCATATGCAGAGAAAGGATATTACTTACATGAATTTGGCTTGATGAGAAAGGAACAAAGGGCATGAACAAAAGGCAAGGGCTCCTTACTGCTCCTGAACACTAGACTACCTTTCACTGAGCTATAATTTGTTATTCTGGCTGTTACATTTGGGAACGTTGCTAAACAGTTGTATCTCAGAGCAAGCTGGTAGAGAAAAAAAAAACCAAGAGCCATTTGGGTTGTGTTCTTGCTACAATAGAGTTATGAACTTTTAGATTTGCAGTATGTCAAGAGGCAAAACTTTGAGCAGCTATTCAATATTTAGGAATGATTGTAATGATATTTAATGCCCTCTTGAATAATGCTGTTACTACAGCAACTAACAATTCTGATCTGGTGAAGCCAAAACTGCTTTCAAATTCCAAAATATTTCAATAGCAGGCTTGCTTTTTTTGTTTTTTTAAATAATGCATTTAGACTTCATATGTTTCAAAATGTATGAATAATGACAGCACAACGTTATGTGGACATAGTAAAGAGGCAAATGGTAACTTGGGATAGAAAGAATGCAAGAGCCTTTGATAAGACTCTGTTGGTAGTTAGAACATGGAGCAAAAAAAAGCATATGCCTAAACAAAACACAAGTAAGTACATGTAGTGTGCCGCCTTTGTAGGGGTATTCAGGCTAAGGAACTAAAGTCACACCTTGACACAGGCAGTATACTATTTTGTTTCCTTTTTTCTGCCTATTTGTTTACAAAAATCACCCCGTTTCTTTTTTCTTTATTTATTTCTTTTTTTTTCCCCCCAGAAATCATCATACAATAATTTTTTTTATGAGGCATTTGATGAGAAGTGAATTGGCTTGCTGCTCATGCAGAGAAGTGCTACTTTATTGTTCACTGCACACGCTTCCTCTTCTGTAATGCTATTGCTTAGAGACTCAAAACTTTATTGTAACTTTTAAAGGCAAAACTAAGTATTCCCTCAGCATTCCTGGGCTTGGTCTATAACAAGAAATATTCACTTTGAGTAGGAGTCTGCATTCCTTGTAAAAGTAACTCGCTTGATGGCTTCAGTGGGAGTCTTACTTGTGGAAAGAATTCAAGATAGAGCTTATAAATATGATGTGCAGCACTTCTGTATTCCTCATAGAGAAGCCAGAAATATGGAACTCTACATGCACATACCTATTTTCAGAGGCTGCTTAATAGAATTACATCGAGTCTTAATAAATTCAAAGTATGCCATTTGCAAAATATGTTGGGATCATTCTGTATTTTTCTGAGGAAAAATACTGTAGTTTTTTGTAAGAGAACATTAAACACAAGGAGAGAGGAAATGAGAGAGGAAATACATGGCATCATAAAGTAATGCACCTCTCTTTGAAAAGCTCAGTAGATCATGAAAAGCCTCATGGACATGTTAAATATATAAAGCATCTAAACACCTTTATGAAGCAGTTACTCATTTGAATGCTCTGATAATATTAAAAACTCAAAATATGGCTCTTACAGATTAAATAATTTTGATATGCGTGAGTTTGGAACAGATAGTGGAAGCAATTGAATTCTGTTCTTTATTTGTTTACTTACAGTTTCACATCTAGCTTGGATAGTTACTGTCTCTCAAACAGCTCAAAAAGCTTCCTAGACTCTTCCTGGCTCCTCATTGCGAGGCACCAAAGGAGTCTGTCTCAAAAGCAGCTACCACAGACAGATTAGAAGACCTGTCATACTCAGAGCTGTGTATGCTAAGAGCTATTATGTGACTTCAGGTGCAGAAGGTGGTTGAAGAAGAGGTACTCTATTCATGGCCCCTTTATATTTTGCGGGAAGACTTCAGACCTGACAAGACAAAAACCAGTAAGCAGGTACAGAAGATTTTAGAGAGGCAACATGGAAAACACAAAGAAGCAGAAACTGTATTTTTAGCAGAACAGAGTAGCAGCAATTGGTACTGACTGTGAGTGTTCGGGATAAATTGAATTCTGAAACGACAAAATTCATTCTCTCTCTCTGGGCGAGATAATCTGGAGACAAAACAATTGTGACCTATCTGAGCACAAACCACGAATGGTTTTGGAAAAATCCATAAAGAGCAACAAACAGAAGGTGAAAGAGTACACAGAAATAAGTTACTGTGAGAAATTCACGGATGTTTTTGGGGAGGGTTACTTACATCCACCTGCTTGAACAATGAATGTGAATTATTTATTTATCTCTTTTTTTTTTTTTTAATATTTTTAAGCTCTTTACAACACTAAACCAATGATGTAATATTTCAGTTACAAACACACAAGAACTTCAACTATAGCTGTGAGGTTATTGCTTTGTTTCACATTGATTGGGGGTGGGAGTTGTTGTAGTGGGTTGACCCTGGCTGGTTGCCAGGCACACACCAAAGCCTCTTTATCAGTCCCCTCTGCAGCTGGACAGGGGAGAGAAATAAAACAAAAGGTTCCTGGGTTGAGATAAAGACTGGGAGACCTCACTCACCAAATACCATCATGGACAAAACCGACTCAAATTAGAGACATTAATTGAGTTTGTTGCTAATAAAATCAGGATAATGAGAAGTATAATTATACTTTAAAAGCATCTTTCTCTCCACCCTTCCTCCTTCCCAGCTCTACCTCCTCCCTCCAGTGGCACAGGGAGACAGGGAATGAGGGTTATGGTCAGTTCATCACATTGTTTCTGCCACTGCTCAGGGAGAGGAGACCTTCCTCTGCTCCAACATAGGGTCCCTTCCTTGGGAGATAGTTCTCCATTAATTTCTCCAATGTGAGCCCATCCCAAGCGCAACAGTTCTCCACAAACTGGGTGGAGTCAATGTGGGTCGCTTTCCATGGGTTACAGTCCCTCAGGCACAGCCTACTCCAATGTGGGTCCTCCTAGGGGTTACAAGTCCTACTACGAAACCTGCTCCAGTGTGGGCTCCTCTCCCCATGGATCTGCAGGTCCCTGCCAGGAGCCTGCTCCAGCATGGGCCTCCCATGGGTTCACAGCTTTCTCTCAGGCATCCACCTGCTCCGGTGTGGGTCCCCTCCATGGGCTACAGGTGGATCTCTGCATCCCCATGGACTTCCATGGGCTGCAAGGGGCACAGCTGCTTCACCATGGTCTGCACCATGGACTGCAGAGGAATCTCACCTCTGGCACCTGGAGCACCCTGTGCCCCTCTTTCTGCACTGACCTTGGTGTCTGCAGAGTTGTCCCTCTCACATATTCTCACCATAGTCTTCTCTGGATACAGTTACAACTCCACAGTAACTTTTTCTTCTTCTTAAATCTGTTATCACAGAGTTGTTACCATCATTTCTATTTGGCCCAGCCTTGGCCAGCGGCACATCCGTGGAACTGCCAGGCACTGGCTCTGCCAGACATGCAGGAAGCTTCTGGCAGCTTCTCACAGATGCCACCCCTGTAGCCCCTCTGACACCAACGTTTGGCCATTGAAACCCAATGCATGGCATGTTTTTGGTTTGCTTTTGTGGCTTTTTTGTTTTATATTTTTAAAGAAAACTTCATAAACGTAAAACTTGATCTAAATTTAACCTGACATCACCCCTGAAACTAAGGTGAAAAAAAAAAAGAAAGAAGACAGAAAAAGGGAGAGAAAGATGCAAGCTGAATAAATAGCTCCTTGAATACCCTGAAAGACATTGTAATTGCTTAGGAGGGAGTGCACTGAAATCCCAAGTTTGGCAGTACACTCACCGTAGTAAAACCAAACGAACTCTTGGAACTGTCAAGTGCCACAGTGTAAGCCTATTGCAAATACTCCATGGAACATTTATAAAGGGACCTTTAGAACATACCTAAATTTCACATATGGTTTTAGCCTAAAGGCAGTGGATGTTCTGTTGTTGCTTTTAATGGCACGCTATATCATATGCAAGTTATAGGTACATATCAACATCTTGCATTGTATAATCCTACCATACTTCACTGAAATGTTAAGCTTTCAGCACTCTCGCCCACAATATGATAATTACAGCCATTCAAGCACTAAAACTGGCACATTTTTTTTCCGCAGAATATCATGGGTTGTTCAGACATTTCACACCCCACCTCCTTCTACAATTTTCTAAGTAGCACTAAGATAGATATAAAAAGTGAAGATGGCAAACAGTGTGCCAGATAAGACTGTGAAAAGCAGACCTTTATCCTCAGTTCTGTTCTTCACCTGCGACACCAAACTCCAGAAACTTGTTCTTCCTTCTTCCTCCCTTCTCCTTCCCCTATCATATGATAATGTAAGATATTCCTCTTTGATCTTTCCAGACATATTTCAAGCTCTTTTGAAGACTGTGCATATGTAGTTTTTATAAATCCTTTAAATTTTTTATAGTTTTAAAGGCTTCCTGAAGTATAAGAAGCTTTTAAAATTTAATATTCACTCACTCCATCCTCTCGTGTCTATCTTCAAGAATGTTGTGAAAACCATGCTGAGTGCCCTTGTTCTTTGTGTTACCCTCCTGGAATTTCATGGCTCCCTGCATGCACAGTAATACAAATTTAGTTAGTAAGGAACACCTTGAAAATTTTCTGCTGGGAAGTATGCCTCTGTAATGGATAGTCACTCCGATTTTAGAAAGCGTCAGGAAATGGGTGTGTTATTTCTATTTTTATTATAGCAGTTACAAGGGTTTACAAAAATATTTTTCTCCTTTCTTAAGAAAAAAAACCCAAAAAATCCAAAAACCAAAACCAAGACAACCCAACAACAAAAAGCCAAGAAACCCCACATCACTTTTATGAAAGTGTTCATGAATAGCTGGAATTGAGAAAATTCCTGGAAGTGCTAAAGGCTTAGAGAAAATGTTAGAAAGAATAATTGTGCTAGTCCTGCTATTAGCTTAGCTATTCATTTGAGTTTGAATTATATATTTAAGTGCTTTAAGTTATACAAAACAATATATTCACAGAGATTCACAGGGTCCCTTAGGTTGGGAAAAAAACCTTTAATATCACTGAGTCTAAGTGACGTCCCACTAAACAGGACAATCTTTAAATGCAAAAAAATCTGTGATTAATTTTAAGTGTCATATGCAAGGCAGAAAACTGGGGTTAGGGAAATAGTGAACTGAAATTTTATGTCTTTTGGAATTCATGCAGATTTGCCAATAAAAACTTGTCTTAAAATCTTAAAAAAAAGTATCAGACATGAGTACGATAGAACTCATTCTTTGCAGCCTGACATTCACAACCCACACATGAGCACAATGATGTTACTCTTCTGCTCTGTGACTAAACGGACAGATGTAAATCAAAGTTGAAATTATGACAAATAGAGACGATTTTTAAAACATTTTTTTGGAAGAAATATTGTTGTCTTCTGCAACATCTTTTCAGTAAATTGATTTCGATATAATCACATGTATGCAATTGAATTCACTGGTCTTGTAAAGAACTAGAGAACTGAACCAATGAAGGCTTTCATGAATACCATATGATGTTTTTTATATTTCACTGTTTTTACTATGACACTTAACAGAAAACAAATTAGAAAGTTAGAACCTGTGTAATGAAGAAAATAAAAGTTGCTACAGCAATATGGTGTGTTGCTTTCCTATTTCTCCTAAGAATATATTATTAGTGTCATTTTGCTATTTTGTAGAAGTACTCCAAATGTTTACCAAAACCCAACATGAAGGAAATTTGTTCCTGAAAAGCATCTGCTCTATGCATAAAATGAAATTTCATAGAGGTAAAGGGTCTCAAACAGTAACATACAGAGAGTATTATGCACTTAAACTTGTGAAGAAAATTATACATTTTAAAGAAATAAATAAAAAATCTGCTTATATGAATGTAATTTACTATTCAAAACTAGCACAGGACAAAGTGCTAAGATATTCCTTTATAGCTGCAAATAGAGCAGCTTTCAAGGGTGAACATAAATAATTGGTAGAGGAGCAACCAGAGTGAGATAGCATTCCATCATTTGAATCCAGCATTATCAGAGAATGCTTCTTCTTCCAAACAACATTTAGGTAATCTACAGATTATTAAATTCAATAGCATCCCATTACATATGAAGAATAGCACTAGACTAACTTGATGTCAATGTTCCCTTTTTCCATTATACAATATATGACACTAGACCTACATAACTGCTTATTTTAGCTATTAAAAGGAATAAACAACCACACCCGAAACAAGAAAGCCAAGTTTGCAGGATTGTGCTAGTACTAATTTTGTAAACTGTCCTCACAATTGCTTTCAAAGTCAGGGGTGATCCCTTGCTATCCTAATCATCTGCGCTGAGCCTGCTCATGACTTTATTCCTCCTTCTATACACGCTCAGCTTTGGGAGGCTGCACACAAACACGGGGCTGCAGGATTACAGCCACAATAGCCAGCAACCATCTTTTCTTTGTCCTGCTGCCTGCTGGCCAACGCTACTATTAGTACATGGCCCATGCTGATTTAATGTGTAACAGACCAAGTAAATCACGACTTTGCCTCAATCCAGCAATTGATGTGATATTTGTTTCATTTTCTACTGCTTATAAGAAATCCCCATATTCCTCATTTGTTTGAGAAACTCCTCCATATTGGACTATGAAATCAGAAGTGCCTTGATGCTGTTACCATAAGGGAATGCAAGGCAACAGTAATTTATTTCTACAGGATTTGTCTGAAATGTTTCATAACACAGTGAATGCTTTTACTTTGTTGTTAGGGATTGCTGTCTGTCTTTGTAAGCTGAGTCCTGATTTTTTCGCCTCTGTACACAGAGATTTGCAATGTGTCCATTGCTTCATTAGCTACAAGCCATACTGACACCAGCAATAAGGAAAGTGGAGGTGGTAGGATTTTCCTTTTCAAGCTTGGCAGCATCAGAATTGCAAGTAAAAGCTCTGTCTATTAAAAGAGCTCTTTTCTTTTGTGCTGAGAAGCCAGCCAGCATTTGTCACTAGAGCAACACAGAGATGGGAGCTGCTTCTTTGTTGCTGAACATTCAAAGGTATCTATTTTCCTTTCAATAGGTCCAGCAACTCCCACTAAAAATCAATGAGGCTTAAGCAGAGCACCAGGATTTCATTCTAAGACCGGTACCATTTCTTAACTGGCCCACAGAAGAACTGGTTTCCTTTGAGTTGATTTTTTTCAAAAATTCTTAATAAATCATTTGGGTTGACCTTGATCAAAAATGCTGACTTTGCAAAATAATTTGCGTGGATAAATATACTAAAAAGTACAGGAACTAGCTGTTACAGTATTACTTAGTCCTTTTCAATTCTGTCTCTATTGAACAGTATTTTAAAAAAACTAACATATATTTTTAAAAAGCAAACAAAAAAATTACTTATAAAACTGAAAAAAATTACATGAAAGAAAAAGAAATTTATTTGAACCCTTGAAGAATTACCTTGCCCTGTTTAAATTAGAAACATTCATTCAAAGAACCCTCATGAAGTAAAATGAGACTTGACAATATACCACAAGGACCTACACAGCATGGGAAATTAAAAGGAATCAGGAACATAACAAATATTTTTCTCCTTATTAGAACTCCATATTTTACCCATTATTAATCCAGATTTTTTTTTTTAGGTCTAATGAAGGAAAACAGGGTGACAGAAATGTAAGTTAATGTCTGTTCGTTTCGAAGGGGTTTTATACAGTTTTAATTTCATTTATTAGATCTCTAGCCCAATTCCTGCATTAACTTTTATTTACATGTCCTCATTTCCAATGAGAATTGAATATATTTGAGATTGTTTATATATCTCTGCCTCACCAGAGATGGAATATAACAAGGCAGAGAAGAGTTCTCTGTACAGGGAAAAATAAAAAGACATAAGAGAGAAGAGAATAAAAAGAAACAAAAGAAAATTAATTCTGAACCTACTGTAGGATAAAATATGAAGAATTTCAGGCAATGATTTATAGAAAATACTGAAACACGGAAAATACTCTCTTATGGCAAGAAAATTATCTTTTTGATGTGTATATTCCTTAAAGGCAATATTTGAATTCTTTGAGAATCATGCAGAACACTCTCCTGATCTGTTCTCAAAGTCCATGCAAATACTTTGCAAGCCTGGGAGAAATTGTTAGTAAGTCTTCAGTTGATTCAGTTCTTGGCAGAAAAAAAATCAGGTTTGTTCAAATCTTATTGGATTCAAGATTTCCAGAAAAAAAATCCCAAACATTTCCAATAAAACCTGTAAAGGTTTTTTGCCTAAAAAATCTCCATGATACGTTTTAGGAATAGTTAGGGACATGATCGGTTTGGACAAGATCACTGGTTGGACTGTACAATAAATGCAATTTTGATTTTCACAAAATGACAAAAAAAAAAAAATCACGAGGTATTGGATGTAAGCGGAGCTATGGAAACTCATGTGAAGATGGCAAAGATTGAGGTTGAGAATGGAGGGCTTTTGGAAGTAAAGACTATAAAAAATAGAACTCTAAAGGAAGGAAAGGATCTCAAATCTATAACAACAAAAAAAAAAAGGATATAGAAAGTGGAAATATTTGACAGAAATGACAAAAAAAAGAGTAATTCAACTGATCAAACTTGTTTACCCATATGCATCTGCTTCCTTAGTCTTCCTTTCAATCCACAGAGACAAGGAAGAACATTGCTGCCAGAGATAATCATATCATAGCTTGTTGGAAGCATGGACTTGTCTCTGAACATGGTGGAGAAGTCGAGCATTTGGAAACAGCTAGTTGACAAAATCAATAGCTGCTTGCCTTTTCCTCACACGTAGAACTAATTAATGAGGGAAAGGGAAGGTCTGTCTTCCAATCCTATCTAAAATCTGGTTACAATTTAAGAAAAGTTCAAAAATTACTGATAGATTAACTACGAGCAGATAACTGTAGTGCCATAGGAAATCAAATTTAAAACGCTTTGTAGAACAAAGCAAAAACAGACACCACGCAGAGACTTTAAACTGTACAGTGCAGCTGAAGTGACCACCTTGGCATACATACAGTATTAAAATGGAAAATGCTTCAGAGTTTATAATCAGTGCTATCTATGTCTTGTTGAAACCTAGAAATAGACGCATTTTAAAGGTACCTGGAGAAGGAAGAAAAGAAAAACAGAAAAAAAAAAAATCCATGGGAAGATAGTGGAATATCAGCCAAATTACTTTGGGGAAGATGGAGAGTATGTAACTCTGTGTGGCATCTTTACAATTTCCTACTTTTATTCCTACATCTTCCTCAAAACTTCTATCTTATGCTTGCACTGGATCATCTTCAAATCATTATGAGGTCTTTATGATACATCTTTCCAACACATCTCATTTCCATCTGACAGACAGGCAAACCAAGGCAACATGATTTGAATCTATATAGGACTCTTGTGTCTTGCAAACTACAAAGAGAACTAGATAATTCAGTTCCAGTTTTGTGCTGTCACAGGTTACCTTGACCAAAAGATTTAACATATATCTACTAAATATTTTTAAGAATAAGTACATAAATAAAAATGTAACAAGATGTTACATCAATATAACAGTTAGAACAAAAAGAAGAGTTGTACAGAATTAACAAAGGAGAACAGATACATTGAGTTTTCTACGCCAGGAACGGTTTCCAACATGGCATTATCCTCATCCAAAGTAAGGGAGCTGTTTTACCTTCAGCTCTCAGTCTCCTCAGTTTCCTTTCAGTAGTAACTGGAATAATTAGCCTGTCTCTCCACAGCAAAACAAACACCACTTGAAAAATCCTGTCCCACTGCCTTTTGATCCCAAAAGACAACAGTCCCAAACAGGCAAAATAAAAAAAAAATAAATTAAAAAAAAAAATTAAAAAAGCAACCATAAAACTGCCTTTTATATTCCACTCAACGTCCTGCTCCCTAGTACAATTAGTGCATTTCCTTTTGCAGCCAGCAGACAATCTGTGACGTACTTACTAATGCATGCTATGTACAAGAGTTTTCTGGGAAATCTTGAGATTCTCTTCGGTGTCCTTTCAGGTAGAGATATCCAAACAGGTCTTGCCTTGTCAGAGTAGAGAGCTGCTCCTGATCAGTTGCTTCAGCGTAACAGAAAAGATGTCTTACTGAGGCCAGACATAGTGGGAGAACAGAGATATCAAGTTCTCTTGTGAAAGAGAGGCTGTAATAACCAAACTAAGCAAGCAAATTTTAAAGTATGTAAAAATACTGCTCTTCAAGAGGGAACGTATCTTTCGCATAAACTAAACTAATGCCACTGCTTATTAGAGCTGCTCCAAAAATTAAATTTTCATCTCTCAGAAAGACTATGCTTTTGTTTTGCTTTTACTTTTCTTGAATCGGAACTAAGCATCACTGCTGAAGAATTTCTCATGGAATAGAAATTCCAAAGCATTTAATTCGGAGCCATCAAAATATATTGATTCAGCACTGTCGGAGTGTGATCACAACAGAGCCTAAATAGAACTAATTACTTAAAATAAAGCATTACCACTTCCTCTATTGATAGAGGCATTTCCAGAAAAGCCAACACGTATGCAACTGATCAAAATCCTGACTATCGCAAAACCTGAGCTGCAATACCTACTGAGTGAATCTACATAGCAGTGTGTAAGCGGCCTTGAGGGCAAGATTTACGTTAGGTTCTATAATATTTACCCTCAGAAAAACAAGGGTAAGACCCAATGCGAATTAGATTGTAGGCACAAAGGGAAAACCCAGGGCACGCCCTGCGTTTAAAAGGACATGCTGTTACCTGCCACGTAGGTAAGCTTCAGGAGTGCATGATCCTGTACTCCTGTACAACATTTATAACACCTTCGTGTGATCAATATAAAACTAACAATACAGTCTGGCTTCCTTCACGTAAAGGCGCAACATCATTTGCTGTGAGGACAACTGAAATTTCAATCTTCTTGCAAGAGCAATACTCATAGCTGGAGCTGTGTCATGGGAGTACAATGGGACTTTCCAGCCCAGAGACCTAGAAATAGTCTATTTGTAAGCAAACCGTCACTTATGTTCAATAACAGTGTATTTTTTATAGTTACCAACTGAAATGTACTTAGCCATTCTTTCTGGAACAGTGAAACTTGAAACAATGAGGATTTGAGCAAAGCAAAAAAGAAACATACGTTGCATTGAAATGACCTTCTCAACCAATGTTTCACTGTGTACACAGAACTCATGGTGTAATTCACCTGCAGCTAATGACTTTACTGTAAAATTAATGCTACATTTAATCCTAGTTTAAAAGATAGCTGCTTTCCTGAGGTATGTCATAGTCTAAACACAAACATGAGCATGCAGGAATTGCACAGTATTTCTGATGGGAAAGAAGAAAGGACACCCTGATTCTGCACAACTGACATAAAAATTTTGATGGGGATTTGGAAGAAAAAAGAGAACTGAACCTTTCACCCTCATCCTATGGACAACCTTAATAACTGCTGCCATTGACATTGGCAAAAATACTCAGCTTTCATCTTAAATTTTAGAAGTGAATCTTCAAGCACATTATTACAGTTCAAATCAATGCTGCACAGCTGGTAATTCTTCATATAACTTAGCTTGAACTGGAGTGAAAAAGATAGCAGTTTTAACAAGACTGGAAAGGAATTGCAGTTGTTTTTAACAGTATCCTTTGAACTGAATACTTTTGCAGCTGCTCCTAGACGATGAACCGTCAGCTGGTTTCACAAGGTCTGAATACGAATCGAGTGAACAGAAAGTGGAGTAGCAGATGTGTTGCAGACCGGCACACCCCACCCACTGAGAGCCATAGGCCACCCAACCACAGGAGCGACTCCAGAAGGGAAACTGGAGGACCATGAAGTGTGACCTCAAATTACACAATTCAGTGGACACAAACTCACAGAAATTGTCAATGGTGCATAAACTGTGGCTTCAGTTACAGAATGGCTGCATATATGACTGAAGTGGGTGAACAGGATCATGAATAAATGAAACAGTTCAATTCTCTGTGCTAAGTGAAAAATGTCCTGCAAGAACTACAGGTTCCTCTAAGTTATATGAAGGACAAGAGAATATGACTAACTAAAAACCCCAGAAATCTGATTTTGAAAAACATATCCACAACTTGATATTTTTCTTCCCTTGTAAAACAGACATGGGGTAAAAAACAAACAAACAAACAAACAAACAAAATAAGAGAAAATAAAAAAAAACAAAGCCCTTTTTTGGGGAGGAAGTTGTGGGATTTTGGTTGTTTGTTTGGGTTTTTGTGGGGGAGGTTTATCAGATGAAATGGAGGGTGAACATGAAAAATTAAAAAAAAAAAAAGAAAAAGAAGAAAAGAGAGAGAGAGAAAATTTTATTTCCACAGCAGAAAACCTGAAAACATTATGGTATATGACTTAGTCCCCATGATATCAGATTATCATGAGAGCGAGTGAATCTTTCCACATCCTTTCTGACAATATCTTTCTTATGAATGACATTATCACAGATGGTGACTTTTCTGTTTGTTATCATATTTATCTGGTAATCTGATGCTGTTAGAATTAAAAGGCAAATGTTTGGCACACAGTCAAAAATTTAACTCAAATAGAAGTTTCAAGGCATTTGACATGTGCTAGAGTTTATTGAAAGAAGAAAGAGTGATGTCTCTCACTATCGTAAGACAATGACTTTGATTTCCACAACAATTTATTACTCTACCTCTGTCTCAGAAAACCATCACTACTTTTTTTTTTTCTCTTCTTCTAAATTCTTGTACTGCTATTTAAATTTTAAGTAAGAAAAATAAATATGCTGCTTCTTTACATCTATCACAGGTCTCAAGTGGGAAGAGTAGAAAGGAACTAGGGAGGGGGAGAGTAGGGAGGAAACTCTTCTATGCAGTAACAATTATTTTCAAACAATGTTATATTCAGTTGCAGAAAACACCTCTCATTCTTTAACACTGAAGCGCATTGTGTATTGTCATCTCTGATTTAATGTACATTCTATACTTGCTGCATATTGGACAGCAGCTGAGTGCCACATTTGGACCCAATTACAATATCAACAATTCTAATAGTTATACTGTAGGTCTCAAAATATTTGGTCTTCTTCTTAAAAACAGCTCACTGAAACGGTGTTTCATGAGAGGCTCGTTTAAAACCACACTAAATGTCCAGTCTCTATGTTTTCAGAGAAAAGCTTCAAAACATGTTTAGAATCTATTATAAAACTTCAAAATAAATAAAAATAACTATAAAAACCTAATACTAAAAATGTTTTCTTTAAATCTACCGTGATATTACTGTGAAGTCACTTAATATGTAGATTATTTTTCAAATTTAGTGCAACAGAAGTAGTCACTAAAAATTCTTTATCCAGATATTTTCTTTCTCATTTCGTTGGGTTTTTAATTTTTTTTTAATAGGGAATTTTCCATTTGTCAGTTTTTTTTTCTCTCAAGTGTGCAGAAGTAAGTAATATGGAAGGTGTTTGTGGCAATTTCATTGAAGAAGTCAGGGGCCAGTAGAACAAAAGAGCCTCAAAGATGTAATATTTCTTCATTTATCAGCCATTTAGAGGTTGGGGGGGTGGGTGTGGAAATCAATTATATAATGAACATTGGTAGTGTTTAACAGATTCAGAACTTGTTTATGATAGCGGAAAATCACCAATATCATGTCCTTTCTCTAGTAATGGAACTCCGATGTTGTGAAAAATGAAAGAAAAGGTGTAAATTACTTCAGTTAGCAAAAGGCACTGACTTTTTAATAGCACGTGGGTTGCATTCTGTCAGACTGTACATAGAGTAAACCCTGTAGTAATTTGATCAATCATCTCCTTTTTATGGGTAGTCAGTACTGTGAAACTGGAATTCTGTAGAAACCAAGGGGAATTAAGATACGTGAAATCTTGCATAATCACGGTCTTAAACTACAGATGACTTTACCAGCAAAGGACTGCCAGGGCCTTTAAACATGGAGAGTGTTAGAGATTCATTGCTGGGTCAGCTTTCTTGACTCTTTGTCTTAATCAGGATAAAATGCACGATGTTATTTTGAATGACAAGCTTCTTTGCTAATGGGATTTATTGTGAAAGCAGCATAATGAATTGAACAATTCTGAAGTCAGTTGTAAGCACAAAGGCTGGTAATTAGTGCTTCCAAATTCTGACTCCAAGAAATTTACATAGTCATTGAGCTGGCATTCAAGCTTTCATGGCTGAATTAAAATTAGACATTTACAATGAGGTTGTTTGCATCTAAGGAAAAAATTATAGTCCCCTATAAAATCTATGTACTTGCAAAATGAAAAAATCATAACATAATTTGGTATAGGTTTTTTGATTTTTCATCAGCCATATATAATTGGCTGCTCTCTCCAGGAAAAAGACCTTCCACAGTTACAAGCTGCCAGAAAAATAGAGTTATAATTAAAATCCCTAGCAAAACTAGTATATAAAATATTGTGTACTGGTTTACTGAAAAAATTAAGCCTTTCAGATTATATAAACACCTTTTTGCTGTTATTACAAAATCTACTTAGGATTATCATAATAAGCATGAACTTTAACACATTTCTTGGCATCACCTCTATGACACCAAATGTTTAGACCAAAATTTTTCAATATTATTCTCTCACGATATCAAAATAAATGGAGAAAAAAAAAAAGAAATTTACTAAGTCACAAGCTATGCTCAGCTAGTGAAGTATATTGATTCATGCAAAACTTCACATTGGTTACTTTTTTCAGAAGATCTATTTGTAAGTGTGACACATCGAGATTTTCTACAGAACCAAGAAAAAACTGGTCTTGGGACAACAGTGCTGAAAAATCCAATACATACAAAATACAGAAGCATACAAGCAGTACAAACTTGATAGAAGTAACAAAAGAGCAGAATTGATACTTCTCTCTGTTTTTCAGTACAACTGTTTGACAGAAGAGTTCAAGCACTACAGCCTTTGACAACAACAAGAGAGGAGACAATAGCCATCCTAGAGATGGATTTCAGAACAAGAGGAGAGGAACTAAACATTTCCATGACAGACATGTTTTTCCTTGGCCTTCTGGCCTGTGTTCTACTATAGTAAAAAAAACCCAAAACAAACCAAAAAGAAATCCAAAAATTTTTTTCAAAGGGAACTCAACACGCTTTTTACAAGTGAAAAGCTATCAGCAGCAAGGCAACTGAGGTGGCTTTCACCCAACCCCAAGTACAGCCAGCTGCTTATGAAAACTCTTCACCAGTACTCCCCTTATGACATCCGCCTCTAACTTGCAACTCTCATCTGGTTTAGAGTTACAATCTAGAGGTATCTGGCTCGCTAGATGCAGCTGTTCATACTACTCAGTAAAATGTGTCACTTCTCCTGTTTGTAGGGCTACTGTGATCCTCAAAGGTGGATTTAGGAAGTGAAGAACACTTCCATACATAAGTATCAAGATGCATCGAAGAAAGAAGCTTCATGTAGGAATGCATGAAACTTATTTAATCAATCATTCTCCACTTGTTGCCAATCCTTTCTTTTATTCCAGCCATCCTTGAACCCTTGAGCTCCTCTTGCATTTCTTTCTCCTCGCTCTTCCAAATTTAAGGTGTTTTATTTTTTATTTAACAATTATCAGGGCACAATTTCCCATAACCTCATGACAACATATGAACATATACATTATCTAAGGCAAGTCAATTATCTGATTTATGTCACATTATTAATTCTTTATCACGTAAGACAGACTAGACACCTCCTGAAGATAAATATCTTGTAAAGCATGTTATACTATACCCATCTTGCTATATTAGGAAGACATTAATTGAAGTGTGTTATCTATCTTTCCAACCAAGAGTAACTTTGATATAAAATAAATTATGCTGAATAGGATGAACCGTGATGAAGTAAGTTAGGACTGTTATTTGTATAGTCAGCTTCTTAAGGAATCACTTAAAATTTCTCCTAATATAAAAAGACTTCGAGTATTCTTATGGGATTAATGACTTTACTGGAAAGTAACATCATGCCATTAGAATATCTCAGTATATGTCCCACAGGTCATATAGTATTGTTTTATTTTAGGTTCATATAACTTGATGTTAACCTTTGGTGATCCTCCTTTTTTTATCAGCCTGTACACACGCTCACACACATGTCTCAATATTGCTAACTTTTACAGAAAAGAATAATAATATATTTTCATTTCAATTATTTTCAAATTAAAAAAGCAAAAGTCACAAAAGAGAAATGAAATGCCATTGAGATGGGAAAAATAATTTTTTCTAATTTTTTTATATCTTTCTGAACCATCAGTACTATAATAACTAAATACGTCACGGATTTTAACAGACACACCACTCTAAAGTAAAGCTGTGATATTATTTCTATTTTACAGCTGGGGAACTAGGGCAGAGAAACTCTACACAACTTTGCCATATCACTGGGTCAAATTAGGAGAGTATTGAAGTCTTGTTAGCCACTGGTAACCCTTTTGTGTTAAGACACATACTCAAAGGTATTGCTTTGTTTAGCTCTTCTGTCAGTCAATGTGACAAAATGAATGTATCTGAAGAGTAAAAGAATTAAACTCTTTTCTCACTCAAAAAATTCTTTTGCAAACACTTCAAGAGCTTTCCAAGAAAATAAACACTTCCCAATAAAAACACACTAGTAGAAAATCCAAATTTCTTCTGAAAATAAAAAGCCTTGACTGAAAATTTTGTGATTTTCCAAGCTACTTTATATGGATGTTTTAATATGTTAAAGTTCTCAGCCTTAAAGTTTAGGAATGCTTCTAGATTTTGAAAATTATATCAGTGCTATCTACCCTGGAAAATGGCTGACAATTTGATCTATCTTTCTGTCCAGCATTACTGATTTGACATAACAAGCAGCATAACAAGGCACAGAAGAATATCTCCACTCTGATATTGGGGCACTTTGTTCTAGAAAGGATAAGATCAAGAGTAGAACAAATAAAAAGTTTGAAAGTGAGCTGAAGAAAAAAAATAATTAATGAGGAGCTATGCTGGTGCCTGGGCTCCTGGAAAAGAGCCCTTCACCCAGCTGGGTCTGTACACAAGCAGCAAAGGCCACAGATTCTGTCTCCTCCTGAGTAACACCTCCAATGGAACTTGCATGAGCAGTACTTGAAAAGGTTAGCACGTGCAAGGTTATCCCTTGTGCAGGACACCTGAAAATGAAGCAAATTTCTTGTATTTGCTTTCTTTCTTACCTCCCAAGAACCTACAGAGAGTAGAACCACCATCTGCTGCTCCTTTGGGAGGAAGTGTAAAAGTCAACTTCAAACTTCAATGGCAAGCACCTGCTGTGTGTTTGCTCTAAAATACTTATCACATAAAACCAGTTTCAGTGGATTGAGGTTTAAGGTCTAAGCACACCGAGTGGAAACAGATTGTTCACAGCTATGTTTATTTCTGTAGAAATGTCTTTTGATTACTTTTGCTTAATACAAAATTAGAGACTGCAACACTCTTTATGACAGCACTCTGAGGACCTGCTCTTTTGTTCTTACTGTATTAGCCCAATTTCTCCTTCGAAGCAATTAAAAGCCTAACCTTTCCATTTTTGCCAAATTAGTAGGAAGATGAATCTTCTTTTACCCATAATTGGGAAGCATTTTCTTTGCTTCTGAATCTAAAAAAGTCCTAAACTCCAACACAGATGTTTCATTATATGACACCTGTGCAATTGTTCCCATGTTACTATGGGAAACTCAGCTTTTTATACCTTTGAAATAATTAGGACTCAAGAAATAAGTATTGCTTATCATAAGGCCTGGCTAGATAATGTTTGTCAAACAATTTAACAAATTATGCCATAATAATCTTCAGCATGAGTTTAAGGTTGCTGGATTTTCTGTTTGCCGAAGTGTGGCTACCAATTCAACACGATACAACAGACAATCATGACAGTATGAGATATATATTTGTATGATACATTTACTGGGTTTAAGATTACACAACAGAAATAAAAGGTTGCTATAAAAGGACAGATTCAAATGGCTAATGCTGAAAAAGAAAGCAGTTGGTCGGATTTTTTCAAAAGATCCACTGTTTAGTCCATTCCAAAGGTAAGTTGGGGGAATATGTGCTTAGTTTCTTTGCTTTGTCTTTGAGAACACCACCCGTACCTCAAAAATAAAAAATCAAGAGCTTCACTGGCATCCAATCATGAGTCTCAGCAGTGGGCACTGCTGCGATTTGTCTTCTCATAGATCATCAAATCCTGATTACACACTCTTCAAATTTTTTGTGGATTTTTTGTCATTAGAGAATATTTGTTTCAATAACAATTACTGAATTTTGATCAACACTCGTTATTTTTTTAGCACGGATTCTATGAAGATGATCCTTCTCTTTGGTTACAGGAACTGTATTTTGTGTCAATGCAGCAAGCTACCTCTCCATATATTAACCCAGCACTGGTAGTGTAGGAACAATACAATAAAGTCTCAGGATACCAAGAAGATTTCATTATCTGTATTCCAGCTGGATTCCAAATCTAGGTACAAGTTTCATCCTTGGGTTTTCTACCGCTTTCTCATGTGAAACCAAGGAAGCAGTTTCTTTTTGTCTGTTCAACAGCACTTCATCAGCAAAAGAGAAGAATAATCTCCACCTCTTATGAGCAGAGCAATTACCACATAAACTGATTGACACACAACAAAGTTTACGAGAGTATTTAAGGCATTACTGCCATTGTTAGAATAATTGCATCAGAGGACTGTATTGTTTAGAATTTCCAATCAAGAATTTTTCATCAACATTAAATCCATGTTAAAAAAAACCCAAAAAAACCTAAACATAGCAGGAATGCTGGCTTTGTTCCTGCCTGAAGGAGACATGAATCTAGACTCTTTTCTTTCATTAGGACTACCGAAGGTAGCACAGACATTTATCATCGGCCCTGACAATATCTCAGAGAAAATCAATGTATCTGTACTCTTGTTTTTGAATTAAGATTGCCTTTTTATGAAAAACTGATGTTGGAAATGCTTCAAATCATAAAAGATTTTCAGAGATGACAGCCTGAGTTTATTAACTATTCAAGTAATTGATCCACTATTAAGATATAAACAGAGTTAAAGCTAATGTTAAAGTCCAGTATAGATTACAAACTTGAACGGAGGGAAAAAACCCATAGAATAAAGCATAAAAATCTATGGGGGAATATAAAATTCAGAAAGGTTTATGTAATTAATACCATAAAAGACAAAATCCTCAAGATCCCTACCAACATTAAAGAATCTGTTTTATTGATACAAGATACAAAGAGAAAAATTACTCAGTTACTTGGCTTCCCAATTCTGAAGTTTTTACATATGATATTAATTTACATATAAAATATTATTTTATCAATTACTACAAGGTCAGAAAACTTAAAAACTTCCTTAAACAAAAAACTCCAGCCCAACCAACATAATTAAAAAAAAAAAATCCAAAAAGAAAAGCAACCCAAACAAACAAAAACATAAAAAAGGTCCATAGAGACTGGAAGTCTGAGAATCAAGACAAATTAGAGAACTGAAAGAAATTTAATTTAATTCAAATTCATTTATAAATATTTACACTGAACCATTCAGGACATAAGTTTTAAGTGTTGTAGACAAACTTCTAAGCTGAATTACAAGTTTATTCTACTATTTTTTATCTTGTTAGTCTTAGGTCTCCATTGTAGTTTTCATATTTCTCAGTGAAATCTTCATGTTGTTTTTTTTGTTTGTTTTATTGAGTGGATACCAAGTTCTTCTTGGATAAATGAACATACACTCAAAGACCTAGGTTGATTTAGTTACCAATTTGATCCTTTAATTTCACTTCTATAAGTAACAGACAAAATTGTGGAGTAAAAGATTATTTATTTTTTTCTACTTTACTCACTTATGGCTCACATATATTTAATTACGTTTTAGCTTCAGTGTCAGATTTTTCCTTAAAGAATATAAACAGAACAATACAGTTAATTTAAAAAGAAGAAAATTAAAAAAAAAAAATCAATTACAGACCAATGAGAAATAAAGTTAATCAGCTTAAAATGACTTATGCTAAAAATAACAGAGAAAATGAAAACCACTGTATCAGTTGTCCTAAACTGAGAGACCTATTTTGACTTGACAAATTAAAAAAAAAAAAAATCCTTTACTCAAAGTCAATGTTAATAATACTTAAAATCTTTTGCCTGCTTTTGATCTTTCTTTTTATTCCAAATTTAGTTTCATTCTTTTTCCTATATTAGTGAGGCTGGGAGTTTGGGTTAGGGTTTTTTGGGATTAAAGAATCTTTTTACTTCCCGAAATATACACCTTCAAGATATTGATTTATAATTGCATATGACTTTTTTTTTTTAAATTTATGTTTGTGTATTCATTCATTGATAGTTTTTCCAAAGCAACAAATGTGTGTTTATCTGTTTCTCTTATGATGGCTCACTATTGATGAGATTTTAAGTTTTTATTCCTTGTGGCATTCTTTCAGTGTAGAAATCTCTTTCTAAAAAAAATAAATTAAAAAAATATATATAGAGAGAGTAGTCTTTATACTTAAGGAATATTTATGGGTCAAATCCTCAAAAAAGCTGTGGGCTTAGAGAATAAACCTGTGACAGGGAGGTGTTTGTGAACATCAGCATTTTTCATGGCAATTAATAAAGAAAATTGAAGAAACCATGGAAACTCTTCAGGCATTACATTGTTGAAATGATGAAGCTTCAAAACCCTAAGTGTGCTAAAGCTACCTTTGCAATACTTAACTGGAAAATGTATGGTTTCCTACCTGAAAATTGTTACTTTTTTATGAGAAAGAATAATATTATGAAACAATTATATCGGGAAATACTTCTTAGGAATATCTTGTGATCTCTTGTAGGAAGTGAAACTAGTCTCTCCTGACTTCGTACTTCATAAAGCATTCTTAATCACATTTTTTTCCCTTATAATGTATTCTGGTCTAGTCTTTGAAAACAAATCATAAAAATCATAGAATATTTTGAGTTGGAAGGGACACAGAAGAATCGTCAAGCCCAACTCTTAAGTGAATGGCCCGCGGGATCAAACCCCTGATCCTGCCATTATCAGCACCTTGCTCTAAAAAGGAAAGCAGCAGATATTTTTCACAAATATTTTCCTTGAACATTCAAACAGAGAGACCCAAAAAAACATTCAGATTTCGTAAAAAACCCATGCAGAAGTGTATTTTTTGAAAAACAAGTATCTCATGTATCTCCTGTAGTTCAAGCCTTGATATTGAATCCCCTCTTTCAGAACTAGTTGGAGATAGAGATTACAAGGTAGATGTTAGGAATTGAGATTATTTTTAGGAAAAAATCTACATTCCCAAATAGGCCTAACTGGACATCTGAACTGCATGTCCTGACTTAGAGTGATAGTTAAGCATTCTATCAGTTTTGAAAAATTAAAAAGAGAACATTTTCTGTTCCAAAATATCCTAAAGCATTCTAATTTAATCCTTTGTAGGATTCAGACAGAGAATGGATTTAAAAGATGTCTTCTACAATCTGAGTTACCAAAATACTAGACTAACAGATAAAAGCCAAAAATTGGTCTAGCGTAAATGAAGCCTAGACTCTTTATTTCCACTGGCTTTCTTTCTACTGAAAGTGCCTGAAACAAAAGGCCCAAGCCTTATTTCATGTAAAATGAAACCTATTTTCAGTGTGACGCTAATTCATGTATGTACCCATTTCAGCTGGGACACTCCCTTCCTTCCCATATTCTTCTCCTGAGCCCACGAACTTACAGAAAACTGACATCCATCCCATAATCCTAGTGAGAGGCACCAGAACTCAGAGTGGTTTTGTAGCTGTTCAGAAACTGTCAAAGTGAAATTGTTTCACAGCTTGCTGCTGCTTTGTCTCCAAGCTCATCTGATTTTGCTCTCTGCTAGCCTATAGCACGTCAAACATGGCTTAACATGTTATACTCAGCATTTTGTCTGTATCTGCTGTTTGTTCTCACTCTCTTACTGCCCTGTCAGTGTCGAATCTCTCACACAGTTCAATCTACACTCAGTGGACACAATATGTTTTATGTGCAGTAGTACACACCAATTCTATGCCAGTTCTAAAATTACACGAAAGAGCATTAGAATATTACTTTATCTTCACAGGTTTCAGATGATGGTTTCAAAAGTAAAAAAAACATACAAGGAAAACAGTATACTCCTCTAAGGAGAGATTCCAGACCAAAAGGATCTGCAACACTGATTTGAGACAAAGTGCAATTATGTTTTATTTTTAAAGAAAAGGATGAGTACAGACCTAATAAGCTCATCCCATCTGTGTTGTTCTTTCTTCTGTGCTCCTGAATGGAATGGATCTCCCATCCCAGTACTGTCAGAGGTCCTTCGGGTTCAGAGCTCTTGTTTTTCCTTTATGTTCATTATCATTTTAGATGTTAAATCTATACAACTTTTTAAATAAAAGTCTCTGTGTTCCCTAGTAAACATAGCTGTTCAATACTGAATGTGCAAGTTCAAAGAAATAAGTTGAATACCTTCACTTTTCTTCTTCTCTCCAAAGAGACGCCTATTAAACTGGCAGTGATAGATTGATGGCACATCACTTGCATACATTTATTCAGTGAAACGATCTGGCATACCATTTGGTGAGAAAGTAATTACAATCCATGTTAACACAATATGCATGGTATGTCACTGATTGAACACTGAGTTATGTTTGGTGTCAGTCTTTTCTGGACTTTTTTTTTCCCCTTTACTGACTGCATATATTATAAAAGCACTGAGAAAAAAAAATAAAAATAAAATTAAAATGAGATGATAGGGATTTTATTTTGTTACATGTTGTAGCAGCTTTGTGTTTTTTTTTTTTTTTCTTCAGATTACCCATTTGAAGAGAGGGAGAAAAAATATTGTTAAGAGTGATAATAAGTTAAGTTATATATAATGACTTTTTCTTCAGAAGATTTAAACAACAAAGGTAACCCCAAAACATCATCCCAGTGGAGGAGGCACCCTACTGTGAGGCACTCTAATACTTTTATTCCCCAACCACCATATGTGGAATTCTTTGCAATAATTCTCTGCATCCTGGGATCAAGGCTGGATTGGTACCATTTCTAGGACTTCAGAATGCAACGTGAGACTTTCTCAGAACAGCTCATTTCATGCTTAGTCCTTAAAAATGTTTATTAAATGTCTCTTTACTAATAAGCCCACTGTTAGCAGTGCCTGGTAATTTTATGAAGAATACTTTAGCTGGTTATTTCATGATAAGAAAAACATCATACCCAATATTTTGACACTGAATAAGTTTTCAAAGTAACAATTTCAAATGATAGAGAAAAAAAATCACCAAAAATGAAAGCATCTCTCAGTTTTTTTCAACTGAGACATGTTCCATACTTGTCCATGACTGATGGGAAGGTAAGTACTGTGTATCTTTTCAATTTTCGTATTGTTTAGACTAACCAGTCTCTTCAGAGATTTCAAGGTTATAGCTGTTTTCTTAATTATCAATACCTTTGTGGCCAGTTGATTCTCTGAGGATACGTGGTGAGCAAAGATGTACCGAAAGCTAATGCCTTTTTTTATCATTTAGATGGTGTGCTGGTGTCCTGGTCTAACCCCATGCACCACTCGCTGGTGAGATGGCGACGCAAATCACGAAAAACATGATTTTGTTGAAAAAATTGAAACAAGGTAAAAAACCAAACAAAACAAAACCTATTATAGTACTGCAACAACTGCTAGAAGTACTTTTTGAAAAATAAATGAAAACCAAAAAAAACCAAAAGATGTACACTTAAAATTGTTGTATAAAACACTCGGCCAATCTCCAGGCAGCAGCTGGCTCTTCCACTCAAATTACCCCAGTTCATATACAGAGCATGACATTCTGTGGTATGGAATATCCCTTTGACCAGTTCAGCTCAGCTGCCCCACTTATGCTTCCCCCACCTTCTCGTGCAGTGGCAGACCATGGGGGAACTGAAAAGTCCTTTACTTAGGGTAAGCACTACTTAACAACAACCAAAATTTCAGTGTGTCATCAACATTTATCTCATACTAAATGCAAAACAGCATTGTACCAGCTACGAGGAAAAAAATTATCCCAGTGGAAACTAGGACAGGTGGGTTGACCTCGGCTGGATGCCAGGTGCCTACCAAAGCCACTCTATCACCCCACTCTTCAGCTTGACATGGGAGAGAAAATGTAACAAAAGGCTCATGGGTCAAAATAAAGACAGGGAGAGATCACTCCCGATAACCATCATGGCCGAAACAGACTTGATTTAGGGAAATCTGTTTAACTTACTACAAGTCAAACCAAGGTAAGACAATGAGAGATAAAACCAAATCTTAAAACACCTTTCTCCCACCTCTCCCTTCTTCTTGAGATAACCTTAGTCCCAAATTCTCTACCTCTTCCCCTCAGTGGTACAGGGGCCAAGGAATAGGAATTGTGGTCGGTTTATCACATGTTGTGTCTGATGTTCCTTCCTCCTCGGGGAGATGACTCCTCATATTCTTTTCTATGGCTACAGTTGCTCCTCTTCTTACTTATGTTATCTCAGAGGCACTAACAGAGGCACTGTGGCTGATGGGCTCAACTTTGGCTAGCAAGTCTATCATCTTGGAGCTGGCTGATATTAGGCCTATCAAACATGGTGGAAATTTCTAGAAGCTTTCCACAGAAGCCACCCCTGTAACCCCACCACTACCAAAATCCTGCAATACAAAGCCAATAAAATTGTGACATTGTTTATGGCAATATTCAGAAAAAATATCTTTGAAATCTGATAAAATGGGATTTTTTTTTTTTGTCCCTACAAATGTTTTTTCTTCCGTAAACTAGATTTTATTAGAAAATCTTTTTTTGGTAACTATGAAAAAGTCTGATAGTACAAAATCCTTAATTCTTTAAGTACTCCCGATAATTTTACTTTTAAGCAACCAGACCCAATCCTCTACCACTTGAAAAGTCCTTCAAGAGTCCTTGGTCACTTAGCATTACTATTTTTCCCATATAATGAGATTTCTTGTATATCACTAAACTCCATATCCCTTAAGACAGTCTTATGGGATTGTCTTTTTCTTGTAACTGGGCATTTTTCCAAATATCTAACAGAGTGGGTTCTCAGACTTTCTGGAAAACAACTACTGAGCATATTTTCCTAACAGTCCTCAGCATGTGCAGAACATATAGTCAAACTGGCTGTACTTTCTTAATTTTCACAAAGCATATAGTTTATCAATCTTGTCATGAGAACAGAAGTCCCAGTGCTGTGCCCAGGACAACTAAAATTCTTAAGCTAAATTTACTTGGTATTCAACAATTAACATTTATGATTCATCCTGGTACTCAAAATACATCATGGTCAATTCAATCAAGAACGAGCATATCTCTGCAAACTCGGAACCTCTAGGATTCTCATTAAATGTGAGGTATTTATCAGACTATTTAACTCTGGTATGAGCAAATTTTTTAGAGTTATATACATCCATTGAGGTTTGAGATCACTGTTAAGAAATACGGAATATTTGAGTACTTGTGCAGAAGAACCTCAGTGTACTGTGACTGACTGCCGATTGACCTTATCAGCAACACTACTGTTCAAACCCCAGTTCCTCTGATCTTGCCATTTATTAAAATTCTAGACATTTATTAGAAAGGTGAGTGGAGAAGGCTATCAAATTTGACTATTTGAGCATAACAAGCATCTTATCCTAGCATACTGCATTAGCATTGTTATTTCTGGACAGTTTATTTCCTTTCACCTCCTGCATTTCTTGCTTGTATACTGCTACTGTAGTGTATCTTGTCACAGTAACATCTTCTGTCTTCCAGAACAGAATGCATTTCAGAAAGGTGTATCAGAACATCACAGATTCCAAGAGCTAGGCCATTTTGGCTTGAACACATTGTATTTACATCTCTACTGTAATTGTACCTGCCTCCCTCGCTCTGGGACCAGTAAGACACATGGTAGTTTTCCTCAGACCTACTTTTTCCTTCAAAATATTTTTCTTACTGTTTATCTATCTATGTCAAACACCATATTCAAACTGATCCCTTGAAAATACTTGATGTTAAATTCTGAATATTCAGTTTCTGGATATGATGCGCTACAGGGGATAATTAAAAGGCACTTAGCAAGAAACTAAGTACTTTATCTGAATGTTCACTGTGTGGAGCTCCACAGATATTTTCCCTGCCGTAGATACTGTAGATCTTTATTATGCTTAGAAATATTACTGAATGAGAAATTGTTTGTTCTGCTTCCTGGGACATTTATGCACATCTGTACTGGTCAGGAACTATTAAGATTTGTCTACTTTGGAACAGCATGACACCAAATTGGCACAAAGTTTAAAAAAGGAATATATGTATTTATTTCACTATCAAATTGCATACTAACAGCGGTGAAAGGGTCCATAACTCAAAAAGTGCTGTAGTGCTACTAATGACTTACCTTTCATGTAAATGTAAAAATTTACATGCGTCATACTTAGTCTTCATGACTAAGACAGCAGTAGTATGCAAATAGGAGATTGAAAGATTTAGCAAAAATCATGTCAATAGTCTTTATTTTTAGAGCAAAGCTTTACCTCGTATACCTTGATATAATTTTATGTAGTTTAATGGTTTTAATAGTTACAATGTTTTTCATACTCCTGTCTTGATTCCTTAGCAAAACATGCAAATTTGATCCTCAGCAAGGACATTCTAAAACATCAGAATCTCTATTGAGAATATAGCCCCATGTCAACAAGCTTTACTTTACAAATTATGATAAAAGGACTCAGATTCAAGGCAGAGTTTCCAAAAAGCCAAAGGTGATGTATATGACACCTAATAAATTTGAAGCTTGATCTGTTTAAACACAACAAAACATAGAATTTGCACAGATGCTAAGGCACTGCATTTTATCTTCATGAAAGTCTTGATGAAAGTCTCAGATTCTTTAGCAGCCCCAGATTGTTGTTCATGAATGATGCAGACACATTACTATGTGCAGCAAAACCTGAACTGTGAATAGTGAAATTAGACACATATTCATCTTTTCATGATTTCCAGATATCTAAAATGTGGATAGGAAGGGCAAAACATGGAAAGGAGGTAGAAAAGAAAGGACACTGAATTCATAACTGAATAGAAACTACTGCTACAAAAGAGAAGATTTGGGTCATGAACACTTATTGAGAATACGGGAGAGAATATTTGAAAGGAAAGGAACTTATAATGGACAGAGATGCTTTATTGTAATACAATTTCAATTTATTTTAACTTCAGGGAGTCCAGTTCAATGGTATGGTTTTTTTGCATTCAAGAATATACAATATTGAAAAACATCTAGCTAGGTATTTGTAATGGATAATTTCATTACTATAAACCCCATGAAAATGCTCTATCCTACCCTCAATATGTGCATATATTTGGGTTGTATTCCATACTGTTATACTGAAATTAATAAGTAAGTTTTAAAAACATTAGAAACATACTGAAAAAAAAAATCTTTACTGAAAGTAGAAAACATCATAAATAAGGAGAAAATTTGCCAAGATAGGAAATTAACACTATACTTGTGCACTCTGCAGAAGAGCTGACAAATTGCTCTCCTCAATTTCAAGGTGTTGATTATAATTTGTATTGTATAGGGACTTGAAAGTGTGCATGCATACATCTTAGAAACATGTAAATACTTAATTAAAGGAAACAAGTGTGGTTGTATAAATACCCAGAAGCTGTAACTGCATTATGGTGTTGTGTTCACCATCTAATTTAAAAGATTTATTTAGGCCTCCCTATGTCACTTCAATACATGGTGGAAGAATGTATACGCAGATAAACACTCATAAAGACCAAAATGATGAAGTGAACAGCACTGGCGCTGGCATGATCTGTAGTGGGGTAATGTAACGCAGTGCACAAGGGGATTTCCTGAACCAGAGGAACCTTGGGCTAGTGGAGAGATTCGTCAGGAGCCAGTGCTTCATGCAATATTGTCTCACAAGATGTAGGCGAGGCTAGGAGCGATGGTGGGCAACGAACTCCACAATCCCAGCACGTAAAAGGAGCCCCTTGGGAGTGTTAGGGACAGGGCAGACAAGCAGGGCATGGCACGTCAGCCAGGGTTGTGGGGCAGCAGTTTCCATAGGAGTTCCCGTGGAAGAATATACACAAAAGGTGCTGAAGCTCTGTCAGCTCAACCAAAGAGCGAAGGTAACCACCTGGCAGAAGCCACGGCCTCTCTAAGCTTGGCACTCACCACAACTGATGCAGTTTTGCAGACATCTCGATGACAGCTGCAGGGTGTGCCCTGCTGTTACACCAGGACTGGCCAGCAGACATGAGCATGCCTGTGGGAAACGTGCCCAGATACAGGAACTCCTCTGGTTGTTGACAGAGCTCCAGGAGGACGTGCGTTCAGGAGTATCAGGGAGTCTGAAAGAACGCTAGACTACTGGAATCACACTCTACCTTCCCTGGGAAAGGCCTCACAGGTAGACAGGATGCCTAGAATCATAGAATCATTAAGGCTGGAAAAATGTCACGAGCACAAATCCGATGGGAAGCAACTGAGGGAGCTGAAGTTGTTAAGCCTGGAGAAAAGGACACTTGGCAGGAACTTATTGCTGTGTACAACTACCTGAGAAGAGGTTGTAGTAAGTCTCTTTCTCTTGAGTAAAAAGCAATAGGACAAGGGAAAATGGCCTTAAGTTGCACCAGGGGAGGTTTAGGTTGGATATTAGAAAAAAATTCTTCACCAAAAGGGATGTCAAACCTTGAAACTGGGTCCACAGAGAAGTGATTGAGTGACCAGCCCTGGGGATATTTAAAAGGAGTGTTGATGCGGCACTTACAGACATGATTTAGTGGTAAGCTTGGCAGTTTTGGGCTGGCAGCTGGACCTGATCCTAAAGTTTTCCATCTTACATGATTCGAAGATTCCTGTTTCATCTAAACTGCTTGCAGGGCACGACACAACAAAGTAAGTACACTTGTAAACAACAAACCCATGTTGGTCCTTTTCTGTTCTAAGCAGTATAACCGTGTCAGTACAGTTTGAACAGTATGTTAATGATTCAGACTGTTCATTTAGAACCTAAAATAAAGAACAAAATCAAAAGTGGCTAAAATCAAAGGTTTTTGCCTTGTCTTTCTTTGTACAATTGTCAGGCTAAATGTGTTGATATCTTCACAAGCTACAGGATAACTAAATAATTCTCTCATATTTTCCTTCTCATTCAAAAATAAAGAAAGAGGGCTAAGATGAATATTATATTTGAGGTATTTTTTTGATGTACAGATATTATCCTACCATTCTTGTCAAAAGTTTGATTGTCTCAGCTAATACTCAGCTAATTTAACCACAGTGCTAAAACTGTCAGTGGTACCCTTTGTGCAGTAATTGAATGGTGCTAAGGAGCTTTATGACCTTTGAAAATGCCAGCTCCCAACCAGGACCTGATGTAAAGTCTTTGCAAGCACACATATCCTTCCACAAGATGTAACTGCTGCAGATGTCACACTCAATTTTTTTTCTAATGTCAAATTCAGTTTGTCCTGTGTTTGGTATTTTGAATTCTATGCGTAGTGGTAGATGACAAGTCTTTTTATTTATTTCATTTAATGGTTTTTAGAGACTTAATCAAGACCATAGTGTTGGAAAGCTCTTGTCTAAAGTGTGAAGGATAATGTCTTGTTTCTGACTATCTGCTGATGCTTATGTGTTAGCGGCCATCACCTGAAATGTCTGACAGTTTCCATTTTCTGTTAGAATATTATTTCACCTGAAGAATTTCAGCATTTATGTTAGAACAACATAGAATAGGTTATCTGGCTCCTAAGATGGTTTATATTCCTATTATTATGGCATTTAAAAGGGCTTTCTAGACTAAGAGGTTTAACAGTGTAAAAGATCTATTCATGGCCCTATTTTATTAGTATCATACACATATGTTTCTCCACATAATTATATAATAAACCAATATTTCCACACAAAGAGTAAAATACAAGATTACAAAAGAATACGAATCATAGATAAAAGGAGGTAATATTTCACACACCAAGTTCTGAGCTCAGTAAGAAGTGCTTTAGGTAGATCTCATGAACATTGAAGGAGTCAATGCCTATTCTTACACATTGACACTTCTGACAAAGATTATGAGTCACCTTTAAGAAAGAATGAAAATAGGTACATGTATTTAACAACAAAATGCATTGTAGAGAGAAATATTCCGGCAGCATGTGAGAGAGACTGCGATAGAAGACAGAAAAATATACAAAAGTAAATGGAGCTAAAGTACTCTTTGTCAAAATTATTATTTAAAATAGATTTTTTTTTTTTTACATTTAAAAATAGGCAAAATAATACTGAACACAGACACATTTAATTTCACACTTCTAGTTACTTGTTTGCTTGTCTTTAACCCAACCCATGAATTTTCTAATTTTATTCTTAGGATTCTCTTTCCCATCTCACCAGATGGGAGCGAGCAAGCAGCTGTGTGATGCTTAGTGACCAAGCTGGGGTTAAATCGTAACATACCCCAAGTGGAATTCAGTGGAGAATTAGAAAATTACAAGGAAAATATCTATTATCTTCTCTCCACACAATGCACTCTCTAAGCAAATAGCTAAAGTAGTTTATTCATGGGATGTTCAGTGTTCCTAAGATTGAATAGGATCTCAGGTTTTGTTATGACCGCAACCTAGAATGCCAATAGCATTTCACAAGCCTTCAGAATATCTTATAATCTATTCAAAAATTTATTAATTTTTCCCCAACCCAGCTCTGCTCAATTTTCTTCTTGGAAACTAGAGAATAGTTCTTGTGTACTATTACGACTGTACGACTTTTTGTCTATATAAAATATTGATAGATTTACTCTTTAAAGTAAACCAGATTCATATTCACCTTTCTTCCTTATTTGCAGTTGTCTTTGAATTATGCTACCTATCAATGACCTAACCATGTTGATTCAGATTTTATTGACAGCAGTTTTGTTTCTTAGAAGTATTAACACTCTCTGATGGGCTGTTCTGCAGACTGCCTTCAGTGATGAAATCATGAAGTCTTTTCAGTTTGAAGAAAAACAACAAAGACTGTAAAAGGTTTAGAGAAACACTTTGAAGTTAGGAAACTATGTGACCTTTAACTAAGCAGTCCGTGCCATTCTGTAAGGCAGTAAAAAATTTCTTTAGACAATCAGGTTTTTGGCTGAGATGTCTCAGTTGTATTGTCCTCAGCTGGGTTAGAAACTCCTGCTTAAAATCTCCTTTAGTTGACGACTTGTATATCTTCTGCCTTCCACATATATTTTCCTACATTACATGATTGATAGATATAGGTAAAAATGCAAATATGTTTATTTATTCAGTTTGAAGCTAAAATACAAATTTGTTATTACTATTTTTGCCAGATTGCCTGGATATGTTCCTAACTTAGTATCTGATTTGTGGTACAAAAATTGTGTCATGCTGCAAACAAAAGAAGGGAGGCATAAGCTAAACTCTGGAACTGTGAACTGGACAACAAAGTCATTCAGCCTCTGTTGTGAATTGAAACCTAGCACTTACCAGCAGAAAGACAAGATTTGAGACCTAGATTTGAGATTTTATTTATTACATTTTCTGGCAAAACTCCCACATATATGTTGTATACATAGGTTTTGGTCTGTACTAACATCGTGGAGATGTAGTAGGTATACTAAAATTATGCAGTGCTATGATGGCGTGTATCCAAACTTTTGGCTGGACATCATGTCCTGAAGATTGCCGTAGTTTCTTCTCAATAGCAATCAAGTTAGAGAACTAACAGAAGCATAAATCCCCAAGGCAAAACTTGTTCACTAAACCAATATTTTTTTTCCTTTATCCTGAACTATTAAGGACCCAATAACCTTTTTAATGTCAATAATAAGAACATGAGTATACCTCAAATCCAAGACTCACAATGATGCAAGTTATTAATATTTTCTCGTAGGAAGTGGAGGAGGTGAGAACATGTGAGGCAAACCATGGAGACACCAAGGTCAGAGGAGAAGGAGGGGCAGGAGGTGCTCCAGGCGCCAGAGCTGAGATTCCTCTGCAGGCTGTGGTGAGGACCACAGTGAAGCAGCTGTGCCCCTGCAGCCCATGGGATCCACGGGGGATGCAGAGATCCCGTGGGGGAGGCGCCCATGCTGGAGCGGGTGGATGCCTGGAGGAGNCTTGGTGATGAACTGACCAAAACCCCCACTCCCTGTCTCCCTGTGCTGTTGGTGGAAAGGAGGGAGGGGCTGGGGGGGAAAAGGTGTTTTAAGGGCTTATTTTACTTCTCATTATCCTCTTCTGATTCTGTTAGTAATAAATTTGCAACTTTAGTTGAGCCTGTTTCACCTTTGAAATATTTCTCCTGGTCCTTATCTCACTCATGAAGCATTTGTTAATTTTTTTCCCCTCCTCTGCCCAGCTGTAGTGGAGGGGGTGAATGAGTGACTCTCGTGGGTACCTGGCTTTGGGCCAGTGTCAAACCAAGACAAAAACAAAAAAGGAAAAATTCAGCCATTTTATATACAGAGACATATAAGCACCTGCTAGAACAAAAAATATAAAAAAGTAGAATAAAAAAACATCAGTCTTAGGTAAATTACAGTTTGTCATAGAACAAAACTAGTTTCTGTGCATTAACAACACTACTTTGTGAACTAACATGGAAGAAAATAAATATTTATGCCTCAAAACATTCAGGTCTGATCAAAAAACTCAATCAAATTAATCAAAAGGCACTCATTGATTTAAGTGTGTCTTGGGTCAGTCCCTTTCTTTATATAAGTAACACTCTCATGGTTTTGCTACTAGTGTTTGAAAGGTAATTTACATGTTGCTTATCAGAAAGGTTGACATATTAAAATTACTAGTTTCTGACAGTGGACTTTAGTTTGTAAGATTTTATGGACAGCAAAATGTTGCATCACAGCGACTTCTTCATAAATGTCACACTTTATACTTTATTTACCTGTAATAAAATGCAAATTATACTTTCTGTGTCTGTGTGTTTTCATGGTGACATCTGGGAATTTAGTAAACTGTAGAATGGAATTCTGCTTTTGTTGTTCTGCCAAGAGACTATTGTTTTGATATTTACCACTGCAGTGTTTGAATTCTTCTGTGCTGGACATCAGACATCATCTCTAGGGAGAAAAAAGAATATTTCAGAGTATTTTAGAAAGAAATTTGTATTTCTCCATAGCCTCAGAGACCATTTTCTGTAAAACATACCTGGAAATCAAGAATGTCTTCTGAAAAGAGTCAGATTGCTCTGCTAGTGGTCTGAAAGCCACAGGGCTGAGAATGGAAGTATAAATTATCTGATTAAAGGGATTGTCCCTGTGGAGCACATAGGTAAACATCACACCCCTGAGAATTTCTTCAGTGGTGACTGCTGAGGTAAAATGCACGCTATTGAAGATTTAGTTTCCTTGAACTTGAATTTCCTTGAAATATTGTTTCTCCCGTGGCCTTTTAGACTGGCACAATTTTTGCCCTGATTCCTACTTCAATCTCTGTTTTAGAGACCTGACCTAGTTTTAAACAGTAAAAAAAGAAAAAGTGGCCTTCTATGAGTACATCTGCGAGTAAGATTAAACCCCGTATATTCAAGATATGTAATACTCTGAAGTTGCTGGGTTTGGGCCTCCAGATGGCATTAACTGAGGCAAGACTACTCACTGGTGGTGGGCTCCCTAGTTCTGCTCTTTTGTACTGGGGTTAGGAAAAGAAAATAATTAAAATTTTTAAAGTTCCCAAAGCCACACCTTAAAAGATGATGAGGAAAATCAAATGTCAGTGACAAAAGGCACACAGGATAATTGCCTCACACTACATCTAAATCTAAAATTTTGGAAAATAAAATCCCAAACTTTGAGTTATAAGGCGCAGGAGTTCTACATTTTAGGATTTTCTTAAGAAAGGCACATTTTCAGTAATTCTAAATTAGAAATACTGTTATTGACACAGATGACATCCTTTGTACTTTTAATACCGTTTTTCTGTAAGTAGTTTTCCAGAATAAGGTAGCTGTCTTCAATATTATACTAAGTAATTGTGACTGTAACAGTAGACATTCATTTAAATCATTGCTGACTTTTGTGCAGGGCTCCAAGAGGTTTGACAAATGTTTTGCTTGCTTTCTCAGCAAACTCTTTTTCAAAATGAAGCTCTACATGAGTTACACATCTAAGACCAAAAAAATTCTTTCAAATCCAGCTTTAAATGGCCAGTTTCCTGAAGCTAACAGTGCTGAGCTCTGAATAAGATAAAGGCCAGTGCTAATATGAGTTCATGAATATGAAATGAAGATGCAGCAAAAACCAAAACCAACAGACTAAAAAAGGCATTGTAACTGCTTCAGAATACAAAAATATCACTGAGACAAAATCTTCTGTCACCTATGTGGTGATTTTAACTTCAGATCAGGTAAAAATGCACATAGATGGGCTGTCAGCACTGATGATAAAGATGATACTCCTGTTCTCTTATAGTAAATGTGATGGTGATGAGGCACTGTATGTGACCCGATACTGTCTGCTAAGAATTAATCTTACTCCAGTACTGAAAGTCATTTGGGACTACCAATCTTCACAAAAGAGTCTTAATCAAGAGCATAGGTACACCAGATTAGTCAGCGTTCATGTTATGCTGCAGAAAGCATCAGACACTGGTCTATAGCCAAGGGTAATTTTTTTCCATATATTTATCTGCTTTTTTTTTCTTATTGCATCCTTAAGACTTGGAGGTTTTGAGTTCTGAATATAGTCATACTTTCTTGTTTTGGAATGACACGTGGCCAATTGAATTATCGTTTGCTTGTATCAGATAAAGCTTACGTATTAGTACCATCTAGCTCAAATTCCTAAATTTTTTGTGTTGTTTATTATAAAGGAAGGGGCATAATCAATTTATATTTCAGTTCTAAGTCACAGGAATATTTGAGAGAATGCAACAAAGTTTACACAAGGAATGACTGGAATTAGCTAGGGAACATAAACCCTGAGGCTTTTAAACTTTTCTGGAAGTCCAGACAACATTGTTTTACTTGATTGCTTCTTAGTTTCTGTAAAGGTTGCAAAACATGAACACTGTGTGATTATTCAAAGTGCAGACCCCCTTAGACTGCTCTGTTAATGGTCCTTACCTGAGATATGAGTGAAAGCACAGTCAGACAACCAAGCCAATTTCTTTACAAGCAGCTCGACCGAAAAAGCCAGAGGTAATATTATAAATAAGAATGCAAATTTTCTTGTTCAGATAAACTAGTGTGTTTGAACACAGCTCATCATGTATTTTTTGGGTTTTGCTGCTATACTGAGGAGAGGACAAAAAGAAAGGGAAGAAGGTGACAGAGGAAAAACAAAATAATTTAATAATTTATCTGTCTATTTTGTTCTTTTTTTTTCCCTTTTTTTTTAAAGAGAAAAAAAAAAAAAAAAAAAAAAGAAGAAATTGGAAACACAAGGAGTAATTAGTGTAAAATGTTGTCCACAATGTCAATGTACCTCAAAACCTAACTCGGAAGGATAAGGTTTTAAAATTAAAGAATAGCTGCACTCATGTCCATTTTGGCTTTAAGAATATACTTGCCTGTATAATTTCTGGATTGAAAGAAGCTATTTTCAGGCTGGCTAATGAAAAGCACCAGCAGCATGGCATAGGTCACCATCAGCATGATACGTGTTCAAACTTTCTGACCTAGCAGTAATCTCTCATCACAATTTGCAGCAGCAGAGAGAAATCTGGCAAACTGGCTTCCTGGCTTTCCTCTTTTAACTGTCAGGATTGGTAAGACACTTGGGAAATTTATAGCAATAATAAATGACTAGACTGTTTTTCTGGTAAATACCCTTCCCAGGATTCCGAAAAGTCAGTCAAGTCAAAGTGTTCATATGTAGTTTATACACACACATGAAGGCAAATATATGCAAATACACCAATGCACCTCAGTGAGCAGGCTGAGGACTTCAGACAGCACTCAGGGTCTTTCTTTCTTTGTCCTCTGTTTTGTTAATGAGCTTAAAACACAGATGGGAGGAAGCTAGAAGTCTTTTCCAGCCTTGGCTTTGTCTTGAGTGACAAGTGATATATAGAAACCTCCTAAATAGTTTTCATTATGTTTAAGTATGTTCATTATGTTTTTTCTATTTCTTGCCAAACATGATCTACTATATTTCTACTACATTTTGTAATCAGTTCTTATTATGTATTCTAGTGTATATGAATAAACCTTTGTTAGTGCTTGATTTAGAGCAGTTATAAATGTCCTGAAATAAACATATGTAGGTATGAAAATGTTTCATGGGTCTGATACTACAGAATTACCCATGTGTCACCCCTAAAAAAAATACTTTCCTAATTTGAAAAGTAAATTAAAAAACATTATTATGACTTAGAAAGGAAGGAACTAGCACCAAAGAGTATTATAGTTTGTCATTCTTTTAATGATTTTTATTCCTTCAATAAAGAGTGAACAATTTATCTTGTCTGAATTAAAAAAAAAAGACAAAAAGCATACTAAAAGAGTTTCAGTGCAATGTAACATAGAATATTACAGCTTCTGTGTCACTCTGTTTAACTCACACCAGTGAAAGGCTGCAATATAATTTCATTTGCCATTTATCACTAGGCTGGTCCCAAGTAGTCTGAGTGATTTTTGTGCAAACTCATTATTGATAAAGGGGACTTCAAGAAAGATTTTTTAAAAAATTGTTTTCTTAAGTGGTTTTCTAACTATTGCATATTATATACTGTAAGGGCTCATTAGAATAGGATTTCTGTGTATAGATCATAAAATGATGAAAATAATATGCATATTTTAGCTGAAATTAGATAGATTACCCTAAAATAGGTGAAATTCAGATATATTATCATTAATAATCTGTTTAAAGAAATTATTTATAATCAGTTTAAAAGCACAAAAGCAAAAGAAGTGTATGGGGGAAATGGAAGAGTGAGAATACATTAAAAATAGTTATTTCCAAAGTTTTAGAAGTGTGTTCAATTACCTATGGTGAAAACTTGGAAACAGACTTTATGATACTGATAGGAGTGTAAAGCTGGCACACACAAGTCATAACTGCAAATGTCAACCTTTAACCTTCTCAGCTGAAATGACTTCAAAGTATTCACTTGACCAAGGCATAACCTGAAAGCTAAATGGGTTGAGATCATTCTGGCTCTGATGACCTAAAAGGCACTTGCAGGTCATGCTTCAGCACTCAGTTGTTGGTAAAGCTTCTTAGCACACATGAAACTGTGGGCACTGAAATCTTTATCTCAAAAAGAATTTTTAAAATTCCCCAGACTGGCTGAGATTCTCTGGCTCATTTGCTCTGCTTCCTTGCTCGGTGCAGAGAGAGAAAGATAAGTAGAATTCATGCAGAACTGTGCTATGCTATCAAGGAAAAAGTGACTCCCTGGAACAGACAGTATACATTCCTTTATGGTTTTAAAAGCCAACTACATTTTTTGCAGTCAGTAAAGATCCCCTGCCACAGCATAGCCCCCATTAACCCCTCTGTTTCACAGAGCACTTATGCGTGGGGAGAGCAGGGCCGGGAAGGAAGACCTGAGTATGACCTAAGGCAAGTGAAATTATTTTCCCTATTATATGAGACTATTCTGGTGTTTGCTTCATATGTTACTGATGCTTTGAGCTGTATTAAATTACATTGTTTTCTCACTGACCTCTCAGGGCAGGTGGGTAGAAGCAAGAGCCTGAGGGAAGGAAGGAAGGAAGGAAGGAAGGAAGGAAGGAAGGAAGGAAGGATGGCAGAATAGAGAAATCTCAGTTTGTGACTGAAAATCTGCAGGAATTTCGGTGCCATTTTCTGTGTAACACCAGAGAATGACTGCCTGAGACCACAGGTTAAAAGACATTTTCACATCTAAGACAACATTTCTTCTTTCTGGGGAAGTAAGAGCGGGACTGTTAGTTAACAGGTTCATCAGGAAACAGGGATTTAATTCCTTCCAGAGGTTCAACTGCATTGGAGCTAAGTTCTGGTTTTGATACAGGATAGCTAGGTAACTTTGGCTCCACCCTCTGAGGAAAGGCTAAATTGTGGGAAGGAGCTGTGAAGCTTAAAGGTCAGAGATACCCAAATAAGAAAGGTAAGACTGCAGAAAGAGGTAAGACTGTTGACAAAGCAGTAGTTAGCTGCACAAGGATTCAAGAGGAAAAATCACAGACATGAAAAGGTATCAAATCCTAACAAAAAACCAGGGAGTCATAAGATGGCAAATCAGAAACATTGATGATGAGCCCTTTCCAAATAGAAATGGAAGCTGACCCTTCCCAGCAGTATGATGACTGCTTGGACAGCAAAGACTCACCTGTAATATTAATAGTTACTGTAATAGCTAATTAGCTCTAACTACCTATTCTGTGATTTAACCATTAAATAATTGCTTTGGAATTTAAGCTGTGAATAACCTTGCGGAGGTACTTCGCTCATTTTAAATGTCTTCTGCACATAGTGACTTGGAGAGGAAGTGCAATGATCATACATCAGACTAAGTTGGGGAAGCAAAAAGGGACAGAGTATTCAGAGTTACCATGATTTATCAAAACCCAACGTAGCTGAAAACAGCCATTTAGAAAAGTATCACATATAATCTGTGTGTGTGTGTTATCTACCACTTCTTTGCCCAAGTGGTCTTCATGCACCTGACCTGAAAGACATGGGCTTCTTTGTAGGTTTTTTATTTTTCTGGCAAAGAAGACAATTTAATAATTAGCTGATTGAAGGAAGGTTAAAAAAATGACATAACAAAACAACTCTCAGTAGTATTACACAGTGTTACAAAGGGTAAAATCTAATCTGGCTTGGGAGCTTTGTCTTGGACATTCGGAGAAAAGCTCTACCATGTATACTGGGAAAGTAGTGCGGAGTTGTAACAGGCTATGCACAGAAGCTGCAGGATCATTGTCCTTGAAATTTTCCAGGATTTGCCTAGACCTGGCCTAGTGCTAGACATAGACTTATTTTAGATGAAAGTCAGGCAAGATGTCCTGCAAGATCCCTTCTGACCAAAAATTCTATGAAATACTGTACTCTACAGGTAAATTGAGTGGAAAATATAAGTTGTCTTTTGTACAAAATGCAGGAAGGAGGACAGATTGTAAGCAGTGTTACTGTTCTTTCAGTTATCTGCACGTGTGTTTTGATGTTGATTGCTGTCTACCAACTTGCAGATCAGAACGAAAACTTGGTAAGGACGCTGTTGGCACTAACCATTTCTGACCTGAATCTCTCCTTCTGGCCGTCAGGATTTCACAGCATGTATATTAGACTTAACCTTTCTACCCCACCCTCTGTTCTATATTAACATCCTTCGTGCCTTAATCCTTTCTGACTTTGTTCTGTCCTTCCAAATCAAATAATGACAGAAGAATGTTAGCTTTGAAGCACACTGATTTCTAAACTATTTCCGCACCACAGAAGCTTAACCTGAATGTCACAGCATAACTACAGTTAAGAAAAATGGGTATGTGTGTATCTATTTGAAATTTGAATCTTCCCTTTAGGAATGTCTCTGGTACTTGAGGGAATATTATGAGGCGAATTCTTTCAGACATGATTCACAATTCACAATAAAAGTGTTCATGCAGTAATATCAATTTACCATTTATTATCTTCACACTTAGAGTTGGCCCTGAACAATAAAATGAAGGGTTACTAACACTACCCTTCTTTCTCTCTACTAATACAAATTCTCAAGTACTCAGCTCAAAAAGCGTTGCTAAAGAAGAATTTAAAGAGTAATTGAGAATTGGCTTGCTCTAAGAGGACACGACGGTTTGTTATGAGGAATATGAAATTCCAGTATTATTTCAAAATGTATCCAGCGAGGGAAAAACAAAATCTATAATCCCAGCTGTATGCAAAATATTTAACAGATTAAAGAACTTCTAGAAATGTGAATCACAGTTACTTTTGTTATTTCCTTCAGGTTGCCACCATTCTGTGTTTAAAAGGGCATTTATTAATTTTAATAATCTTATTAAAGCTGATGAGTATGTCATTCACATGGGCATGCAGATTCCACACATCCTGAAAACTGACAAGCAAGTATACAGATGATAAACAAAAAAAACTGATTCACAATAAATTCTGAGTCAAACTGAGTTTGTATTGTGTTTTAATGACTATTGAGTGTAGACTCTACAACAAATATGTTGCAGAACAAATATGTATAGCAATCCAGTCATAATAAAAATATACAGTGCATAATTTTTTGTTTTCCATGAATACACTATAAACTTTTTCAAGCATCAAATTTTACTCAAAGTCTCAGAATTTAGGTTGTAAAAAATAAAGAAAATGTTGTGAATTGATTAAATAAATATTTTTTTGAAAATTGTAAGATTGTCTCATTTGATTTCATTTTCACTGCTGCTTAATTATTTAACTTAAACATTTGTTCAAAACAGCGGTATGAACGTCCCCTTAATTCACTATTCTTTCCCAAATTGCATTCAAGACAACATTATATTCTTAGAAACTGAATCAGAAAAGTTCAGTAGAATTTAGCAGCTTAATTATGGATCTTGGTAACTTAGTTGAAATGAAAATCCTGAGCAGGAAGGTGCCATAAAACTTCCTCCATTTTCATCCATGCACCTGGAGCTCCATAAATAAATAAATAAAAGACATAGTTAAGGGACAAGGCAAAATACTCTTAAAAGGTCAATTCAAGGGCCGTCTTTGGAGTTTCTATTTTAGGCTGTGTGAAGAAAGTTCAGTTGAGCCCTCACCAGTGCACAAAGCAGGGAACAAGGGAAAGAAAACTCCACTCACGTTTCATCCTAGCACAGAGGGAAGACCCCCAAGACACTTTTTTCCCCCTTACGTGCCTCGTACCATCCTATTCCCATCATCATTCCGGTGACATTTACTTGAAGTGAAGGATGAGAAGTCAAAGGTCAGGAAAATGAGACAAAACGGTCCCTTCTATGCCCATCCTCCCTTTGCCTTTATGGTGCATCTGGGACTCTGGCAGCTGGAGACCCTTTTCCTTCTCCCTCCCTCTTCCCCCCCACCCCTCTCCACTCCCCTCTTACCTTCTTCTCAACATATATTTTAAACCTGGCCAAAAAATCCAGTCAAAGCCTTGCCAAGTGCCTTATTCTTTCTGGAGGCTCTAAAGTTTGCAAGCAAAAGTTGTTTTTTACCGAACCTCCTCAGAACTCTGCTATTTCTTCCATGCATCACCAAGAGTACATCCAACTGCTTGCCCCTGTACCCACTGAGTAGGATGGGATATTTCAAGCATCATCCTTTCTTCACAGAATAAGTTAGGACTGATCTATACTTGAAAGGAGCTGACTTGCAATTATTACTGCTGATGTGTTCCTTAAAGCAGACATGTCTGACAGTGTCACTAATATAGCAGGTGAAGTGTGCTTTATTTGCAACACAGACACATGCACCGGAGAGCAGCTTTTGAAATGAAAGTATCACCTGGTGATTACTTGAAAGAGAAAAAATGACTGCTTGTAAGAAGAAGTCAAAGGAATTAGTTTCTGACAGGTGAGTTCCTAGTGGAGGGTGAGTAAAAATGATTGTCTTCACTCTCATTTGTGAAGTGAGACATCTCAATAACATAATAATTCCTTTCCTTGTCCTATGCACACAGAAATGTTGCTGCAGAACTTAAACAGACATGTAAGCACTTCTAAGAGAATATGAAATGCTAATAATCAAGAAGAAAAACTCTTCTATGGATGACCACTTTCTTCTGAAATATCCATATCAGCATATCCATATCAACAGAAATATCCATATCAACATTCAGTCCAGACTGTGTATACCTGCCAGACTGTGCATATATTGCCTGTGAGCACCACAGAATGCTGCTGCAAACTCCTTTCAGCCAAGCCTTTAGTATCACTGAAACAATGCTGGAACCTCCAAGACTAGCAAATACCAGGATTCACGGAAATGTTGAAAGTCAATGATAAATATGTTTTAAAAAAAAAAAAAAGGGAAAGCTTTATGACTAATCTCACTCCTGGAAATCAGCTGTAATTTCTGTACCCTGGTGATGATTTCTGTTTCACTGAAGTATTGTCTATATCAGTTCTGAGGATGCAGAAAACTTTATTTTTTTGGGGTATGGGCCAGTCTCTGAGAGCAAGACAGTTCTTAGTAGGGGAATGAGAAGCATTCCAGGGAGAATATAGCCAAGAAAAAAAATGATGACTGAAAGGTGAGCATGTAGTGTGAGGCAGCAAGGACTAGGAATGAATCCAGTATGATGGGGACAAGCGGAAGAAAGGTGGACAAAGTGGTTGGGAGGGTTTTCCCTGAATGTTACTAAAGCAGTATTCCTGTTGTCATACAGGAATTCTGCATCATACACATTAGTAGTTCAGCTTCACAGGACACTGAAAGTTAAAGAAAACCCATCAGAATATCACAATTCAGACACAACATTTCTGTAACTGAGGCATGCAAGGGAGCAATACTACTGGTAATGTATCTTTTCACCTTCAGTATCGAAGTGGCCATATTCCCACTACTATGTAGGTGGTTAGAGAAAAGGGACACTTGGAGAACTCTTTCATTTAAGCCTGGCAAAGCATTCAAACTCATTTCCCAGATTTGTGCCAAGCAGTCTGATAATATTTTGTGATCACATCCCCCAAAACACATTCATGAATATATAAAACATTATCTGACAAAATGTTTCCAAGTTTTTCAAGCCTGCTACTGAAGAAAACAAATAATCCTATTAAATGTTTTCTGTCTGCCCTTATTGTTGTACAGCAACACAGTTCTCAAGCAATACCATTTTCTCCAAACTCTGTAATAAGCCATTACCAGCTTTTGTGCAGCTGCCACTGCTGCTGACTGGCTTTTGTACAAAAGAGTCATTGCCAATTTACTGTTTTGCCCTGCATTTCCCAGGGCAAGAGCCCTTACAATGAAAAGATTCTGAAGCTAGTCACCCAAGCCTGTCCCAGGTCATCTCAGAAGCTGGCCTATTTACAATAAATGACTACGACTAAGAATCCAGTACGAACTTATGGAAACTTTGGGGAGTCAAGAGAGACTAATTCAGGTCTGCACTAAATCAGAAAAAAAACTCAACAAAAAAACAATGACACATGACCTGAGGAATTAGTCATTTTGTTTAGGTATTGTTGAAACCTGAAGGTGCAGAATAAGATGGTGCATTGTGAATCCAAAGGACTTCATGAATATCTCAATCACTTACCCTCAGTGCTTCACCTTTCACTACTACTCATCACGCCTTAACTGCTTCTCCACCTTACTAGGCTGTTCTCTCCTTTTAGTGGGATTGGAAAAATGGTAACATATTTTGAAAGACCCCTTGCCAACTCAGTTTGAAAGACTCCTTGCCAGCTTGCTCTAAACTTCAAAAAAGCTACAGAAAAGAAACCCCGGGTTTTATATGTGTTGCTCTAAATCTCAGTCTCGGTCGTACCATTGATGTTCCTGTTGCACTATTTGCATTATGAATGTCGTCTGTCTTGGGGGAATTATGGCATCTAATACTACAGAGACTGTGCATCAGGATGGCAAAAACGCTGTCTGAAAATAAAGTACACAACTCTCACTTGATATATATTAATTGTTTTAAAAATCACATTTCCTGCATTTAGCTACAACTCAGTGGGTATGTAGCTTACTTGATTTGGGGAGCTAAAATTCTGACTTGTTACAATTATGGCAGCATAAGCAATTTTATTTTTTTATTTTTTAATTAAAACAACTCCAGTTCTTTAGGCTTTCAGCAGATAACTGGGAAATGTACAAGAACCACAAAAAAAAAAAAAAAAAAGACTTGATCTTACATTGTTGTGGTGAGGGAAGAGAGAACAGAAAAGCCCACTGATGCATTAATGACAGCCTCTAAATGTCCTGACTATCAGCCGAACAAAGACCCACAAGACAGGAGCAGAAGGTAAGCACATCATTTATGATTTTTTTTTAACCCGTAAATCTTTCAGAAGAACTGAATTCATACAGCCACAAATGTTTAGAAAAAGACAGTATTTCCACAATGAACAGTGCAAAGATGGAGGGAGGAGTTGTGTGTGTATGTCAACTCTAAATTAACCTGCTCGGGACTTGAAGCAGCCTAGCTGTAGAGCACTGATCGTTGCCCTGGCAAATTTACCTTGCTTCTAAAGTAATTCAGCTCCTTCACAGCAAGTCAGAAATGTAAACTCTAAAATTGTGTAGAGGGGCTATTCTGAGGACATCATCATTTGAGTCAAGCCTTTTATTCTTAGCTTGCTTATTGCTCCTGTTCTCTTGCCCTGTTATTCTGAGAGAGGATCTATAAAATAGACTTATTTCTTTTCAGCATATATCACAGCACTGAGGTGTGAAAAAGCAAGTGACAATTTCTAATGTCATTTTCTTAATACAAAGCATAGAACCTCTCAGGTTAAAGCAATGTTGCCCAGGGGATACATCTAATTGTTACCAATTCCATTTAACAGCAGCTAAGCACATGTTAAATGGTACATTTTCACCCATGTCCTTTGCCTTCATTCCTATAGGCAAGAACAAACATTAAGATTCTGAAGTGCTTGTACTGAAAGCATTTTAACTTTCAGATATATTAGAGAATGAATTTGGGGTTTAGACAATTTTAGAACAATACCAAATTTTACTTGTTTCTAAGCCTTCTGAAGTTTATCTTACCCTAGTAATTCCAATATGTCTTTTAGCTTTAGGCTGCTTATCAATGAATTTCATTAATTATGAAAAAATGATCAAAGACAAAACTTAACCTGCTTATATGGTCTGACTGAAGATGGTAAAATATTTTGATTCTGATGGAGTGACAATAGGTCAGTTCCCAACAAATTTGTAGCTGATGAGAACTAAAATATAAGTTGGGACAGTCTAAAACATATTCATTTTGCATTCAGACAATAAGTGTTGCCTAAAATCTTATCTGATTTATGATGGCATGGTTGATCATTAAATATAAGAAAAAAGAAATGAAGAATATAATGGGAGACATATACCCAAGACAATGAATAATATCAACAACCAATTCAAAATACTCGTAGTCATATATAGACTGAACCGTCATAACTGTGACTGGGGTTAGGCAGAAGATCAGAAACTGAGCTATAATTTTTTCTCTCATTCATATTCTTCATGATGCACTAGTGGGTCAGGATATCACAATCACACTATTGAGGAGGTAGAGTTCTTCCGGGTGTATAGTTATATCTGTGCTTGCAGTTGATCTCTCATTCACACAGTCACTCAAAACCAGTCACCCAGGAGTGAAAATGGTGCAAGCTGAAACAGTACAAGCAAGGTGAAAACAAAAAGGGCTACAAAACATGGTTTTCTGGCTTTTCATTAGGTTCCTGCACTTTTGAAAATTTCCTTGCTGTCCGTTATCACAAATTGCTTATAATATATGGCACAATTTAATCAATAAATATAAATGTGTGGGGTTTTTTCAGAATTTGATGATAGGTTTTTTATGTCTGAGTGTTTCTATTACATGATGTCTTTCCCTCCAACTAAAAAGCTAAAATGGCAGTTTCAAGCTTTTTTTTTTTTTAAATCACTGAGATATGCTTAGCTGTTTTATTCTATTTCTGTAATTATTTCATTACTCCTTAAAAACTGGTATTTAGAACACTGTCTTTTCAATTCTTTTTCATGGTATTTTCCTTTAGGAGAGATGAAACAAAAGTTTTAAAGACAAAGATAGCACTGAACACTTAAAGATTTTAACATCTCGAAATGCAAGTAAAAAGAAAATGGATTCTTTAGAGATCTGTCTTGTGGGGAACAGAAAAATTATGCTGCCTGTTTGCCTAAATGGAGAAATTGCATATTTTGTTAGCTAAATAACAAGAAAATATAGTGTTGGTATGGGTTAATCTTTTGGTACACAATGTTGTTTCTACTTGGAGAACATTTTGATAAAATATTTATGAAATCAGGTTGTTCTGGTAGAAAGAGTTTTGATAGTAAGAGCAGAAAATGGAGAAAGTAGATCAGGCTTTCACTGATGAAAAAAGAGCAAGGAGAAAGAAAGGAAAAATAATAGGAACAAAGGGAATTGTACTCTATCGTGAAAAAAAAGAAATTATGTGCAGAGATAAAGATGAGGGAACGAGTTATAAGAAAAGGGTAAAGGACAGGGAAAATAAGGGACAAAGATATAAAGTTCAATTAAGTTATCAGACTACACACTGATGCATCAAAACCTAAGATACAAACAAATACATAAAGTGGGGTTTCCTCAATTTTCTGGGCTTCGATGTGAAGTAGTTCTGTAAGTGGAAGGGCATGGGATATTGGGAATTATACGTTTGTCAAAACAAGTTTTTAAAAGGAAAAAAGAAAAGCATTAAAAAGTCAAGACACAAAAAATAATGAATTGTAAAGAGGATCAGCCAAAGGCAAGAGTGAATTGAAAGAAAACAAAAAGGGCAGTAAAGCTGGTGAAGAGTCTAGAGAATAAGTTGTGTGAGGAGCAGCTGAGGGAGCTGAAGTTGTTTAGCCTGGAAAAGAGGAGGCTCAGAGGAGATCTTATTGCTCTCTACAACTCTCTAAAAGGAAGGTCAGGCCATGTCGGGGTCAGCTTCTTCTCCCAGCAAGAAGCAACAGGACAAGAGGAAATGGACTTCGGCTGTGCCAGGAGAGGTTCAGGTTGGACATTAGGAAGAATTTCTTCACTGAAAGGGTGGTTGAATGTTGGAACAGGCTGCCCAGGGAAGTGGTGGAGTCACCATCTCCAGAACTGCTGTGGTTCAGTTGACATGGTGACATTGGGCCAAAGGTTGTTCTCGAAGATTTTAAAGGTCTTTTGCAGCCTAATGAGTCTATGATTCTATGAAGTCACCACTACTGCTGTATTAAACCCAAAAAAATGTGAGAAACCAAGTTCAGTGGAAGTCTGTGTAAAACCAGCTCTTAAATGTGTAAGTGACTGGGTTTCAGGGTAGAGTTTCCATTTTCACAAGTGCTGCATTGGCACCTTTTAGCAAAAGAAAAGTCTGCAAATTAAATTTTGCAGCTTTTTAAGCTTGGATGGAAATATTTTACGACAATCTGATTTTCACTTTCCTTAGCAAAAGGTTTTAAAAAATATCACTGGCAAAACAACAAAATAAAAGTGATTCAAAAGATAACTCAGTCTGTAATGTGGAAAGAATTTATCTTAATGTAGAAAGAAGGACCAGTGTTTAAAGAAGATGAGGTCAAATGTACACTTCTGTTGGAATGTAGGAAAGCTGAAAGAAGACAGAGTTAGGAAGTACACAACTAATGATGCTACAACAGGGAAGGTAAACTGATCAAATGCCAGGCTGAGTAAGGAATAAGAAAATACATGAGAGAGTAGAGACTCAACAAAAAGCAGAATTGATTGAAGGAGGAAAAGTGGTTAATATAGAACATTTTATAAGAGGTGGGGAAAAAAGTGAAATAAATTCAAGCAAATAGAACAAGATGAAGGAACTTCACTAACTCTGGCCAATGTAAGTGAAAAAATAAGATCTTTGTAAAGAAGAGCAATTGCCCTGTTTGCATTAAGGCTTACTTATGACTTTCTCACGTTTCAACAAGTGGGACTTTACAAAAGGCTGTAGCTTGGGTGACATTTCAAAAGCATGAGACTTGCAGTCAGATAGAAGTTCCACCATACACGTCCTGTGTGACTTTAGGCACACAATTTCACTGTAGAAGCTCCATGTAAAATACAATTAAATGTTATGAAGTGCTGTAAGATTCTTAGAATGAAGATGAAATAAGAGTGCAATATCATTTATTGTATTTTTCTGTTTCGTGGAGGTTGGTGAAGGACTGTTTAACAATATTAATTCTTGCTTTCAAAAGAGTTCATTCATTGGTCTCTATGTTGAAATAGAAGAAGTAGGTGGGACAAACTGGCAATAGAGTTGGTCGCATGGAACAACTATTGCATTTTAAAGTGTAAACACAGGATAATTACCAGACAGTATATTTATTTATTGGAAATCACCAATTACATTCTTGCCCATAAGAGGAAAAACTTGGAAGTCAACAGTATAGGTATTGTACTGCAAGGCACATATTCTTGGAGAATGAAGAACCCCATTTTTCTCATATTTATGGTACAGTTATTTAAGCAATACTTATGACAAAAATAAATCATAGTTTTACCTTAGGTTCACTAAGCCAGGATTTTCTCTCCTGCTCATCCTTTCCTCTTCTCAAAGCCACAAACAACTCAAGAATTTTGAAGACTGGCAGCTGACTTTCAGTTTTTGAAGATCCCTATCCTAAGAAGAGTTTTATTATCTAATTTCATAAGAATAGAGAGGATACATCTGTACCAGTTTTGACTGAAATAAGTCCATGTAAAATTGACTGTATTTCCAATGTGCTTACCCCAATCCTCTTGAATCAACAGCTAATAACATGAAGTAAAAAAATTCTTTGCAAAATAAGTGTTCACTTTACACCTAGGAAACTATAATATATCATATATGTGTGACCACTGCATTTTTTTGTGCCACTTTGTCCTATCACTGACCTTATAAATATGTATTTATATCTATTCAGTACTAAGCATTTGTGACTGCAATTGGTATTAGTGCATATTTAGAACTGATTAAACAAGTGAAAAAATTAGAGCTATTTGTTATAAAGACAATAACATAAAAGTGACTTGAGTTCTAAGGCAGAAATATTCAGGGGTTTGGGACGAAAACCCGCACCTTGCAGGTATTTTTAGAATTATGTTAATTTGGCAGCTAGCCATTTTTTCCCTGCATATATAGTTTAATAATGTTTTCAATTTAACAAGTAAACATTCTGATTAGAAATATATAATGATCTGTACCCCTTCAAGATTTCAGAATTTTGTTCTTCACTGTCTATATCAAAGACTATGTGATCTTGAAAGACTGCTAGAAGGACACATATCTAGTCAAGGCGATACAGCAGGTTAGCATCAAACTTGTAGAAGACAGAGCTAAAAATGAAACAAGCCAAAAATCACTTTCATACAAATTTCTTCAAATATACATGTATAAAATGAATGGAAATGTACTTTTGTGCTAATTTGATTAACATGAAGGAAAATCCCATTTCTGCCTGTGATATGTAGTTATCAGAAAAGGCAGAAAATCAAAATATATCTTGTTTTCACCTTACAGACTGTAACTGTTGTGAAACATACGGATTAATACCATTAAAGGCTTTTACCTCAGATAAATAATTATGTAATTGGTTAAAACAAAAGGACATCCCATTATTCCATATAATCAGGCTTACTTATCTGCTTGCTTCTGCCAGTTAGGAAGCAAAGGAAAAAGTAGGATGTATTCCTTCTGCAAGAGAAGAAGGAAAAATCCTGTTGCAGGATTTCACCTAGTAGTCCCATGATTCGCTACAAAATAAAACAACTAATTCATCCGACTTTTTGCAAATCGATCCCAATTCATCAGAACTCTTTTTCTCTAACTTTAAATAAATGCTAACCCATTTGATAAGTTAACTGTGACCTGTAGGCTCTTTGCAATTGCTTTGTTATGGCTTTTGGCTAAACATTACTCATGCTGTATTTATTCGTTGAAGTTTACACTTGTCTTGCTGTACCTGCTGTACTCAAAATGCTTGGAACTGGAAGTAGAAGTAAGAAATATTTTCTGAAATTCTGGTGATTGGTGCTAAAATTTCGCCTAACTTCAGGTGCAAAATCGCTTTTAAAAACGCATCCTTAATCATCTTAATATAGAAGCGCATCAAATACTAGAGCTCCATAAATAGAAAGCATATAAAATCATCCGTGCATAAAAAAGATTTGCTATTTCATTTCCACTTAGCCTATAATCCCTTATCAGTAATACAATTATACACATGCTACATAATATATATAGCTGCATAGAGTTAATATGAGACTCTGTGCAGGGCTTTCTTCATCTTCTCAGCTGCTTGCAGCTAATGGACTGTAGCAACCTTCTTTAGCAAAGTGTTTGGAACCAACCCTCCCACCAAGCCGTTTTCTCTCCCACCCTAATACTAAATAGTGCATGACAGCTTAGTTGTGAGTGCTACTTAGGGGCTGTCACAGCTGGATGGTATACATCACAGAAGTCTTCTTCTGAACCAGGACCCTAGCACTGAAGGTTATAAACAAAAGAATGCAGCTCACTAGTAGTACCATCTGTCCTTTTCAAACAGCATGGAACATAAACTCTGTGAATGTACAAGGGCAGAGTGACACCCTTGAGCTGTTACAGTTACTACACATTTTTGGTATTTTTAACCTACCTCTGTGAAGATGAAAAGTTACTAAGCATTGTGTCATTTGATCTATGCTTACAGAATCAGAGATGACCAGCTAGGGAAGCAGAATTTAGAAAGAATTTTATGGGATGTTGAAAGTGATGCTGTTGTCTCTTAAAGATTCTATATTCTTTATGTTTCATTTGTTTTCACCTAAATGTCTTTGTCATTGTAAATAACATATCTGTGTGACTTTTGACTAAAGTTACTTATAGATAGTTGCAGCATTAAAGGCATTATTAAAATAATCGAAGGATGCTTGGTATATATTTACCATAGTACACCATTCGGGTGCTTCCCTTTAGTTTTTATTGGATTTTAAGATATTAACTTGAAACAAATTTAACCCTATTATTTGTGTGTTACTCCCTCTAAAAAAATTGCAATTCTTGAAACACGCCACAGAAAGGAAATTTTTAATGCACTGGTGAGATGCAAGAGTTTTTTGATTGGTTGGAAGAACGTATCTACAAACAAATCAATTCATTGGTCTGAGACAAAAAATCTTTTAAGATTGGTTTAAAATCAGTAGGCTTGAGAATCACCCTTGCTGCTCCTATATCCTGTGTTGTCTGGGGGCTCTAAGGTACGACAGTGAAATTGGCCAGCACGTAGTTTGCTGCATCTTCATTCTTGCCCTTAGAGACCAGAGTGACTTTTGGCTTTTTTTTTCAGACCTCAGGACCTTTCCTAAGTCACCATGATGCTTTATTTTCGTAGAAGACTATATCAAAGAAGAGAAACAGCATAAGCTGGATGCAACAATAAAAAATTCACCAGTTGATTTCAGGATTTTTTAGTTACTCAGTGTGCATTCCCTTACTAAGTTCGATGCAGACCCTGTCTCAAGTGAAGCAGGTGCTGCCAGCAGCCAGCTTTTGAGGTGGACCATGGCTGCAGTCAGGAAGCTGAAAGTACTTGCTTGTCCAGCAGGTCTGACTGGCAAGCATCAGCTGGGGAGAGTCCATGTTCACATCAAGTCATTCTGATAATTTTCCTCTGAAGATACAGACTGATTGGTTGGCTAGAAATACACCTTTAAAAGCATCGCAGCAGTGATTCTAATGAATTTGTCATAGACTATTTTACAGAGAGGTTAAAATTGGCTGTCATTCCACAGCATTAGCAAAAGGAATGAAATCCTTTGGCAGGATGATATGATTTTGTTTAGAAATAACAGTGAGCTTCTGCCTTTAAAAAATGTATGCCTACAGCATTCAACTGGTTTTAATACATATTAAACTTTTGTGATATTTAAATTTAAGGAGCAGAAATATTATAAGGTGACATATCATTATTTTTTTTCAGTCATTTCTGTATTACGCTATTTATTTGATCCATATCCACTCAGCAAAATAAAGGCATACCTGGAGAAGGAGTAACCACGACAATATTAAACTTACCAGACACAACATAAGGTGAAGGTTTTTTATGGAAATTGCAAAACACTTAAACTAATAAAAATGTTGTAAACCTTTAAACAGAATGAAAATTAATAGTTTTGTCAAGTTTTGAATAGGTTTATGCTTTGTTTTCATACATACAAAAGACGTCTACTTCAGAAATGTATTCTCCTATTATATTAGATTTAATAAAAGAGCCTAAAAGTCTATGCAATAGAACAGAAAATAATAATACTTCCACCAGGGGCATTCTGAATTATGCTGTGTGACAACTTTCCCAGCTGGGACTCCAGGTGGCTATAAGTATGCCACAGCAGTAATAAAGCAGACTGCATTTACCCACACAAGCTCTGATCTGGAGTACGTATTTAAAGCTTAGATTTTTAAAACATAAATTCAAATGCTATGTTGGCCTACTGTCTCTAAATGCACACGTATCTTCTTTTACACACAAGAAGAGCTACATTAATCTCTGAAGAGAACACTCACTTGAATTAGTTAAGCCTAAATGTAAAGAATGGGTACAATTATTCTCTAACAAACAATTCATCAATTAAAGATGACTTTCTACAAAAGCCAAACCAAATGAAAACTCTGTTCTAATAATGAAAGCATGTTTTCCTGTATCAGTTATTTTGAAATATCAGTTTCTACCCTATATTCCACAAAATTTCCCTTAAATAATACTTTATCTCTTTTTCTGTTACAAAATTCATGACAGCTCTGCCTCTTACTTCATTGTAATTTTCATTAAGGATAAGTGCGATTTTCTGAAATAATAGCTGTCTTCTCTCTAAAACCATAGGCAAAAAGATCAATGGGATATCCATTTCTAAACAAAGCTAGAGTAATTTTATTTTATTTTCCAAGCAATTGTGTAGATGCTAAAATAAATCATTCCTTCTAACACAAAAAGTTATCACAAATCACATTCTCTAATTACAAGAAAAAAATTAGAAAAATTAGACCATAGTTTGCTTTAACATTTGGTTCATCTGGATGAAATAAACTTCCGTATGAAATCAGAAGCATCTCTAATACAGATATAAATTATTATCACGAGAAAAGAAAAGTGCTAAAATATAAAGTAATTATTTCTATTTTGAACCATATTGTGGCATTAGGAAATGCCACATATACGTAGTGTTGTATTAAGTTTTTATTCTAATGTGATGATTGTCATAAATGTTGGTTCTCTGTGGAGATCGCTGAAGCATAGAAACTATGGTAATAGGTTCCATTATGATATTAAAGCATCTCTTCTTAAACACAAATATTTATCTTGATTTTGCTTTAAAGCAGCTATTTCCCCTTAGTAATGATCTTTGTAAACTCAATACTATCGTATTGCAGAAGATTAATGAACTCACAATGCACAATTTACTCCATTAAATCCTGAGTTAAATACTTCAGACACTTTGCTAGTGCTAAAATATTTTGAACATATTTTATATCATCCAAAGAAAAGAAACTGAGTCAAACTCATCTTAAACTTTTCATTATAGTGTTCTACTGTTCAACTTCGTTTAAAATATGCCTACTAAAAGCCAAGACAATTTTACTCCTCTCTTGCTATTTTTTTGTTGTTGTTGTTTCAGTAGGTTAGTTACATAATCTCTCACAGCTTGATAAAACAATTTGCTCTAAATAGAACAACTAACAGAAGTTGTGTAAGGTAAATCAATAGAAATGGAAATTGTAAGAAAATATTAAGATAAAACAGACAAAGTAGAGTCAAAAATATTTTTTAAGTTCTTTAGGAATTAATTTCTCAAAATAAGGAGCTAATATCATTCTTACTTGTATCTCACTTGTTCATCTGAATGAAAATAATGCTAAGATCTGGAGAGTTCTGCTCCTCTACTGAAAAGAAATTTTGTTACTCAACTGCACTGCTCAGTGTCAAGTTAAAAATAGATGCTATGCTGAAGACTTTCCATAAGTCTGTACTTGCAAGGCACTATTCACACACTTCTCATTTCCTCTTCCTATTTTTTGATCTTGCAGACACTTTCAGCGTCCTCATAGCTTATTTTCCTGCACTGGGTCTGATAGAGACAATTCTGTTTCTGTTCCTAAGTGTACTTGTATTAGTAGAATAAAACAAATGAGGCTTTCATGAGGACTCTTTCAATATTTCACCAAAGGGCCCCTTTTTCAGAAACAGTCTAAGGAATGCTATATTTCAGATAAACTCTTACTTGCTTACAGCAAGTAGATTAAAAATATGTACCAAATTAGCAATTATTGAAAAAATGAACAAATAGGACAAATATGAGAAATATGAACCTTACATATGAGGAGACACTCAATTTTCAGTGAGAGTACTGCTTCTGAGGAAAGACTTTGACTTTCTAAGTTCTTCGTGGTTTTGAATACACCTAACTAAAGGCGTATTGCCTCTGAAAATCAGATTTTACTAGGCTGTTTCAAAGACAGAATCCTCAAGCCATTTACCATTTTCCAAAATTCTGATTTTTCAGTTGACTTTTCGTTTAGTGACGGTAGGTTATGAAATAGCAATGAAATTAGGAGAAAATTCTCAGGTGGCAGAAACAACATATCTGCAGTGATATAGCACAGTGCAAATATTCCCATCTTTTTGTTTACAATTATAGGAACCCACCTGCCTAAGAGACACAATAAATGGTGTCACTGTACCTTTGCTTGAGGCTGCCCAGACACAGCACCCAGGTGTAAATTTAATAGGAAGGTTAGGTCTGACTTTTGTTTCCCAGACTTCAGAGCTACAGGCTAGATATAAAAAAAATAAAGCGATGCTGCTGTGCAGAGACTGAAAATCATTACTCACCTACCAAAATTCATCCTGCAAGTCCAACCCCTCATTTGACTCGAAACAGGGACATGACCCTATTTTCACTTGGGTCACAGCTGAAGTCTCCTGTGATGCAGCTGTACCAGCCTGCTACAAGCTGCTTCAAGAATCTCTGACATGGAAGTACACTGTCAAAAAGATATGCCATGAATTTCAATTTCCGGTTTATTTTGGACTATATGAAACTTCGAAAAAGACTTTAACACACTGCAAAGGATAAAATCTGGAAGAACTGCAAATTACAGTCACTGTATTAAACCTTCAGTTATCTATCACACAAGCAAATCTACAATTCTGTATTGGTATTAAGTTCTACTTACTATTATAGCTAACTCTTCTATTTATAGTGACAGCTCTGCTGGTGTTCGATACACTATAAAATTAATAGTGAGAAAATAAAGCACACCAAATAAAAGTTAGTGAATAAATAAAATCAAACATAAAAGTGCACACCCATATTGGTGAAAGTCCAATTAAGATCAAACTGGATTACAAAATTTTGTTCTGGAGACTGAGTCACTGAAGGGAACCTGTGATTAAAGTGGCAGTGACTGCCAAAATCCTTTTGGAGCCTCTGTATTTAGCACACTGAATTAATTTTTTTTTTCTTTTTTTCCTTTTTCCTTTTTCCTTTTTCCTTTTTCCTTTTTCCTTTTTCCTTTCCTTTTTCCTTTCCTTTCCTTTCCTTTCCTTTCCTTTCCTTTCCTTTCCTTTCCTTTCCTTTCCTTTCCTTTCCTTTCCTTTCCTTTCCTTTCCTTTCCTTTCTGTGACAGTGCAAAACCCGACAGACACCAGTTGCAACAAGGAAAATTCTGTCTAGATATTAGGAAAGAAATGTATGGAGTGAGGATGGTCAGACACTGTAACAGCTGCCCAGAAAGAAGGTGGAAGAGCAAACTTGACTAGACTATACTCAAAGAGCTTCATTGATGGCAGCGCCATGCTAAGACAGGGATTGGTTTGTATGCCTTCTAGAAGTCTTTTCCAACTTTAATTGTCTAGATTTCTAGAAACTCATATTAATCTCCAAGTAGTGTGATGCATTGCAAAAAGAAAATTAAATGTTGTATTAAAAGTAGTTAGGAATTTCTGAATGTGAGATACAGATCAGTGGGAAAATAATTCTAGGAGTAGTTGGAGACAAATCTTAGAAGCATTTGCATATACTGAAAACGGACTGGATTACTTTCTTAAAGACCTTAAATAAGGGCTTTAACTAAGATTTTATTTAGTTTGTCCTGAAAAGTTTGCCATGATTTTGTCCAGAGAAGCTTCAGAAATGAACATCAAGCATGTATACGCTTGTAGTACAAATTTCTTAATATGGACTCTATATGTTTTCTTTGGGCTGACTCTCTGTAGATGCGAAAAGACAAAATAGAAATATTTATTAACATAAGTGCCAGAGAAATAAATACTTTTTTATTTGTTACTTTCTCTTCACACTATTTCTTGCAAACTTGAAAAAAAAATCATCCCTTTTGATTGTTATATATATATAATTCTCTATCTTAACCTTCCGTCCTCTCACTTCTTAACAGTAGAATTAAGTCATTCCATCCGGCTGAATTGACTGATTGCATCTTGAAGAAGTTTGAAAAAACAAACTCTTCCTGGTTCAAAAAAATCCTTTGTTTGGGGAATTTCTTCTTTTTTTTTTTTTT
>VZTF01003348.1:3704506-4009606 GCA_013397755.1 Cnemophilus loriae
TTTTTCCTACCAGGGGAATATTGAAAAAGCACTAGAAATAGTTTTTCCTACACATTTGAGGAACCATGTATCTACAGTTTCATCTATCCTTGTAGTCACTAAGATGTTTTCTGTTTTCATGGCCAATTGTTGGCCTTCTAAGCCAATTGTTGCAGAGCAAAGGGGGAAGTGTAGTAAGTAAAAAAAGTGTCATGAAATTGTTTGATTTCTTTGTTCATCAAATAATGTTACAGACATGAGAGGCATCTAAGCTTATTGGCTTGCCTTTGAAAACCAGCTCCTAACCATCCTGTCTTTTTCTCTGGCTTCTGAATAAACTGGAAAATAATCTAGCCAGCTACTATATACAAAATCCCAATAGATTTCTTTTCCATGTACTCTCCTTGTCTCCTTTCAATTGGGTAGCTTTTTTGGCATCTAGAATGGGAATCACTTACGGTAATGATTTTTTTTTTTTGGTACCTTAAATCATCTCGTAGAACATAAATTACTAACAAGAACATGTACAAATTCCACCAAAAGGTCTTAATTTATCATGCAATTTGGACAGTACAATAAAATTACACTAAGTCTAGTTTGGCAAAGACAAAAAAAAATTGTGTGATGGTGTTAGACTGAAATATTTGACAAATATTATCCAAATTTAACTGCAGACCTCTAGATATTGTTGGCCTAAATGTTTATTCCCTGATTGCATCCATCCTTTCTCCAGAAAAAAGGCCATTTATCTTGTGTGCATTGTCTGCAAACAGTTTAGGCAGGTATTTACTTGTAACTATCTACTTTATTACCGTCTTGCAGTGTCTAGGGGTATGGATTTGTATTGGGGAGATTCTGTGACACAATGCAAAGCTGACAGCCTAGAAAGATTTCTTGTGAAGAAGTAGAGGAGAGAGGAAGATTTAGAATCAACGTAGCATTAACGTTCTTTTACTGCCATGAGACTTACCAAGTCCTGCTTTTCATAACAGCAATTTAGATTTCCTTAAACAGAATCAGAGGTAATGATGAAATACAGTAGAGAGTAGTCATTTCTTAACTCAGCAGAAATTAAATTTTGCTTGCATAGGACACAGAATTCTATTGTGATAGATTGCAGTACTTTTAGGAAGCCATTATGTGCTTTTACAGTTGTGGTTTGTGCATAGTAAATCCTGTTGCAAAACAAAACGAAGCCAAGCAAAGCCCACAAATTTTTTATGCATTGAAAAAAACACGTTTTCATGGATGGAAAGGTTTTCCTAAGTATAAAGCATCTCAACTTATTTTCCAGTTCTATTCTAAAGAAGGAAATCAGTGAGACAAAAATATTAAACATTCTGACATAATTAACATGAAGATATTAATGTGAAATATTATACTGAAAAAAAGTTATGCTATGCCATTAATGAAAAAAAATCCTTTAGCTACAGGGTAAAAGATTTATCCTAAAATCTAACCCGGATCAGGGCACAAATAAATACTTCAGAAAGCTGTTGAATGTGTCTTAAGTATTAAACTTTTATAGTCATGATGCCTATAAAATGCTATCACTAACTGCAGAATTAACTTAAAACTTCTAAATATCACGGAATAAAGTTCTAATGCAGATTTTAAAATTTAACTTCTTTTCAGTTTCAACTAAAGATGGTTTTCTTAAAAGCACATGGTTCTATCTGTATTAGAGTGGGTGAGAATCTTTTCAGCCACAGAGTGGATATGACAGAAAATATCAGCTTGTTCTTCCCAAAGGTTCACAGAAGAACTCACAAATGATCCTTAGTGTGTTTTAGAGGTCCTTATCACGTACATCCTGCAGAAGAATGAAGTACACATAAACAGAAAAATATAAACTGCACACGTAGAATCACTATGTGCATACATTTCTATCTTGTTTGCAATGATTAAACAATATAAAAAATGGTAAGTAATAGTCTGTATTGATAATTAATCATGTGAACCACATTCAGTTAAAGAATAAAGTACCTCCTGGAAATATTTTAATGACTGGTAGCCCCGTAAGTTTTGTTTTTATTTTTTTTTCCTTTCACTCTTAGAAGACCCCAGGCTCTTCATTTCCCTGTAAAGTATTAATACTGAGATTAAAAATTACAGATAGTTGAAAAATGTAAATATGATGAAATTTTCCCCAGAATATTGATGAGCTTTTTCTCACTTTGAGTTGCTATTCTTTCCTATAATATTTTTCATTATGACTCTTAAAGAAAACATCTAATCATGTGAATGTGCCCTCCTACTCTGTGTTGTTCAGTGGCCAATTTCAAAGGAAATTAAAAACAAGCAGGAAGTTTCGCAAATATTTTTTTCTATTAATAGTCTTCAGTAGTCCAGGAATTACCTTGTGTGATTACTTTGTTCTACTGTGCAGTACAGGTAAAGAATAGTTTTACCTTGACTGTTCTGCAGAAAGTAATTTTTAATATTTCATCAAAATTTTTAAATCATGCCTAACCGGTATTGATCTCTGAATAACTTTGCTGAGTCTCCAGAAGAGTTGTGCATCAGTCTCTTTTTAAATGTAGCTAAGACGCTATTTTTTATAATATCACTACGTAAGATTGGATTCTTTTCTTTGTGAGTGTAAAAGTACAGTACTCTTTAAGCTCTCCTTCCTGATACTGCCTTTTGCAGATCTCTGCTCCTCTGGGCAAAGAGCTCCAGTTTGCCAGTCCTTCACGCAGGAAGACATGTACAAACACTAGTATGCTTAATGGATTTCATATTTAAGATTTAAAAAGATAATGCAATTTTTTAGAATAAAAAGGTATATACAGAGAAAACAGACACTATAAAGACAGACAGGTATACTTACCCCTGTTCATGAGCCAGTCACGGTATTACTGTAGAGTAGTTGGGCATTTCTCCTTAAAAGAAACCCAAATTACGATAGCAGTCAATGGCTCAGGGTCACAGTGGATATCAGTGGCAATTGGTGGCCCTCAGAGGTCTGTACTGGGACCAGTGTTATTTAATATCTTCATTAATGATGAAGAGATCGAGTGCATCCTTAGAAAATTTGTAGATGACATGAAGCTGAATGCTGCGGTCGACACACTTGAAGGCCAGGATGTCATCCTGAAGGACAGGATGCCAGAGGGACCTGGACAATATCAAGAAATGGGAGCATGGGAATCTCATGAGGATTAACAAGACCAAACGCCAGATGCTGCACCTGAGTTGGGGCAACCCCTGGTATCAACACAGGCTGGGGGATGAACGGATTGAGAGCAGCCCTGCTGAGAAGGACTTGGGGGTGCTGGTGGAGGAGAGGCTGGACATGACCCATCAATGTGCACTCACAGCCCCGAAAGCCAAATGTGTCCTGGGCTGCATCCAAAGCAGAGTGCCCAACAGGGCAAGGGAGGGGATTCTGCCCCTCTACCCCGCTCTGCTGAGACCCCAGCTGGGGTGCTGCATCCATCTCTGGGGTCCCCAGCACAGAAGGGACATCAGCCTGTTGGAACAAGTCCAACGGGGCAATTAGAATGATGGAGCACGTCTCATATGAGGAAGGGCTGAGAGAATTGAGATTGTTCAGTTCGGAAAAGAGAAGGCTTTGGGGTCACCTGTGGCCTTCCAGTACCTGAAGGGGGCATACAAGAAAGATGGAGAGACACTTTTTACAAGGGCGTTTATTGACGAGACAAAGGGGAATGGCTTCAAACTGAAAGAGAGTACATTTATCTTAGATTAGGAAGAAATTCTTTACTGTGAGGGTGGTGAGGCACTGGAACAGGTTGCTCAGACAAGGTGCAGGTGTCCCAGCCCTGGAAGCCTTCAAGGCCAGGCTGGATGGAGCTCTGAGGAACCCAAACCAGTGAAAGGTGTCCCTGCCCATGGCGGGCAGTTTGAACTAGATGATCTTTATGGTTCCTTCCAAACAAGGCCATTCTCTTATGTTCTGAATATCAGCATGTTGATCAAAAGCAGTTGTCTCAAGAATATTTGCTTGTGTGCCTGACCTATCATAGGTGAGACTGCACAACTGATATTTTTGGATGATGATAGAGTAGTTAAGCTTGCAAGGGAAGTCTAGAAGAGATGTCTTGAAGCCCAATACAGACCTCTCAGTTTAACTAACAGGCCACGTATATACAAAAGTATGCACACTTCAGATGTGTTCCTAACGACTAGAATAATATGCTAAGTATCTGTCAGCAAACTTGGCAACATTGTTGCTGTGCATTCAGTACTTATTTGTTAAGAATCTGCAAGACAAGGGACTAACTTTCAGTGAACTCTCAGAGGTTGAACAAAACACTCCGAGCCACAGCAAGCTATCAGTTTTGGCTTCTTAGATCAACTTTTTTAAAATAAATTTATTTCCTTTTGCATAAAACCTAAATAAGGCAGGTGAGAATTAGGCCTTTCAAATCTAAAGAGGAAGCTGAGATACAGGAAAGGGAAATATCCCCTGAGGATAAACAACTGCCTATCTATAATGAAAATCTTTGTCTTTGAGTTCTGGTGAAAAATATTCATTGTCTATAGAAATGCCATTCCTGTTCATTACTCTTGCAACAACGTAATTACATTTATAAAATTTTGCTTACATGCTCAGTAGTATAGTCCAACCCTCAGCAATTAATACGCTAATTGTTTGATGCAGATAGCTAAAAGTACTCTAATTATACGGATTGTTTGATGAGAAAAGAAAATTATTTCATTCTGCAGCACATGTGAAAAAGATGCTTAAAATTGATGGCTTTGCTTAGTATAGAACATAATAGGAAAATACTGTTCACATTTTGAAAAGCAGAGAAGTAGGATAGCAATAAAAGCAGATGTTCATACAATTGCATGAGAGTGCTATATAGTTCACAAGACTATAGCTGCTGTAACCAGTTGGTGTTATCTGTGTTGCAGCATTCCTGATGCAACTGTTATAATCAAAATAATTGATTTTAGCAAGAGGTATCGTCAACTTTCACAGGTAAACTTAGAAAGTTTCTCAGGTGTTCTTATAAGTCAGGAACTCAGCAAAATATCTCTGTGAGTTTGTGGGACAGAGTACATGCATATAATGTGTCTTGTACATCGCTTGATATACTGTCATTCCTTAACCAAGCTGCAGTCACAACCATTCAGGCTAGATAAAACATTTGTGGAAATATGACATAAGGTATGTTTAACAGCATGGCCATGTCTTACAGATATATTAATTTCATGTAAAAACGTATAAAACTCTGGAATTTTGTTCGGGAAGCTGGCTGGGTTTTGTTGTGTTTTGAATTTTTTCTTTATTTTTCCTTTGAGGTGTTGAATATTTTGAAGTCTAACCTTCAGTTAGAGCAGAATATGTAGATAGGTAGAAATCAACTGAAAACGACAGCAAAAAAATTGCTGGATCTGAGGCAGAATGAAAGCTGTAAAGGATAAGAGAGAATAATAATTTCCCTCTAATGCACACCAAAAAAAGTGCACGCAAAGCATAAGCGTCTGTAAAAATGGAGGGTGCAAGCAGAATTTAAATTATATAATTTCTAGAATTTCAAAGACCTATGAGAGACTATATGCAAAATATTGTCTTCCAATTTGCCTTGAAATTTAGCTGGTATCTTTATTTAAATATCTTAATATACTTACTTAAATATTTGTTCTTATTTGCATATTTTAATAGAAAATTACGTGAACTCTTTAGGATTTTTCAAGTAATATTGCTTTCTCCATATTCTGTATTTTTAAAGCAAGATCCATAGATTGACAGTTGACATTTTAGAGAATTCAATTTACCACCTTTTCTCTGGAGAGGCTGCCTACACTGTAAAGGTCATAACCAAGGACATCATGGTCCTTAAAGAAGCTCTGCAACTCATGTGAGAAAATAAAGATAAAGAAGAGATTCTTTAGTAAGGTTAGCCTAGGTTTTCTGTGGGTCCGCAGACGGGTCTTACTGAAGCCAAAGGATTGCAATTTATGTCATCCACTCTGGCACTGAAGGCTTGTGCTAGTTATGCATACAGTCCATTAAATTTTTCTCTCTCATGTTCAACCCCCACAGTCAAGGATAGCACACAGCAAGGCACGATGGAAGTGCAAATTCAGGATGAAAGCTAAGGAGGCAGAAGTAAAAGAGAAAATTTTTGTAGACAAGTCATAAACAACCAGCTAAAGGTATGAGTTCTTTTTACTTCTTATGTTGTCCTGGTTCCAGGCCAGGTAGGGTTAATTTTTGCAGTAGTCAGGAGCAGCCTGACCAGGACCTGAAGATTATTTATACCACCTCACACCTCACAGGAGAGGTCCCTTCTGCTGGAGGGTAATGTCAGACTCGGTGTGATAAGCAATCATGTGTGAATCATTTGCCTCTTTTCTTGTGTACTCCGTTATTAGCACTGTTGCTGTTTCCATTCGTTTTCTTATTTCATTTGCTATTTCCAGTAAATTGTTCTTATCTCAATGTGTGATCTTTATCTTTCGTGCCTCCAATTTTCCTCTCCATCTTACTGCAAGGGATGGGGAACATGGCATTACGGCAGTAAACAGAGGGCTCATGGTTTGAGGTGTTAAAGTGGGAACACTAAATTGGGAAATAACATTCCTAAACCACAAGAGATGTTTTATAAAATTCCCTGTTCTGAATTGTGTATGGGACTCGGTTAATCCCAGTGTAATTCATAAATTTTTAATTACATTATTTCTGATTTATTAACATGCAAATTAAATGTGGCTGTATCTTAATTGCAAAGCTTTTATTGAACATGCCATGTGCAGTAACATATATCTTAGTTTTTGGATATTATTAATTTCATTACATATCAACCAGAATAAATATGAAAACGACCAAAGACTTTAAGTGTGAATTTGATTTGCTTTGCAAGCAGACATCTAGACAATAATGATTCTATAAGGGGTTATACAGGAGTGTGCGCTTTTTTTTGTTTTGGCAGCCTAATGTGCTAGAAAATAAACCTGATTTATACATCATATTACATGTGAAATTTACAATAACTAATAATAAAATAGATGGTAATCGTTTAATGCAAATTATCTCTGCCATGTTAATAGGGTCAGAAATCCCATTTAAGATAAGAAGATTAATAAATTGCCAAATTTTGAAAAAAGGAAATGGATCATGTTCAATATAGCATTGTTAGTCATATGCTTTACCTGAATTCTTTGATTTAAAGGTTGTGCTCAAAAAGATGCAATCTAGAGCTAAGGTAAAACTTTTCCAATACTAGCAAATCATAAGGAAAAAGCACCTTAAATCCTTTTGAAATTAATTCTTTCCTGCTTTTCTTGTCTTTCTCTTACTCAGAAATTAATATCCAGAGGGAAACCAGGTCAAAAATTTGAAAATTAGATTGGATAAAAAAATTGATGTAAGTTCCTTCCATTTTTTCTGACCTGAAAATGGTTGATTTCTACGCTCATATGTCCTGTACTGAATCGTAACTATTGGAGCCATAAAATACTACAAATGTCAAAAAAATCTAAAAATAAAGGAAATTATTTTACCCTTCACTACTACCTTCAAAATTTTCTGCTGCCCTAAAATACATTAAAATGCTACATAGTGCTGCAGCTACTTTAGCAGAAATTACAAACAGCTCCAATTACTTATCGAAGTATAAAAGGTTTTTTTAAGTTCTTTTCTGGCAGTAGCACTGTATAATTGCCTTGATGAACCTTGTTTAACATTGTTGATTTAGCAGGATTTAACCCAGCAAACTGTAATGACAAAATTTGTGGGTAAGAACACATGATGGATGAAAGTTACCTCATGACACTGGAATAAAATGCAATTAATTAAATAAGAGATTCTTTCTGTTCTTTATGACACCTTCAGGAAAATCATCAGCAATTCATAGCCAAAAAACCCACAAGCAAGTAAACATAAAAACCCTACCAAACAAACAAGTAAACCACCCTCCTCATCCCACTTCCTGTTCAAACAGTATTATTACAAATTTTCACTTTGGTCTGTGAATGACAGCAATGAAAAGGTGCCCCAGCATAATTAACACAATAATCTGAAACAAGATTCAAATTGTCCCTCTCAGAATGCCAAATCATCCTTATTGCTATGGAAAGCTTTGCATTAGTACCATTGTAAAATTCAAGTTGTAGTAGCAACATTTTATTTTTCATTTATTTTTTGCAAAAGGTCACAGTGCATGAGACTTGTACACAGTTTCTTGAGGATAGTTTGAAATTATTTTTTGGTCCTGCAGTTTGCCTGAATTGTTCACAAATCTTTGCACACTTCAGAGAGAGTAAGACTTAGAATCACACAGCTGTTTTATAGTTTTTTAAGAATAGACATATCAGCTAAGTATATAAAACTTCAAGGCATGGAATTTCTTTCATTTATTTAAGGAAACCGTTATTCAAACACAGACTGACATGAACATATCATCTTACTTAGTTTTCCTATTAGCATAAAAGAATTTTGCTTATTCAACCATTTTTTATTGAAAAAAACCAAAAAACTTTTAAAACACTGTAGAAGTTAGGCTAATAATTCTACATTTCACAAGACCCAAGTGTTCTCTTGCATGTAAGAGTCTTTTTGATGCAATTTAAAATTAGCAGCTTCTGAAACATCTGCCAGAGATAGATGCTTTGGACACTGGTAATTACTAAATCATGTGCAGCTGTACACATTTTTGATAGCCCTTATAGCTCATAAAACTGCTTCAACAGCAATAAATCTAAACAATTCCCTCTATTATAATCAGTGTTATCGTGTTTTTTATACACAAAAACAATACTTGCAGGTTCGGAAGTAAAAATTTTAAAAAGCTTCTGTTCAGATGACATCGATACATCTATTTTAAGATATAGTAATTTTTCTTGAGACTGTAATAATGAGGAAAACACAGGGAAAAAGTAAATCAGTCTTGTTCTTCTGTGGAAAATAGTGTCCTTTTTGAAATCATTTCTAGAATATGCCAAGAAAGAAACTGCTTTCAAATGAGAAGGAACTTGAATACTTCATATATTGAGATGAGCTAGTCATGAAATTCATACTGGTTTTTTACTTTCTTGGGACCTCAGCAGCAGAAAAATTACTCAAATTACCACGAAGGAATAGGTTAAACCAGTGGAAAAAGAAGAAATGGAGAACTGTGACTAAAAAAAGACGAACCCAATGGCATGGGACCTCAGTTATAATTTTCTGGATCCTCAGCTGGAATTACACATTTTACAGAAGCAGATGGACTTCTCCAAACACCAGTCACAAGGTGTTATCAGGGAAGGTTAATGTGGTATGAAACCAAATATTTTAGAATAACTGTGGAGATAAAGAAAACAGGCATGTTCAGCCAAGGGTCTTCTTAGTCTGTGCTGACGATGGGTGTCCTCTTCACAGTCTACAACTTCCTTAGTGGGAGATGCAGCAGGGGAGCTGTTGATCTACTCTCGCTTGTGACCAGTGACAGGACACAAGGAAATGGAATGAAGCTGTATGAGGGGAAATTCAGACTGGACATTAGGAAAAGGTTCTTCACTGAGAACCTTTGTGGTTGGTCAGTGGAACAGGCACCCCAGGAAAGTGGTCATTGCACCAAGCTTTTCAGAGTTCAAGGAGCATCTGGACAAAGTCATATGATTTAGTTTCAGGTTTTCCTGTAAGAAGCAGAGAGTTGGACTCAATGGTTCTTAAAGATCATTCCATTTTTTCCGTGGTTCTTTGAAAATACACAAAAAATCAGCTGACAATCAAAACAACTCAACTAGACGGCACAAAATTTTCTACACACTAATATCCTTGCTGCTGTTTCTGTGCACTACCAACAGCAGGAATTTTTAAGGAATCAGATTCCATCTGGATGCTTTCTGTTAGGAAACCAAAACTAGTAACTTTAACATCAGCTCCCTGAATCTCCAGTTTTCTAGCAATAGATTAGAAATTATAATAATAACAATCTCTATTATATGCACATTGAAATAAAACAGTCATAAATGTTTTAAAAACTAAAATCTAAAATGACACCAAGAGAGAAAACCCTGGGAGAAAATTTATCTATTTTTATTCAGTGCAAATATTTGTTAGTGTGCATTAAATGAAGTTTAATGTGGCATGTTGAAGGGAGAGATAAAAAAAAAATAAGAACATCAAAGCAACACTTATCTGCTGAGTCAGGTAAGTGTACTTTTGGGGAAAAAAAAGGAATCATATGAACTCTCTTTCCTATGAATAGCCTATCTAAAATATTTTTTTTCACTTTGATGGAAATGTCATTGTTTAGAGTGTGCTCTATTTTTTCCTGGTTTTTAATTTCGTTTCAGTTTAAGTTGGACAGAAGTAACTTTTCAGTGAACTTGGAATCCCTTGGATACTGTAAGTTCTGGGTGAAATTTAGGATCATGACAGTTCTGATAGCAATGACAGTCATTAAGCTGATGAACATACAGCTGGCCACTGCAGAACTACAGAAATGCTGTATGAGCAAACACACTCTGGGAAGATCTCAGGGTCAGGCACCCTGAAGGATCCATGGAGGGCATTTGCCCCAGAGGGAACAAAGACATAACTTTATGGATCCAGAACTCATGGTTCATAGCATCATCCCTATCCTCAGGAGGGTTCAGTAGAAAGTTGGACAAAATCTGCTCAAAATCTTTCAAAAGCATATCTGGTGAAAAAGCATTCTTCAGTGAAAACATTGCTTCATCCAAAGCAGGTGCATTTCAAAGCTCTTTTAGCTTATAAGATGTTGTTTTTGCAGCCTTTATGGATTTTCAAAACTGCTTTACATACAGGATGGTAGCTTCTTGGACAATATTTATGGAAAGTAGAAATTCATAACCTTTTCACTGAATAGATACAAGACATGCGTGCAAAAGAATAATTTTCCTAGGGTTTGTATTACTAAACATGTTATAACAGAATAAATCTATACATGTTCACAAATAGAACAAAATCCCATGTCAAGTTCTATAAAAGATGTATCTTAACCTGACTGCCTCTATGAAGACTTCCACAATCCCATTTAAGCATTAGGAATTTTTGATAGTGAGGAAGACACCACCCAGAGAAAAGAAAAACAAGAGTTAACATCTAGTAATTTTCAAGCTATAGTTGTTTGTTTCTCTTATATTTAAAAGCAATATGTTAGGGACGATAGTGTTTTATAATGGTATAATACTGGACTACTAGAAATTTTACCTTCTACCTATTGAAAAAGATCATGTGCTTTGCATATTACAGACAGGAAAGGACAGATACATTTTTTGTAATGCTACAAAATATTTGCCTTTCCCATTTAACCTAGAAAGGCAGTTTTGAGAAATCTAACTTAATTTTTTAGCATCTAGATTTGATACCATTGACCTTAACCTTTAACTTAAAACTCACATTTAGATGAGGTTCTGACATAAGAATACAGCTGTTGTTAATTTTTTTTCTGTTATTATTTTTTTTTTTTTTACATGTCAATATAAAAATTGATTTCTTAAGGTGACATACATACATGGCATAAGGTGCCATTATGCAGAGCCATAGAGAGTATGCCGGCTAAACAAGACAAATTGGTGCTAGAAGGAGCACATCTACATCTCAGCAGTTTTCTACTTGTGTTAATTTACCCCTTTTCAGCAATTCACAGTTGGATCTAAGCACAATAGTAGAGGAAGAAGAACTCTTTAAAACACCTGTGATTAGGTTGCAGTTTACTTCCATTAAGCAAGACATCAAGAGAGAGGTGTTTTGGGGACTCTTTTTGTCCGTTGTTTTTTACTCAATCCCACGTATTCGCAAAGAATTTAAAGTTTTTTTCCTTGAACATGTCACAAAGCAAACAATAAGAAGCAGTTCCTTTACTCAGAGTTTCAGGAACATTTTCAGTCAACACATATACTCAAAACGTTTGGTCTCAAGCACAGCAGTGCTCAGAAAAGAAGAATTAAAGAAGTCATTCATTTTAAAGGTATGATAGGGTCAAGTCTCTGGCTAGATTACTGAAGGGAACAAAAACTCTTCAGCAGTATCAAAAGACACTATAAAACACACAAAAGCAGTACGTCCCCTAAGCTTTTTTGGAAATATTGATTGCTACCTACTATCCTGTTCTGAAAAGGATGGCAGTTGTCTCCTCTGAACACAAAATACTGAAAAAATACCATGTAGAAAGGGAAACATTACAGCTGAATTTCCTGACAGAAGTCAGACCTCTGCTTTCTCAATGAGAGAATTAGATCTATGAAAAGAGCTTTCAAGGAGAGAATGTAAAGAATTACTTCTGCTTTTATAGCATATATAATGCTGATCTTTGTTGTGGCAGTACAATTACAATATTGTATCATTACCTCATTTCGTCAATATTTTAACAAAACCAGCAATTTTCATTGTTTCCCATTCTAAGATGTCCATGTATTTAGCAGAACAATAAACTTCCATGTGAAAAGGAAGAATTACTCAATTTCAATGCTAAAGATGCAACAGATTTTATAAAAAAAATCTGCATTTTCTTCTCACAATAATATGATTTGTTCACTTTGCTTACTGGTTAATATATCAGTAAAAAGCACTACTGCTAAGAGCAATGGTCGGTAGGTTTTGAGTCCCTGATATGTTATGAGAAAGCTGAAGATAGAAAAATACTCTTTGACAGGATTTATTCTTGTCAATAGCTCATTACATAATCTTGACTTAGCCCTTTGTTTAGAACGAAAATCTAAAAAGATCTTGTACCATTTAAAAAAGCTGTTAAATCCCGAGCCACTCTTCTGTTCCTGAATTAAACCAATTGCAATATATAATAAAGAATAATAAAAAGCAGGCAAAGCAAATAAATTAAGTAATTGATCCTTGATTGTCTTTTTGGGTGTGGCCCTCGGTATAGTTAGCCTAAATAGCATCCAAAACTGGTTATTTCACTTGTTTATCAAACAAAATATTTTGAAGGAGCAATGCACTTTCAAGAATAAATGTGAGAAACATGTCTTGAAGTGTAAAAAGTGATTAGCTTTATATGAATGTATATTGAATCTTCATATATTCTGTTTAAAGAATTTATTGAGTCTTTTTGACTATAAAGTAATTTACAGACATTAATGCCAGTTTTGTAATCTATCTTGAAATGCAGCTTCAGGTTCCTGTGTTTACTCTGAATCATTGCCATTCAAATAGGTTGGCAAAAAATAAATAAAGGAAGAAATAACAGCTAACAATCAAGAAAAGTTAAATCTGGAATGTTGGCTTATGCTGCTTCTGCACAAGTGGTTAAAACACCAAGTCAATATGATTTTATAACAGAAAGTACCTCTTGTATTTCTCCAAAATGCTAATTTCTTGTATTTGTAACAATCAACATCCAGCCATCTTCCTTAATTTCTGCTTTTCTATAAGCTTCCTTGCTTTACTGACAGCTGAATAAGTTCTTTATTTTGTACAAACTAGTCTGTGTACTCTGATGAATACTGATTGTGTATTGTGTACTGATGAGACATGCCACCTATTCTTTTCTGAGAAAAATAAAGAAAAAAGGTTTTTGCTTGTTACTGAGCTGTGATAGGCTAATGTAGCATTAAAAGAAGTAAAATACATCACGTTTTTCCATATACATTGAAAAATGTAACAAATTACCTGAGTCCAGTTTTATTTAATTTAAACTTTGATAGATACAGTTATACTAATATATCTTTTGATGCCAGTGACAATTTTTATTGCAGATCTCAGAATATTCATTCAGAAGAGTCTTTAACAATGTCGTAAAAGCAGTTGCTTCTACTTTAGACTGCTTACAAAACATAACCGACTTCTCTATGTTGATATCATAGGTGTTCTTCAAAGAATCTTAAGAGCTTTTATTGCCTTACCTCTAAGTTCTCTGTGTTGACACTCTTACAGTCACCTGTGAATTCTATCACAGTACCTGCCCTCTTTCCTGACTTTTGACTCCGTACTGAATGGGACACTGAGAAGGGGGCCATGAGGAATTTCTGTGCCCGATTTAAGAATGGCACCTTTGAAGAATATGTGCTTAAACAGAACATTTTTGAGAGATGGCTACTACGACAAACTACTACTTTCAAACTAATTTCTTGAAGAGAAGTTTTAATGAGGTGGTGAGAGTGTTCAAAAGTCACCTCCCAGAAACATTAGATGGAATGGAAGGGGTCTCTCACTGGCTATTTTGTGAGTACAGATACTTCTGTCTTTCAGCAGAAAAGAAAGGACATATTGAGAAACATGACTGCCTGCTGTGGGACTTTGTTTTTTCAAACTGTAGGGCTAGTTATGGAAAAAGTGAACTAGTTGTCTAGGCAAAGAACGAATAAAATGTTCCATGGTGGAATTCCAGATGCTCTGAGAAATTTTTACCTGGACTGAGGAGTACTGGCGAACATGTTTCTAGTGCTAAAAGTAACAATTAAAAAGATCTATTTTAAAACAAAAGAACTGTGGCATGCATGTCCATTTTCAGACATCCACAAAGAAGTGATTTGTGAGAGAAAGCTCAGTTTATTGTTGGGAGAAACTTTGAATCAAGCAGGGTAATCACAAGCCAGGTTTTCTCTAGGCCTCCAGTTCAAAGATTAGCACAGTAATGTGAAAATGTTTATTTCTCTTTCATCACCAAAAGATGTTGTGCATGTGTGTGTGGTTCAGTTTGGTTTTATACCTAAGCTCAGCTAAACAGCGTGTTTGAATTGATTTGGTAATATCTGACTGTCCTCAATAGAAAGTGCTATTTTTACACTTGAAATCTCAGATGTTGTACAGCAGGGATCTGATTTCACAAGAAAAATGATTAGACTAGTCTTGCTCATTCACATTCTCTTCACCTTATTTGTGTGTGCAGTTGAGCATAAGGATGTTAGAGCATTGTCAGATTTTCTTGCTAAGGTTGTCCACAGACTACTTTTTTACCAGATTATTAAATATACTGCATAAACCAAACCACTGGGTTTGAAGCATTATCTTTAAATTTTGGCCCCAGAAGTACTCTTGCTCCATTGACCTAAATGAGGATTTTTCCAGCAAAAGTATGGAAGTGGGTGAATATTTCAAGTAGAAAGTACATAGAGAGAAAGAATATGAATTAGTGTGAAAAACAATTTCTATTTCCAAAGGTCTCAAAATAAACTGCAAATACGTTATTGTCTCCGTTAGCTCCCTTGTGAAATCTATTTTTACTCTTTTTAAAGAGAGTGAAACAAAAGTACAAGGAAACAAAATTACTTGAAGTTACCAGTGAAAAATCTGGAAGCAGAATATATTCAGAAAGCTCTTGTAAATGAATGAGACACTTGAGCAAGGTGTCAAAACAAAGTTCAGCTAAAGGTCTTCTGACCTGCATTGTCTTCCTTAAGTAAGAGGAACCGATTCTCCACAGTGCCACCAGTTGTGCACTTGGTGCCAAGCACACAGTGATTTCCCTAGATCAGAGCTTTTTTCAACTTTCCTCTTTGACAGACTTTGTTGAAGGACAGAGAAATAAAAGGAAGACACTGCACTGCAATGGCAGAACAGAAAATACTGTCCCTGTACGAACACATTATTTTAAAAATGCCCATATTCAGTTTTTTTTCAAATTATAAACCCAAAATAAATTATTTTCAGGACAGGAATTTGATATAGTTTAGTCATTACTGTGGCTGTATCTCTAACAAAATATGCTTAGTCAAAAATATAAGATAGTTCAATGGTGCATTGGCCAACAGGTCATTTTTCACATTTCATTTTTTGATGACTGCATGAAACAACAATCAAGTACAGTTCTCTTGTTACCCATCCAACAGTAGCTAAGCTGTTGCTTACTGCCTGTTAATAAAATCTTACTAACGGTAGAGAACCTAATCTCACACGATTTTGGTGATCAAATACAGAAAAGCACGAACATTACTGGAGGCTGGAGGGGAAGGAAAGTTAAGCCCTTAAGTACCTTTGAGTGCCTGGCCCTAAATGACCTCAGTTTCCTTCAACTTTGATATGAATTGAACCTTCACAGTCCCTCACAGAGTACTAAGAACTTGATTTATTCTATGACCTCAGAAATTCTGGTCATTATTTTCATCTCTCTGGGTCAGACAGGTTAAATTTTGTCATAAACCCAGCTGACACTGGTATCACATTAATTGCTTTCAGTGGGTCAAAGTTGATAACATTGCAGCCCATTTTACTGTACTCTTTAACCCCATACTTAAATCTCTGTCAGATACTGTATTTCAGTTCTTTGTCCAAATGTATTTTATTTCTTCAATAAATTGTATTTTTTTGTTTCTTCTGTAATGCTTGCAATCCTCATCCTCATTTTTAACTGACATTCCAGCAAATATTTTCTTGCTAAGTGCATAACTTTATTTTTTGAAAGAAAGCCCCATGAATATTTTACTGCCTGTCTAGTTTAAATGTAGCTGATCTATGAGCACCAGAACCTTTCAGAAACAGAGATGTCTTCTCCTTAGCAGAGGTGCTAGTTTCTGCTCATCACTATGGGAACTGCGGGAATGCACAGAGCTGGAAGTATGTGCTGCCTGAAGGAAAGGACAGAGCTTGTTGCAGGTTACCAAAAGAGGATGCTCAGCTGGCTCATGACTTATTGCCTGTGTCCTCTTTGCTTGAGAGAGGAGCAGTTTCTTACTTCTGTTGGCTGAAATAAAGAACCTTCACCTTTTGGTATAACAGTGGGCATCACTACCAGTTCATTGCTCTTTTGGGATCTACGTGTGTTGAGATTGAACGTTCACCTCGTGGGAAATCTGAAGGAAGCTACATCATCAGCACTCTCCTTGCTATCCTTTTTGATCAAAATATCCAGGCAGAAGCTAATAAAGGAATGGAATGCATACATATTGTAATTTTCTGAGTAGGCTGAGCAAAACAATGGGTTTGAGACCAAAAAATTGCATCAGTTCTGTTTTTACATTTGAGTGTGTGTGCGTGTGTGAGATTTTCTTATGCTATAATTGTGGAAGCTCTGTAAAAATTGAGACAAAACAGTTTCTGGTCCTAATTAATTTCTTTTGCCAAGCAGGAGGACAATGCTAATTCTTCCTTTTGAGCTAATAGACAGATTCCAGAGAAAATTATGCTGGCAATGTGTAATTTGCCAATGAACCTATATTCTAAATTTTTTCCTGCAGGGAAAACAATCCGCAGTCTGGATAAAATTTTTGCTGGAAGTGTAAGCCACATCCTAGATTTATGGAAGGAAGTGCATGAAAGACATTGTGTTTGAAATAACTGGTAGACTTTTAGAGCTACAGATTACTCAATTAACATTTATGAGCAAAATTGAACACTGTTTACAAATAAATAATTAAGGTCAGTATTCTTGTGCTAGATTTCATGATAGAATCATAAAATAAAAATTTGCAAGGGGAACTCAAGGATCATCTGATCCAACCTTTCTTGGCAAAATGACAACATCTCAGATTGTACTTTTGAATTGTTTTTCAAGATCCATATTCTACTTTTCTAAAAACAAAATTGAGAGTCCAATTGTTTGCACATCACAGTTTCACATATTCTACTGCTTAATGGCTCTATTTATTTAAAATAGCACAAATATCATAATGAAAGGGAAATAAAATGGCTACTTGAGTCATCAGTACATAATTCTCAGACCAGGTTAAAATATCAAAAAAAACCTGCAGAACAGCAAGAAATAGTCATTTGAGTAGTATTAAAATAATGGGATACATTACTTCATCTGTTGCGTGTATATCCCTATTAGCATTGAGCTTATTGAGTGGTGCTAATTGATTGATATTTATACCGATGATCTGCATGAGGGGATCGAGTCCACCCTTAGTAAATTCGTGTATGACACCAAGCTGGGTGTGAGTGTCGATCTGCTGGAGGGCAGAAAGGCTCTGCAGAGGGATCTGGACAGGCTGGATAACAGGCCAAGGCCAGTCGTATGAGGTTCAACAAGGCCAAGTGCAGGGTCCTGCGTTTGGGTCACAACTCCCTTCAGCACCACAGGCTGGGGGCAGAGTGTCTGGGAAGCTGCCCAGCAGAGAAGGACCTGGGGGTGTTAGTCAACAGCTGGCTAAAGAAGCACCAGCTGTTCCCAGGTGGCCAAGAAGGCCAATGGCATCCTGGCCTGTATCAGCAATAGTGTGGCTAGCAGGATATCTGGATGTTCACCCGTCCTTTGGCAAGCCTTTTCCCATAAATGTTCAAGTATAACTGTGGATGCTGTTGTGCAAGAGAGCATTCCTAGTGCTTTATCTCTTCATTCACACACAGGATGACATTGCAGTGCAGGAAGTATTACAGCCTTTCCCTTTCCTTTTATTCTGACTATGTACAAAGCAGACATTATTTGAGGCAGAATAAGTTCCTTTTCTGCCTTTTAGAAGACAGGCAGTTTTCAAGAAGAAGGATAAATCTGACACAGTTATGGCTACTTAAGCTACCAGTAAGGAAGTATTGAAATCATATATGCTCCAGAATTAGACAGCAGCAACTAAGATGAAACTCTTTGGATTCCCTGTCCTTATTTCTCCTCCAGCACAATCAGCACGAGAACAATAAAAACAGGCTCTTTCCTTCTTTGAAAGGAAGGGCTCTTATCATTGCTCACTTGTCCTTATTAATGCTTTAGATCTCAGTGATGCTCCCATTTATTTTATCTGACATATTACTACCATATTTTCGTGGTGATTTTTGCTCTCATTTATTGGTTCTTTTCCTTATGAACCCTTCTATTCTCTTATGTCTGCAAGCAAAAAGTAGTTACCTGGGCTAGCATTTAATAAAAGTGCTACAGACAGAAGGGTGCAGAGGGAATTTTTTTCTTCTTGTTGTTTTCTTATTAACTAACTTGAAATACCCATGGCCTTTCTGTTGACATGAATGAGTTCTGTATACCTGAAAAAAAACCCATTACAATTCAACAGTGGTTTTAGTACACCTCAAGGAGCATTTTCTGAATTTCAAACATATTCTAAGGGCTTAGAAATAAGTCAAAATATTTATTTTCTTGAAAATTTACTGATGTTTTCTCTTCCTACTAATTTCTGTAAAAGAAACAACAACATAACAATATACGACAGGAAATCTTAAAAGGAGATCTCTTGCATCTTTTCTGAAAGCTTGGCAACATTAATAAAGAGTAAACGGTGTTTCAATATGAGTTTCTGCTTGGAAGTAAGTGAAAATATCATGAGATATCCACGTCCTGGCTTGTGTATGATATTTGTTTAAGAAATTGGCTATGGCCAATGTCAAAATTATATTATTAGAAATGGACAGCAAACACCCTCTACTCGCCCTAAGGAATATTCATGAAATGTATCCTAGTTTTGGCCAAGGACAGGGTTAATTTTTTTTGTCATTGTGAGGAGGTGGAGCCTGTAGTAATAATGTGTGAGCATTATTATACTAATGTCATGCTATACCATCTGACCTCATTGCTGTGTGGGGGAAATGGACTCTCTCTCTCTTCTGAGAAGAAGGATGTTCCTTTCCAGTGGAGCGAGTGTGGGGGATGGAGCGATGGGTCATCAATGGTCCTGAGCAGAGGGAAAGGATTGGGTGGTGTGGCTGTAGTCAGGTCAGCCTCTGCACTCCCTCTTTTGTGCACTTTTTAATTAAAATTGTTGCTGTCACTGTTCATTGTCTTATCTCATTGCTGTTTCAGGTAAATTGTTCTTATCTCAAGGTGTGATCTTTGCCTTTTGTGCTTGCAGCTGAAGGGGGAAAGGAAGTGAGTGGCGATGTGGATTTTTAGTGGGACTACTGAATTGGAGAATACCATTCCTAAAACACGACATTATATTAAACCTAAAATAAATATGTCAAGGACAGGACAGAATACAAGCACACAGTATTTAACCATCTATTATATACACGAGTTCCAAGCTATGCAATGATTGTTATGCCTAGGTGGGGTTAGTGGGAAAGCTGTTTCATGTTTCTATTGGTCTCTCCTAAGGCTGAGCGTCCAGCTCCTGCTCACCATCTCTTCTCCCTCTGGCTCAATCCCACAACAAGCACAGGAAGCTGCCACAGGGTGCACGAAGCAAAGTGTAAGGTTTCTTCCTAGCTGCCACTCAAACCACAGACTCCCCGGTGTTGTGGGTCCCAGTGCAGGACCATGCTGTCCCTGTCTACTCACAGGGAAAACGTCACCCTGTCCAGGGACAGAGTTTCTATATTATGTAATAAAATTGCAGCCAACATCTCTATTCACAGTGCATTGCCTCCCATTCACACAGAGGTAGAGACCTTTCCTTGCTGGTAGCTGTTTCGCCTGAAGATAATGAGATGACATGGAGTCTGCAAAGTGAAAACAATTTTTCCCAGGCTGCAGACTAAAAGTGAAAATGATTCCTGAGTAAGACTTATGTACCATGTAACTCTTGTCAGGATAACTGAGACTTAGGTGGCGCATACATAATGTTGGATTTTCTGGCACAGGGATAAATTCCATTCTAACTGCAACTTTGTAAAGCAAGTTAAAAAGAAGAATTAGATTATTCTCTGTTCCCTAGTGTATTGCCTTACCTGTGTTTTGATTATTACCTTGTGTTCAAAGTAAAATTAGAAAGTCAGGAAAACAGAAATAGGTCTAAAACATGGAACGAAAGAATTTTATCAAGAATGTGCAGAAGTTAGGAAATTATTTCAGTTGTTATTTTAGTGCTTATTAGACACTCTTGGGATGCTATTATTTATGATCTTAAAGTTTTGCACAGTAATGTCATGCTTAATTGGAACACAAGCTGTGCACTGATTAAGTAGTCATAGCTGTAATAGTTTAGCTTTTACAGTCTTATTCTCAGGATTTTTCACTTGTAGGTAACAGCAAATTACTTTGCTAGCTGTAAACTAAGTTTACTTTGTATGATTGTACTTAACAACTTTTTGGAACTCTTTTTCCTCAGTGTTGCTATTAGCGATGCTCATTTTTGGGTGCTGTTTAGTAAACTGTAATCTGTATTTTTAAAATGCTTTTGTTTTCATAATGTCCAACTACATCTGAATAAACCTCCTGTTGAAACACTATGAATAAACTGTGTCACTTAACCCTAGATGAATAGCACCAAAGACGGAATGTGGCATTTGTTAAGAACCAAAACCATAGATATAAAAATAGTGGTGAAATGGAGAAACCAATACAAGGCACTAGACCAAATATTAGGATTCTTTTTGGTATTTTATTTGTTGTTAAAGTTCATTGCTTAAGTGACTAAAATGTTTTAGACAGCATCATATGGGGAGTGATAGATATAACAGAGTAGTAATACTCTAGATCTGATTCCAGGGTAGATCAATTGTTAAACTATAGCTCTGTTTAATCCTTAAACATTAAGTTGTGGGTTTGATGAGAGCATATTTCCAACAAGCCATAGTAACTCCACAATTTATGGAAGAATTTCCCTCCACATTAATATGCCTGGCAATCAGCAAGATAAAACACTCAATTTGCATCACGTTTATCTTTTCTGCTTCATACTTTTGCATTTTATATATGCAGAAGCATTTTATTGTATGGCATTTTGTTTTGCTTGGCAACATCACAGCTGTAACAACCAAATATATAGAAACAATGAAGCCTCTTTTGCAAAGAATAAAGGAAACATCAGGAGAGATCTATAGTTCCACCCTAATGAACCAATTTAGTGCATGTTTATTCATCATACTAACAGCTCACATGGGAAGGCCAGAAGCACTAGCACTGAGAAGAAAATTGAGACTCTGATACTTTATTTTACTTCGTGCCATAGCTGGTTTCAAATTCTAGTAGTTAATGGGTGCTTAAATCTGATAACTTTGCACTGCATCAATAAAAAACAAAATTAGCAGAAAACTGAAGATACTTCAGGAAAGAGAGGAGAGGAGAGGAGAGGAGAGGAGAGGAGAGGCTCATGTATTTGTGCACTGTACAAAATTATGCCAATGAAATAGTTTTATTTTGGAAAAATTCTCGAATTCCCTTGAGTTAGGCTTATTTTCAGTTATTTTTGTCCTTTTTTAATGGCAAAGAAGCAAGTTTCATACTCACAATAACAAGAACTGTGGAGATATTTATCCAGTGCATCAACTGGTACACTACAAAGCTTCCCACACCCTCTGTCTAGACTCTGAAAAGTGCAGTGAATACCAAACATGTCCAAAAGATCCTACAATGCATCCCTGTAATGTATAGCGCAGGTGGCTTTAAAGCACTTAAGACAGGTCAGTTGAAGTGAAAGCCTCAAGCTAATGTTAACATATGGGTATTTGTCACTCATTTCAGATTCTCTCATGCTTCCAGAACATTGTAAATTATCTCATATTATTTGAGACTCCGTAGACTTCTTCTCATTATGCAGCCATTATTCAGGATTGATCATCGTCACTTAAATTGTGTTATTTCTGTCAACATTAGTTTCAGATTCAGTTCCATGAGGGCACATTACCTAAACACATTCAACTCAGCTTGGCTCTCAAGCATTGATTTCCCACATCATTCCTCACTATATTCTTCCTCAGAATAGTCTCTGCATCAGCTCCCCCTCCAAAGTCTCAGAAGAGATTCTCTTTGAATGCAAAATAGTGCTTGTAGATATCCCAAATTGTCCTGATGCTATGCACAGATGACTAGGTGCCATGAAGTCAGAGACATACAGAACGTAAAATATCTGTAACTGACACTGTGACTGAAAAGAGGATGAAATCAATAAAGCATCATTCCTTTCAAAAGAAATTCTATGAATTCTATTGCACATTGCCGATGGGTGTAATTTTAATTTCAGTGCAGCCAAGAAAACTTGTGATTGCTAATACAAACACCAATAGTTTTTTAAAGTTACCATGTAACTCCTCTAGATCAGAGTCTTCAGAAGGATCAGAGGGCTGTGCTTTCTGTATCACTAATATTGCACAGATAAATGTGGCATAACTCTGTCCCTATTATTCCCACCAAGAAGTACAACAAACCCTTCTGCCTCTTTTTTTGTACCTCCATCTCCAGATTAAATAAGCTAGATCTATTCGTCCAAAAGTGGCCTAAGAACAAAGGAAAATCTTGATTTTGTTTTTTAGTTTTGGTTTTGGTTTTTTTTTCCAATTAATTTCCAGCCGTCTTCTGATGGGTTAAAATTACAAACAGCTTTCTTATTATTCAATATTATACTAAGGAAGCTTCCTAGAAGACAGGACAGGGAACTGTTTCCTACACATTTTGAAAGATTCTTTACAGATTGACTTCCTTTAGTATCCAATATTCTGAATAATACAATAACAAAGCATCTTTTACTTTCTTCATCTTGAATGTACAGTGAAGATACCTATGTACAAAATGTACTACAGACATGACTGTATTGAACCACAGACTGGCCTCTTCTAGAGTCTGCATGATTTTGAAATTATGATCCTCACATACGAGACAGATAAGAGAGATGGAAGCAATGCAGAAAAGTGTCAAAAAAAGCGGCTTCAAATGCTTTATTTTCCCCTCTTATGTTTGGGTACTAGCCACATTTGAAGAGCCCCATGGGAGAAACAGGTTGCTGATCACAAAGTAGCTTAAATGAGATAACCCTTGCAGTAAGTTGTGTAAAGTATGTGCTTCACTGTCAGGCAAGACAGCATAAAGCTTTCTCTTGTTCTGATAAAAGATCTATCCAATGGGAAACACATTTTTAGAAACAGATCTTAGGAGACCATCACATTTAAAGACATTTTTCCTGTCTTTGTCTCCTTTGAGACAGACTGACAGGCAAATTTGAAAGTGTGTCTTTTCCTCTGAGTTTCGGAAGGTTATCTTTCAGGTTCATTTTATGTTCTGTGAAACATTGATAACAACCTGCCAGAGCTGATGTGTTTACATCGATTTTTCAGAGGTAAGAAACATATATAACTTACGATATGAGTAGGTCTTAAAATAAAAATCATGGTGGAGTTTAGTAAAAATCACTTCGTTAGAAACAATTAGAGCTAAAAAGTCTACTGTGGAGAAGTGGTATTCTGAAAGCTTTATCTGCTTAAAATATCAGGATACTTTTAGATAGCTTATTTTTATGTTTAAGTAAAATTAAAAATTAAAAAAAAAAGATAAAAGGACTGAATGTCCTTCGGTCCTTCATCTTTCTAGATATTTTGTCTTCACTTTGGTAAAGAAATCAATGCCCTGATCTGGAGTGAAGAAGGGAAAGTGAATAAGAACTGAAGAACAAACATGTTACTATTTTTCATTTGTGCTGAGAAAATGAAAGAACCACAAAATTACAAATGAAACTTTTTATAATATTATATTTTCTATGCATAATATTATTAATAGAATCTGTAACTAAACATTTGTGACCCTTTCTAATAATGGTATTTATAGGAAAGGCAATGTCTGACATTGCAATGCAAAGCCACAGAGATATTCTCTGAATAGTTGCCTCAAATGTAGTACTGGATGCATGTTAAATTCCAAATACATGTGAGGAAGGTTCTATACTAGCTTGATTGGAACTGAAGATGCATAAGGAAATAGCAGCTAGCAAAATTTGGAGACGCATTTATACCTTTTAATCAGTCTAGTCTGCTTCTCGCTTGACAACATACCTTCAGCAATCCGGAAAACTCATCCACGCTATGCAGGCATTTTCAAGGCTCTAAGTGGTGTGAAACATTACTTGGACTCTCCACTGAGAATCCTTTATGACTGTACATTCCTTCCAAAACCCTTGATACCTCCTGTTGGGGCTACTTAGTAGGATGTTAGAAAGCTGATAAGTAATTTTTTTCCCATGCTGCTTGTACTGCAGAAGTGCAGACAGAGTTTTAAAGGTTCATTTTGCCTCTCTGTTTTTTGTACTTACATATGCAGCATCAATATTTGATCTAGAAATATTTATTAGAAGCTTTCTACACCTATGTATAGCTCCAGTTTTTAAATTAATATTGAACATTAGTCAAAAGATGGTAGCTGACGGAGTGAAGAGGGGAAAGGTCAGCTCTTCTTCAAGCAGGTTTGCCACATTACCATTATTTGCTGGACATACCTCTCAGAGTTGTCCTCAGAATGGTTTCTATTTAAGGCCCTACTGAAAGATATCAAGAAAAGAGAAAGCATACAAAAGGCTCCTTTTGGGTTTCACAAATCCATAGACAAATGAAAACTATTAAAAGAAAATCAAGATACGAAAATAAGTACTTGGCAGGGTCATTGATCAGGTGTACACTAATCCTTTCCTTTACACATGATTGTAACAGCAGCTTTTAGATAAAATTGTTTTATAAGGGTGCAAATGCAAGGCATCTCTCGGGGATGCCTTATCATATTTACAGTTTCCTCTTTTAATCTTTTTTCCATTTTGTCTGGCCTCCTGCTCATTGACACTTTTCTCTGAACTCCCTTCAAAATGTCATTTTCGTATTTTAATAATCCACTACAGTTTTGTTGTTGACTAATGAAAAAAATAATAGCCTTCTTTTGCAGAAATCTTCAAATGTGTGCTTCAGTTCCGTAAGGGATTTCAAAAACTACTCCAACAGCACTAAGACTATTGGTGTTAAAAATCTCTGTAGATTGTGGCTAAGGACTGCGTTCTTTTTAGCACTGTGCTGGTGTGTCAGCTCTATCATCCTGCTAAAAATATCCACACTCTTGACTTTCTGTGACAACTGCTGAGTGCCTTCCTTGGCATACATAAAGCTGAAGTATAGGTTGAAGTTTCCACCAGTATTCCACATCTGTGAAACTCAATACATCTTAAGAGCTTTGTCACATTCCTTCAAAGCAATTCTCCTCTCAAGCAGTCCTTTGCCTAATTTAAGAAGGTTTTTTATTTTAGAAGATAATAAAAACACATATCTTTTACAGATATTTCCTTTAATTTTCTCTTTAGGTATACGAAGACTTTTACAAAACTTTCATGACAGTGTAATTTGGATTTTACAAGTTCTCTGTATGTAAATCACATGACTAAAACATCCATGCATTTATCCTATGAAGGAAGCAATCCACTAACATCAGTGCTCCTTATTAAGGTTAATAATTTCCCAGCTTCTCGAGATTCTTACTTAATTTGATGTATGTCAGCAGATCTGCACTGGTTTTCGGTTGGTACATCAGGTCTTGGGCTTATCTATTTTCTTACCCTTTTATTTCCTGCTGGGTCACATGCTTTTTACAATTTACTTTCCATAAGTGAAATTTGTTTTTTAGTATCATGTTTTGAATGGCTCTTCTGAGCCTGCTCTTCTAAGATTTTTTGCTTATTTTACATGTCTAAGAGGAAGTATGACAAGTCTTGGCTAAGGCATATGAACTTAATCAAAAGCACTGACTTCTGAGAGTGTTCATCACTTAACACAGTTCCGTGTCTAACCAATATCTCTGCCTGCTCAACTGTCCTTAAAGAAAATAGAACATAACAGAAAAAATTTGAAATCACTTTAAAACGGCAATTTAAGAGCAATTTATATACAGTTGCCCTTCAATTTTGACAATACTACAGATTCATCTTTAGATATTCAAAGGAATATTTTGAATGTGTTCTCAACCCTGAGAAATCTATGTACTTTAAGCAAAACAAGTAGAAACAGGCTGCTTCAAATTTACCATTTTCCTTTTTTCCCTGCCATAGGAATAATGTCACTGCTGTTGACACGTTCCCACATTCCTGCAAATGTTCCCGTACTTATTTCATTGAAGTAAGATTTTCCAACAGAAAAATATTTCACAGCAATATTTTACTGGCTCTGCTGAATTCTGTTTTGTCAGATAACTCTGCTGTTTCTTCCTTTATGTTGTTGGGGGCATTTCAATGATTATTCCCCTATAAAGACATGTTTTCCTTACTGGATGACTTCAGTCCTCATATTCTGAGTATAAATCTAGTTACCAGAGTATGGTGTGGGAGGAAATGCTACAGAAGAGATTCCTTCTCAGTAGCTGTATTGGGAGCCTTGCAGAAGACATTGTATTGAGGAGCTGGTGACCTTGAACAGTCCATATCTTCTGTCCTGGGACTCGTACTCCTGGCTTCAGAAACCCTCACACAGAACAAGCAGCTGCAGGGGAGCTGCTGGTGCACCCCATGCCAGCTTCTGGTGATGGTACAACAGAGGTAACATCCCAGCCTGTCAGGAAACCCACTATTAGCTGAACAGCTTCCTACTGTAAACTTGGAATATGTTTGGGAACCGCAAATTTAGATCAAAGGGTGCAACAAGGCGGTTCTGACCAGGGGCTGTTGTGCCTTGAGGAGTCGGTGATCCACACTGCAACTGGCCTGAGCACAGGCAGACCTGTGCTGGCCCAGTCACCTGTTCGGTGTGGCTTCAGACTGTGCGGTGCTGCACAAATTCTTGGCCACAGGACAAAGTCAGCCAGCTGGTTGTAGCTGAGGAGCCTGCGGGCAGTTCCCACCCACTCAGTACCCACAAGTACATGATGTGCAGTCTTGCCTCTACATAAGGTGTGAAGCAAGAAGTTCCTTGGATGCAAACATCCATTTTGTTTGACAGTACCAGTGCTGAATAGACTTGGTTTATTTAAGAAAATTTTATATAACAACTTGAATGGCCAAAAAGGAAGATAATTCACCATAGACAAGATCTGTGCAGCACACTGCTGGGACATGCATCTGTGGTCTGCCAGATGATGCATACATGCAGATTGCCCAGCATATGAACAGGTGTAAGATTTTATCGCTGTCTGTGTTCCTCTTTTTATCCTACCCTGTTTAAACAGCTACTTTGTTAAGACATTTATTGTCCATTCTTGCTTACTGAGATCCAGATAGAACTCTACACCATCTCTCTATCCCTTCAAACACCAAGCGCAGGGGAGTAGAGAATTCAGACACAAGGATCTTCTTCAAGAAGGAGTTTGAAAAAAAGGACAAAGAAAATGTGTTGGTGTTAAACAGTACGTTGGAGAACCCAATTAAAGATCAGTGGCATTATAAACCAGAAAATATCATCAAGTTTCAACATCATGGAAATATCAGTTTAACTTTGGATAAAAGAAATTTTGCTCTTTGGATTGGTACCAAAGCTTAAAATTCACATTATGAAAAAACTGTGTTCAGAGTCAAGCAGGACAAGTTTCTTAATCTGCTAAAACACATTTAGTAACTTGCAGCACAGCCACAGAACTGGCAGTCTGCAAATGGAGACTAAAAGATCAAGCTGAGAAGGAAATTACAGTGAATTCAAGAAGGAGCTTATTTCAGCATAAAGAGGGAAGAGCCTGAGCTGACTATTGCACCTGCTATTTGGCTGCAAGTCACAAATCAAGATATTAAACTGCATTCCCAATACTTGTTGCTACACAAACAGCAAGTTAATGGTCCTAATACAAGCACCCCGTGCTTGCAATACCAAATTAATATTGCCTTTAGAACACATAAACAAGCAACAAAGGCAGTCTTTCAAGGCTTCACAGACTTAATGGCAAATTATTGCTAAGTCCTTGGCTTAAGGGTAAGTCAGGAGAAAGTGGAGGCTGTAGATACAGCCTCCCGACCACCACAAACTGTAAGAATCACGTCTTGGGGATGGGCAGTTATACGGTAATATCAGCTGGATTAGGAGTTCTGTTACATATGTAAAGCTTAGTTATGGATGCTATGATCAGATTTAAAGCTAAAAGTGACCCAGAACTGCCTGTAACTTATGACTCTATAATGAATGAATGGATTAAATTTTCAGTTTTCCTTAAGGATCATACACATTTACACATTCAGAATGTTTACTATCTTCCGATCCTTTTTTTCCCACTGAAATCAACTGGGAACAAAATGATTACCAAATATTCTTTTAAATTTGTAAAAAATGAGCTTGTTTCTAAGACTTGCATTTGATAGCCTGAGGTAGGTACAGATACAAGGAAAAATTATGAATTTATGGTAAAATTTTCAACGAAATAAATATATTAAAATATTTTCAGCATCTATAAAGTTATTCGGTGGAATTATTCTCTTACAGAAAAATACCTTCACTAACCACTTATGACATGGGCATTTATTGTAGAAAGAAATGCCCAGAAATACTATCTTAATTCATTTAGTTCAGTACAGGCAGAAGAATTTTGAATACCTTCTTCCTCTTAACTTCTTTTGTTCTTGAAAACACACCTATGAAACTTTAAGTATGAATTTTCAACTTTATTACCAAATAATTTATTTAAATATATATATAAATTAAAAATAATATGTTAGTGAAATTATTGTCGAATAAAAATAAATAAATACGCTTCAGTGGATATTATTCTGTAATGAGCAGCTGTTTTCCAGTCATGATTAAACCTAAACAATCTGGGCAGGAAAAATTCTAATAAATTTCCAATAGTGACCTATATCACTGCTATCAGCAAGCCTTCATTTTAGCTCTAGCTGCCTACACAAAGAATTAAGCAGAATTTCCAGACTCACCTTAATCATACCATGTGGCTCACACCATGAGCTTTTTGTACTGTGCATTTATTGCTGGTTCAGTCTCTCTGCTGCTCTGGACTGAAAGTCATGCCATACACTTTTAAGTCCTGAATAGATTATGTTGGGCTTGCTCTAATTTCTTCCATTTTATTGCAATGCTAAACAACTGTAAATGTTTGAATTAAATGGCCACTGCATTAATATGTACCCAAATTCTCAAAGAAGTCATACACAGAAATGCAAAATACCGTTTGCATACTCTAAAAATCAATTGTAAATTACTTTCTTATGATACTGAAATGCAAAGTAGTGATGAGGCATTGATAAAAATGCTTCAAAAATTTTCTAGTGCTCCACAAAATGATTTTTTTTACACTCTTTCTGCGAATTTGTCATCTGAAGCATGGCAAGATAACCACATTTGCAGGAAGTAAGACATATGGGTAAAGGAAACTTGGGCAGCAGCATCAGCAGAGGAGGTAGGAGCTCTTTTAGATGACTCTTTTGGATAGTTACACATTTCTTTGCAGCATGCCACACCTGAAGCACGAAAGAGCTGTGCTAACCTGAGGAAAGATGAAGAGCATCCTTGAATCACACTATTTCAGATCTATCTAATAAAGTAAGTAACCCTAAACTGATAAAGCTAATTTGGATAGAAACACTGATATGCGTGATCTTTGACAGAAGAGATTGGTGATTTTTTGCAGTAGTTTAAGACATTGCTGAATCTTTGTAACAAACTGTCACCTTACGGAAGAACGCAGCATATGCTAACCCTCAAGCAACTCCCATTCTTAGCTCAGACTCTTGGCCTGAGTCCCCTTATCAAAAAAAGAAGCTAATTTGCTGAACTAAACTTGAATAGCTGAAACACACACACTCCATTCTGCTGACTCTACTACTACAGCAGTAACATCTGAAAGAGGGGAAATTGCAAATGCCTGGGAACTGCCTTAGAGAGCAGCAGTCTCTTGCTTGGTGAAGGTGATTCAAGCCTTTAAAAACTTGTGTGTAATTTTTTTTTTTTCAATTAAACAGCCAAGTAAGAATATTTATTCTTGCCTGTCAATAATTGAAAAGCAGAGGAAATACTCAGAGTTACTGTGTTTTGCTAATAAAACATGTATTTTGAGTTTTTAGCAAGATTTATTATAAAATATTAAAATAAATAAACCTCTTGCAGTCTACCAATATGTTAGTCCAAAACAATAAATTAGCAGCTATGTCTCTCTACTTAAGATCTTTAATATAAAAAATTAATTCTCTTTATCATGTTGATAGATAAAGAAAAATTATCTCTAGTTTATCAGAAAAGCTCTTATCCATATCCAATTTTACTTACCAGTAAACAAAGATTTAATCTTATTTTGCTTCCATATTGATGGCATATTGGAACAAGACAGAGGTCATTTAATGTTATAGTCTTTATTTGTAGACTTTGCTTTTCATCCTAGTAGGTCTCTGGAGAACCTGAATTTTTCAAAAGTCTTTTCCTGTAGAAAGGCAATAGGAAAAAATCTTTTCTCAAGTATGAGCCTGATTCTCTGACCAAGGATTAGATCCATTCCCAATCAGGAAAGCTATATTAATTTAAAATTTTCCAGAATGTCTCACATGGGGAAATTTAAATAGAGCAGGTACAAGAGCAGAACCACCCCACTCTATGGCATTTAATCTGAATTTCATTTATTAAGCAGAGTAGATTTAAAAAGTGGATAGCAATTTTTAGGTAAAGATTTTTATTCTGCAGCATTATACATTTCTAAAAACAAAACTTAGACAGAACAACAAAAAAACCCCACCAAAACTTCCAGCCTAGTTTAGACCAATTCAGTATTTCCAATTCCTGTTTGGAAGCTCAGGACAGTTCCACACCAGCCATTACATTCTACCTTCCCTAAGAGACTTATTTTTCAGCTATTTATGGCTTCTTCTTTTATTTTTATTTCCACAAATAGATTGTTAGCATAAGCCATGAACATTATCCATGGAGCCCCAGTGCTTTTTCTGTGTCTCTTCCCATCTTTAAGGCCAATCAGCAGTTCATACTTGGGTTGCTATCACTCTTTGGCCTCTCAATCCTGTGATGCCATAGGAAGGTAAAGATTTTAACAGTCCTTCTCGTCTCCTTCTTTTCCTTTGTTTCTCTCCTCTGCAAACTGTAATAATCTTTATAGAGGGCAGATGTAGTACAGGTCTCATACAAGGATTACTTTTAGACAAGCTTCACCCCATGGTAATGTCATAAGCACTGAAGTTTCCCCTAATAAGTCTTGTAGCTACATCTGCCTGAAATTAATGAAGAAAGTATCAGAATCCTTTTTACGAACGTCAGAGAATCACAAAATCATAGAATGGTTTGAATTGGAAGAGACCTCCAAGATTATCAGGTTCCAACCCCACAGCCCTGGACAGGGATTTCACTAAAAGTTATTGAAAGAAAGGCAAGAGGAGCAGGAAATGGGGTGAGAGAGAGTCAAATATTTCTGGAAGTAAGAGAAACAAAAGCAGTTTTGAAAACAATTTATATTTGGCTTTGCAACACTCTGCAAAATTTCCGCAGAAATGGGGACATATCAAACAGTAAAACTGAAATCCATTAGCTCTTGAAAAAAAATTGTGCTCAATATAATTCCCTGAACCTTATGCACTAGAATTCTGTATGAACACTAGTTCATAAATGTTTATAATGTTTATAAACCCTTACACAGAAATGGATTTTAAATGACTTTGGAAAGAAAGGTGGAATTAGGTTTTCAGGAAAAAAACCAAAAGTAACAACACAAAGTAGCCTTCATTTATGAAGGTTTCTTAGGTTAGGAAAGGTATAAGTGAAGTTGCAGTTAGCTTTTCTATATTAATTCAGACATTATACCTAGCATGACTGATTTCTTAATTTTCTGAATGAATACAATAATTGGAATATACTCAGTTTTCATATAAAAGAATCCATTTTAGATTAATACTAAAAATTGTGCAGTCATTCTTGTGAAATCAACTTAAACACTTCGTTATATTAAAAAAAAAAAGCCACAGAGCACAAATATTTCCTTATTTGAATATTTACCTGAGAATAAACTATACAAAAATGTGAATATGAAAATATGCATTAAAGAAAATTAATCAAAGTATCTCATCAATGAATATGGATTTGTTTTCAAAGCCGTAATAATCCATATATTTCTCTGGGAACTAGCAGATTTTAAACTGGACCTGGATAGAGCTCATCAGTGAGATAATTAACCTTTCACTGAGCTTTAAATGTATTTAAAACACTTAGCTTTGCAACTTTCTGCTTGTTGAACCCTAGTTTATGTTATTGTAAATTGGATGTAACTCGCTTGATTTCATATGATATTATATAGGTTTCATACCAAAGTAAAGGATAGAAGAATCAATCCATAAGCTTGCTCTGGTTCTACTTCATCATTACTATGTTGTGTGTGGGACTTACAGATAATTTGCTGTGGAAAAGCAAATTATTTGAATTACAATGCATCCATTTTCACAGCACTATTTCCATCTGCTTAGCTTCTCTGGAGGGTTAGTTCTGTTTGACACATCATTATATTTTTAGTTATAATCTTTTATTAACAACAAACAAATATGTTGACAGTGCAAAACATTTTCTTTCATGAGCAGTAAGAGATAGGCAAACAGTACTTAGCAAATACAAAAAAATATATGACAGAGTGGAGGTAATACAAATAATAGGTTACATTGAACATAAACACTGTCATAAGCATTAGATCAAAGTCTTGTTTCTAATTAATTCATCCCATTTGAATGTTTCCCTAAGTAATGTTGCTCCACTGGTACATGTTGCTAGCAGTATTTTTATTCCAACTCTCTTGTGTCTTTTATTGCAGTAAGCCCTATTCCTTTAGGGCTCAATTCTGAAGTCTTCAATCAATCTAAATTCCCAGTTCAGTCTGGGGGCAGGATTTGCTTGAACAAGGACAAAAGAATTTAGTCTCTAGTGTGTAGTTATAACAGTATTGTCAAAGCCTAAATGCATTATATTTTAGCAGAGTCTAGAATTTAATATGGAACAGAAGTGTCTTAAATTCTACTTCTCTTTCTTCTCCTGGATTTTGTCAGATAAGTTTCCTTGGCTTCCTTTTTTTCCATTAACATTGCCAATAAGATAAGTATAATAATGAACATTAAGCTCCTCTGACACATAATTTGATGAAAGGCTCTGTGTACCTATTATAGGTCAGATGCTGTGAGAGAAATCTCTCATACAGTATAAAGCTCAGATCACCCACTTAACATTTTCCTTTTTATGTGACTAGGAAGGGATTCCAGAATAAAATTCCTTGGGCAATCTGGAGTCAGTCACAAAGTGTTTAAAAGACTAGTGTTACATTGCAGATGAAGTATTAGTTCCCAGGAACCCACGACTTTTGCAGTATGGAAAAGGGGCATACAACTATCTTTGTTTCTCCCTCTCCAGCTGTAGCAGGCATACAAGAATTATGCTCTGGACATGAGGAAATATCATTAGTTTATTTTCCAAGGTCTTGCACATATTTCAAGCTTTACTGCCTGGCATGTTTTATACAAGTTAAACATCTGCCCTGCCTATCAGAAAAGTGTCATAGCTCAAATTCCGCAAGTCAAATAGGATATAGCACAACTCATATTGTTCTGTTCCAAATATTTAACTGTGAAACAAATTAACCATCTGTAAGAATATATGCAATTATCCTATCCCAACAGAATTTTGCCATTTACTTTGAACTCTCATAGAAAATGTCTTCTAAATCAACAGCCTTTTACTGTTATAAACTTCTAAATAAAATTTGAAGGACTAAAGCAGAAGTTAATTTAGATTACCACACACAGTGACTGCAATTACATATAACAGAGCTCAAATACAAATTTTAGACTGCTACAGAGCACATTACAGATTCACTGAGAGACCAAAGAAGGTTTTCTGAAGGCTTGAAGAATGTGAACTCATCCCACATTACACTGTGCACAGGTCTGTAATACACATCTTTAGCAAAAAGTAGCATATGCTCATAGGAAAATGTTCCTTGTATGTGAATCTAATGTAGATTTGTTGAGAGCAACACAGTAAAGTCAGACCTGAGCTTTAGATCTTGTATACCATAATCTGAAATATGGGTCATCAATGACTTTAAAAGCCATCTTGAGAATCTCTTTCTGCCCCCACATCTGCTTTTACACAGTTGTAGTCTCTTTCCTGTAGGGTCCAGAACAATAATAAAAAAAAAAATTCCCACATACCCATTTATGTCATATATTCCATTTCTCTAACCTCCTTTTTATTCTCTAACCTGCTTTCATTGCTATTACAATGTTTCTAAAATGATTTTTTGTTTCCCTAAACCTAAACACAAAATTATCTCTTTAAAAATGAACAGAAAGCTTTGATCAATAAAAAGAAATTTGACCCAAATGGACTTAGTTAGATGAGGATTAGTATACTCTTTTCAATCTGAATTTCTGAATGAGCTAATACCCCTGAAAATATTAATCAAATTGTGGAAGTGTGCCTGCATTATAGTGGCAAGAATTGAAACCCAACATTTAAATTTTGGAAGTGGAAAATGACTTTTCTTATGTTTTGTTCTTCTTAGAAGAACAGCATATTTTGAAATCAGGCTGGATTATCCATGTGCAAGTTTTATTTATCATTGGTACTAAAGTCACAACAAAAACTTCTAGAAAAATAGTATGGGATGCTAAGGAGTATAAAGCAACCTCTCATTTTCTAATGGATACATTTTTCTAATCTGATCATTCCTCGTGTATCTTTAATAATGATCTATTTTTCAAGATCCCAGTCATGACTTCACTTTCCGTATGTGAGAGCCGAAAGAGATGTTTAGAGATGATGAAGTCCTATGTGAACTCCTACTTAAAGCTTAATTATTGTAAACTATCTCTAACCCACATAAAAGCCAATTAAGAGGCAGCATGAATAGCCATATTAAATATAAATAATATCAATGGCTTGTATTCTCTCAGCGTGATTCAGTTAAACACTTAAACTATGAATAACTATGGAAATTCTTTTGTAGCACTCCTGAGATAAAATAAAGTTGTTTATAGGAGCATTTCTTTGAGCTATAAAAATTTGCATTTATATCTATATTGTGTTGTTCTAAGCCACAGGTATCATGAACAATTAAAGATCCCTGTCAAACCCTGGGAGAATCTGAAACACATGAATACGGTATTATTTCATTAACCACTGTGTGAGACTAAGATGCTTTGCTGCAGAAAAAACCAAACCAAAACAAAACAAAAATGTACCAAAAAATTTGGAAAGGATAATTATTGAAATTAACCATAAAAATTTTGTCAATGTTTCTACCAGTTTGAGAATTCCAAGGAAAAATACATCTTTGTTACCATAGTGTCAGCAAAAGATGCTGATATACACTTCTATCCAACAGTTCCTGTGGAAATATTTAAAATAATATCTTGTCTATTACTCTGTAAGTCCAGACAATTTTGTTGTGTAACTGAATCTATGGGTACACTGCTGCAGAGGATTCTTTCTGCCATTTAATTTGTGCCCTACATCTCCAATATGCCTGTCTTTTAGCATTACTGGATTTCCAGATTTCTTCTCTGATAACCTGGCTGTGCAGAATTTCACATTAGACAGAATAGCAGAGAAATGAGCTAGGAATATCCACCTGAACTGTCAGTTCCAGGTATTCTGGTCATTTGGAACACAGGAATCGGGTATTTAAATGAATAGAGAGCTGTTTTCAAAAGCCACCATTTCCACAGGTATAATGGTAATTCATAACAAAGGTAGGCCAAGGACAATGGTTTTGCAAAACTGTTCCTTTCGTCCTCCTGCATATGTACCAATAAACAGCCAAACTCACAGAATAAACAAAACCCTTGAAGACGCTGCACTCTTCCCTAAGGAGCAAGGGAAGAGCTGGATGCACAGTTTTAGTGTGCTCAGTGTGCTTGAGAAGTCCTTCTTAACTCAGGGGATGCGCTCTGCCGAGTTGGCTCAGAGATCCTTACACACAAAGGGCAGTTCTGCTTCCAGCTCAGGGACACTCTATCCACATGAGCCTGGTGCTGCTAGGCACAGCTGCAGATAAAATGATAACATATCCACACTTCACCAGAGTCCCTGCTGCAATTGAATTATACCTTCATCCTGGATTGGAAAAGCAGCATTAAACAGCTTCTGGTACTTGGGTTCTGGCGTTCTATCCTGTGGACTTTTTTTTCCTTTAGAAATTACTGTATCTAGATTTATATAGGGGGGAAAAATGCTTATTAATTATCTTTCCCTCTACTATTAAAAGGGTGATATACAAGCTCTCTAGTCTATGTACATATTTGTTATTTAAGGAGTGGATCCAAAGTATGACAAAGAATTTTATATTTGTTAAAGTAGGTTGTTTAATCAAGCATCCTCTGCAAAAATGCTGCAACAAAAATTCTAATTAAAATGTAACCTGAGGTGGCTTCACCAATTCTAATCTAATGGGAACTAATCCCTGTTTTAGGTAAATTGACACTCAGCTCTTAATTTGCTCAGATTTCCCTTACAGTCTTCTTTATTTAAGGAAAGAGTAGCTTGCTAGAATGTTTTGGCTTTCCAGGCTGGTGGCTTCATCCCCTAAATATTTCTGTATAAGATGAAGATACATTCAATATCCAGTATCTTCTAAATTAAACAACAATGTGATTTTTTGAGAAGAGAATACCATCAAAAGCCTTATATAGGTGAGTGTGCATGCACTTGTATGTCTCCTGCTTTTGCTCCCATGTCAGCTGTCTTAGATTCAATATCTTTTTACTGGTCACATTAGATATAGCTGAAATATTTGAAAGTAAATGAGTTAGGACCACTCCATATTATAACACACAGTAAGTCAAGAGTCAATCATCTGAAGTAAACTCCGAATCAATAATAAAAGTCAACAAGACAACTGATTGAGACCTATTTATATTTGAAGCATTGGAAAATATGGCATAAAGTCAGAAAATTACTTGACGTTGCTTATGATTTCTGCTTAAAATGCAAAACCTCCTGGGATTTCTAAAGCCATAAGTAATCTCAGAGGATGTTTATTATCAAATGTGCACTATTCCTAGTGTTTAAATTAATTATTCTATTTCTCACTTTTTAATCTGGTCCACCGATCGTAACTGGTCTGCCATTTAACTACACCTGGCAGAAAACTTATAATTTTAAAATTCCTTCTTAAGTGAAATTTGTGAGAGTTATTGACTAAGCCCAGGGAGCAATACATGCATCAAAAGAAATGGAAGCAATTTGAAAAAGACTGGCACACATGAAAAAAAGTAAAGTCCAACCAAACCAAACCAAAAGACAAAGCCCCCAAGACAGTCTAATCAGATTTACATCCAAAATAAGTGACAGATTGCTTTCACTATGGTTTTGTCTACTGCAACAACCAGTATCTGAACCATAGGAGCTAATGGACCAAAACAAGAATGACTTGATGCTTGATGGACTACATACATATATAATTAATAATAGGATATTCATCTCCTGATATCATATTCTACACATAAAGTGCTCCTACATGGGTGTGAATATTGTTTTTACACCAGTATGGCACATAAGAACAGTGGGCCGCCAAGAGAAAAACACAAAAAATTGACACAAGATCAAAAAGGAATAGAATCAGCATAAATGTGAGAGATATTTAACACTATGTTTAGAAAATATAAAGTTTTTGTTCTGTTTTGTTTAAAAGAAACACACAAAATATGCAAGTCTATTGTCAATTAATTCTAATATTGCTTTAAATCCAGTTCTGCTCTTGAAGTGGTCTATGACTTCTCATTTTAGAGAGCTGGTCACAAGAGGGCAACATAGTTACATACATATGGAGCAGTTCTGACGTTCCTCCCAATGGAAATTAAGAGTATGAAAAAATACAACAATAAGGTGTGAAAGCTGGTTATTGGTCAATATTTCTAACCGAGTAAATATCATATAAAAATTACAGAAGTTAACCTTAACACTGTCCCTCTGTACAGGTTCCATAATACAATCTGTTCAGAGTGTAACATGATATTTTCAAATAACATGTCACACTTTCATTCAGTGTTCGCTACATTCTTAAAGGATGTGCCTGCTCTTGTTGGAAGTCTGCATGAATTTTCCCAGATCTGTACAAGTATCTCTCATACGCTACAAGTAAACCAGAGCATAGTCTGAAAATGTCAATATCACTGGAATTTCATCTCCTGCAATATTCTGATGCCCTATTTTAACTCACTGATTATAAATTGTTTTCATCTGTAGAATGAATAAACTAGGTATCTTAGTGATTAGGGAATATGAGCTGTTTTGGGTAGAACATTCAACTTTAATTGTCTCATTATTTTCTGAAGTTCTTTAGTGATCCAGGTCTTAAAGTAATGATTTGTCTGTTTCAAAGACTCTCTTTTTAAAAGCAGAGAAAAATCTTCCAAAAATGTTTTTATGTAGAACTAGCCTTACAAATATTCTGATAGAGAAACCTTTGTAGATCTGATATTCTGAAAAGACAAAGTCTTAGTGGTGATTGTCACTCTCAAGGTAATTCACTGTTTTTGTACTGGATTTAAGTCACACGACACACAAAAGAGCCAAGAGAATTTCCACCATAGGTGCAGGGTTGATTGGCAATATTGTCATTATTAATTACTACAGCAACATCACAAATTGTGTACAGGAAATCAACTGGAACAAGACTTCCAAGGACTCTCTGACAATGTCAGACAAAAGTAAGTTCCAATCACTACAGTAACAGCTGTGAGCAAAATTGTGGTAGTGTTGCAGTCAATGGCAAAGCACCCACAAATATCAGATAGGCCTGGAATTCACTTTCTGACAGTCACCCATGAGCTGCACAAATAGAACTGACATTTTAGGTATGGAGTAAAAATAGTGAATTTCTCTACCACTTGCTTGTAGATGAGTTCACTTACATTGTCTAGAATGTTAAGTGCCTAAGTGCCTTGAGTGCCTAACCCATATACAGAAAATTCCGTAAAGCCAAAGTCCAACCTTCTTTGAGGACAGAGGCTTGAATATGCAGATCTCACCTACTGAATAAATTTCTGAGAAAGTTTTGTAGATCATTTTGTTTTCTTGCCACAATCAGCCTATCAATCTTCTCCAGTACATCCAAAAGTTTTCAAACTTTTCTTTTATCTAGAGTGAAAAAAGATGGGAAGAGGAGACAGAGGAGAGGAAAAAATAAAATTTGAGATGAAGTTCCAGAAGAAAATCTGGTCATACATATCTTTAAAATGATGTATTTTATTACAATGAGAATTCTAAAAAGGGCTTTACATCAACATTTTAATTTTTCTAAAGTTCTATAATTTTTATTTTAAAGAAAAATATGGGGTTTAAATAAGGGGTTTTTTTTCATTTCTAGCCACCTGGAGCAAAATTTGGACCAATGAGCGCTTCTCTTACATTACACTTTGTTATATGGAAAACATTGAAATTGTAATTTAGTGTGATAATTCTTTTGAAAGTGTGTTCTGTAACACACCAGTCCACTTAATTGTAGACCTTCAAATACCATGATCATTCTCCATACCTAAATCACAAAACAAGAAGACAAAGATGAGGTGTTAGTCATTTTTACTTTCTTTTTCATCATGGTTTCACTGCTTTTTTTCATTTCATTTACCTATTCTCAGATGAATTCCTGAAGACTTAACCTGGGTTTTAAGTAGAACCCAAGCTGCACAGTTACTGACCAGCTACATGAAATAATCACGTTAACAGCCGAAAAGCTGTTGGACTACACGCTCTTGATAGATTACCCAAGGTGAGGTAAAAATGAAGCCACATTAGAGCTAACTCAGGTAAAATCAAGGCAAGTCCTGTTTATGATCAGTCCCACTGATGGCTATATATCTGTGGAATCTATACTTAAGACTAATGATTGTGTGAGAAAGAGCAGGTGATGCACAGAAGATAACAACGACCTAACAAAAATACATGCCCTGATGCAATCTGAAGGAAGAGAAGAATGTGGTGCAGACCTTTTTAAAGCAAAACTCTCACGAAGCTGTAAGACAGAATTAAATCAGAAAACTATGTAAAATGATATCTGTATAAAATTGTATGGATAGCAAATTACAACATTAATGCCTCCATGGCAATAGAGTAGAAAACTAAGGAGCTGATTTTTTCTTAGTAGTTCTTACTAATACTGATCTGAAATGGCTCGAGTGCAATACTTGAACTAGTCTTCACTGCTTGAACAGAAATATCCCCTTAACCTACAAGAAAACTGTAGGTAGGTAATTCCAAAGAAATAATTTCTAATGTTCTTTCTTTAATTTTACAATTTTGCTCCGCTGCACATATCAATAAAAAATAAACATTATGGCAAAACATACAATAAGGTTTAAGAACAGTAGTGGGCTGTGAAAAGTAAATGTATGAAATATTCAATTTTCCATATATTGTAGAGGTTTACTTTAATCCTTATATATTCACTTTCACTCCTTCTGAGATAAATCTTTGTGTGCTTCCCTGTGGAACACAAACCATCCTCCAAGGAGAGGTCAGCTACCTCAAAACTCCTTCCACTGCTTTCTTCAAGGAACACAACAGGAGTGAGTAATTACAGAAATTTCAACAAGCAAGCCTCTCTCTCTCCTACTGGTCAGGTCTTTTAAAGGTACTATTATTCCCTAATGACCTGTTAAATCTCTGAAAGAAATACAGCACATAAAATTCCAGCTGCTTACTTTTTCTGCCTAGCTTCAGCATGATGAAAATCAGGAACCCCTGACTGTGTTATGGCCCTGCGTCAACTCTTCTGCTGCCGCTGTCACCCACGGTAGCTCTCTTTTCATGACAGGTTCCTCCTCATTAACTTCTGCTTTCCTACCACTGGTGAAATCCACGCACCCATTCTGTTGTACAGCTGTATTTCAAGCTGTCACTTACTCAAGACTCAGGACCCCATTCAAAGTCCAGTGAATCTTCCCAAAATTTTAAGAATATTTGTATCTGACCTGAGACCTGAAAAATGTTAAAGGACTTGGTTAATTGCTTTTTTATATTTCCTGCTGTCACTATATTAAACACAATTTTGACACTCTTTCCACAGAGCAAAGGAAATACACACTGACATGAACCTTTTTCCCATGTGAGGCATTCAGAGAAGAAATGAATTCCTTGCAGTAGGAAAAAAAAATTAGAAATATCACCATGAGAGTACTGTGAGGAACAAATAGGTGTAAAGGTCTGCATATAGGTCATGTGGGAATTGCTAAAACACTATCTGGTTAGAATTTTACCATAAAATCAGTGAGGGTCACTAACTCAATTCTAAATAACAAAGCATAAAAAAATAAGAAGTTGATAAAGATATTTTTAAACAGGTATCCAATAATAGTTGCTAAAATTTTACTGACATTAACAAATAGCTATTTATTCTAACATTTTCAGACACAGCTACAAAACCCTGAGTTCTTTCAACCAAATCATTCTTTTTTCATAAATACTCAGCCTCTGCAGCTTCTTATGAAGTCCAGTGGGAGCCAGATGCACTCATAATCATTAAAACCAGAACATGTTTTCACATTAGCTACAAAGACACAAATTTCTGAGTTGATTATCGATGTCACAAACTGAAATGTTGATCTCAATGAAGCAATCCAATTCTAGAAAAGCCAGCAGCTTATTTGAACAAAATTTAAATAAGTGTCTTTACTATACAATTTAAACATTAGTATATATGTAGAACCAGAAGATGTCTCCCATGAAATATGTTCAAAGTATTGATAGGGCTGTTCCTTTTTAAAAATACTTTGTGGTACATGCAGTACAGTAATATTCCTAATGAGGAGGTTCAGTTAATGGCATGCATAAACAATTAGCAACTGGATTCCATTTAGATTTTTCAGTGATTAGTTTTGTGGTTTCCTCTTATAAATTCTGAAATGTCATCAAAATATGTGTGCATGCTGGAAGCTATTCGCATGAGGGATATAGCATGGCAGAACCTCCTACTCAGAACTCGCTAATACAAACATCTCACAAATACTAACCAGGTGTTCCTTCTACAAGACTTTCTATTCTACACAGGCTTAAAAAGATATTGTTTCATCAATTTCATTTGCCTCCAAAATTCAATAACAGGAGCAACTCAATAATCTAGGAGAAATATCCAACCATCGCATGATACAAACAGGGACCTACACTTTCCTGAAGAATCGCAGTCTTCAGAAACATTTGAATCAGTAAAGTTCCACTCTGTCCTGGAGTTCAAAATTTTCACATTATTTCACATTATTTCACAAATAATCCTCCATAATTTGATTTACTATATTCTGGGTCAGAAACTCAGGATTTAATCCAAATTGCTTCAATAAGTTCCATATTTAACTGTCTTTGGACAAGTTGGGGCAATAGGCAAGAAAAAGCTTCTTTTTCTTTAAATAGCTGTAAAATGGGCAGATATCCAGTAGATATTACTTCTAGCTATACTATTCTCTGTTGTTGTAATTTTGTAAAGATGACAGAACTCAAGAAAAAAATCTGCTTGAGTTCAGAAAAAGACAGCAGTAGTTCAAGTCTTCCTCATAAGAAGTGATGGAGATGAGAAACACCCATCTGTAACTCCCCTGTCTCCAAGATATTTTCAATATATTCATTTTCAGACTGAAAACATTCTGCATATTGTCAACAAAAATAATACCACACATTTTCAGATGCACTGCATTTCCACAGCTCTGCTTTTTTGTCAGAAAAGACAAGTAAATAACCTCCAATCTCCTTCTACTTTGCTTAATTTGTTTCTGTTATCTCAAAGCAGACTATTACTGTGTTTATAAATCAAAGCGTAATGCTTCTTAACGGCATGACAATCTCAATTGGGTTGAACAATTTGGGGGACTAGAAGCTTCACACACATCTGCTGGTGAGGCACAAAGATCTGTAAATGTGCAAACTGGCGATCTGGACCATCTCACATGCTTTCCTGTCATAAACACTAACCAGTGCTATACTGAGACAATGACCTTAAAAAAAGACAAAACTAAGAAAACATGTCAAAGTTGAGAAGCAATTTAACCTGCAAAATCCAAGACTTTCCTAAATAAGAGTAAATTATGCAGCCTCAGCACTGGGGCTGCAGTATCAGGGAGAGCCTTTAGTGATTTAAGTGGAGGGAAAGATGGCACACCTAGGATCGTGTCAATTAAGAAGTCCATAAAACTAGACTGTATCCCTCAGAAAACTGCCACACTTCATGGAGCAGTCTAGAGTACTCTAGTAGAGGATAAAGACACACAGACCTAGGAAAATCTTATCAAGTGTTTGCTCATTTCTCATCGAGCTTTGGAACACCCAATGGAAAGCCTAGGGTTTTCCTCAATTCAGGCTTGCAAGGCTCTGAACCATAATCTCCACTCCAATGGAATAATCCTCTACAGATATTCTAACTCCAGGAGTTACATATCTGAATATCAGTTTAACTCCTTGAGACAAGCATGGGTATAATCAGGACTGCAAAAACCATTTTTGTCTTTAGTGGAAGACTTCATTAAGGAATAACCACAGGGGCAAAAACATTTTCTAATTATGCATTGAAATCCAGAATTCGGATAGATCTCTTCTCCTCTTTTTCTGGGGGTGGATTCCTCACTTCTGTGTTTAGCCTCAGTTATATTCTCCAGTTCTTCAAATGTTTCATTTAAGATCCTTCTTACACAATTTCATCGTTTTAGTTTATCTGACAAAAAATAGCAGATTAAAGCAGAAATAAGAACTTGAAGTAGTGATGGAGGCAGTTGCTGACATCAAGTAGAGGTATAATGGGTTTATTGGTTTTTTGCCAGCGTAGGCAAGAATTATTTACAGCACAAAATTCATTCTTGCCTTCCAAATTTTCTTCAAGAAGAGCAGATTTTGGATACATCCAGCAAAAATCCCAAGCATATTTGCAGACAATTAAAAAATGAAGATGCTTGACTAAAAGTGGAAAACTGAATATATTATCATATGATATTACTTCACAAATTGAAAACAGTTGTTTGAAAACATTTTTCTTCTTTAGGAAACTGGTGCTTCCTTTGCATTTCACTTGCACAGCAAAGCTACACTTCCCCTCTTTCTCTTCTCACTCCTTCTCAAAATAAAAGAAAATAAATGTAACATTAGCAAGATGAAGACTGGCATCAAGATATCAATGACTATATTCTAATTTAAAAATGTCTGCAAGTACATCTCCATGATGTTTCTATTAAAGATTTATGTCCTTGACCATACTGTTAGTTCTGTATTCCATGGTAAACTATAGAAATACTTTGAAAAAAACTATTTTTTTTTTTCTTGGCTAATGGGAAAAACTAACTTCTTCAGCACAATGCCATTTAAATGCTTACTTACTTGAGCTCATTGATTGACTAAAAATGTTAATCTATTTAGGATTGGATTTCTTTTAATTCAATTTGATATGTGGTGTTGTTAAAACTATTTAGGAGTTGTTTGGACAGAAATATGCGTACCCAATAATACAAGAATTTTAATCCATTTACTAATAATTCACCTTCTAAAACTAGGAAAATCTTATTCTTTGAGGTTCCCATTTCTACTAAAGTAGAACACAGAGAGATGTTAGCTGTGTCATAGATTCCCACAGAATTATTGAAGGGGCTGAACAATTAATCCTATTTTAATAATTAAAATTTCTATTATGTCTATAATACCTTTGACTTTCAAAACACTTGTTCATATCTTGGGAAAACATTTTCTTACTGTGAAAAAGAGCTGTAATGAACTAATAATCGAATCACAAGAAAAGTATGTGTGGACATTTTGAGAAGATGATTGATGTTAAACAAAATAAATTAATCTCAGCTCTAGACAAATTACTGATAATTTTTATTTACTGAAAAAAGCGCATGTATTTCATTCTCATTTATTTTGTCACAGGAACTTTAATTTGAGTTCTGGTAACTAGAGATTAGGGAATATAATACATTAATGAAAAGTTTGACTTCATAGTGTTCTAGACATATAATTGTTATAGATACAGAGAGCAAATACTTTATTAATGCAGTTGGTGTGTCTAGTAAAAATAAATCTAACACCAGTGACCTGATCTAGCATACCCTGGAATTATAGAAGGTTTCCTATTAATTTTAATGGTTACCAAAATATCATAGACTTCAGTGAGGTTTCATTGTAGTTGCAGTCTGTTGAGTACCCATTAAAATCTTGACTGCAAAATCTGTGATTTCACTGAGGTAAATTGAAATTTAGGGTGATTTAGGAAACTTGGGTAATAATTCTTTAATTTATAGCTCGAAGACTTTCATCATTTATTCTCAAGCATTCTGCATTTGTCAAATACAAGATGCTTGAAGAGCAGTGGGGAAGATGATCTAGCTTTGATCATATTTTGTGTTATCTCTCTTTATTACAGAGCACTTCTGTTTGCATTCGTCATGACTCAGGGCCCTGAAAAGGGATTCAGACTTCTCTGTATTCTCTAGTCAGTGCTGTGGGAATTCAGCAAACATGCTCAGCTCAACTGGGAGAGCTTTTCTGGGGTTTGTTGATTTTGCAGTTTGCTCTCAAACACAGCAGGAAATGTTGGCTGATGTTTTCAGGGTTGCATAAGGGATTTTGATGACCAGTTCCTATTAAAATTAATGAGAATTGAGCATACAAACCCCACTGGTAATCTCACCCTTTATGATATTAAAACAATAAAAGTTGGAGAGGAGTGACATGTAAAATAAAATTTATGTTGCATTAAAAAAGAAAATCTAGCTATCTATAAAACCACTCAGCAGTCCCTTTACCTCAGTCTTCAGTGAAATCATTTATGGAAACTCCATGAAAGCACTTTTATTACAGAACTAGATGCTCATACTTGGACCTTTCTTTATGTGGGTTATTTGACTGATATTATTTTATATTACAGTATATTTCTGAAACTTTGACCTCTAATTTATTACAGGAAGAAACCACAGAAATAATAAAAAATGGTAGCAAGAGCTTCAGGTTTTAAAAATTTTGCTGATGCTTTATATCTTTCGCATTGCACTTTCATTGACTTATTCTGAGCACTAGATATATCTTTGTTCTAACCGCTTAGGAATCCATCCCGCATGATGTAATCCTAGAAATGGAAAGTAGGAAGAACGCACTTGAAGCATTTAGTGCTGCCATTAAAAACGGCATTCTGCAGCACAGATTCACTGTTGATATCACAAAAGACTGAGAATAGAAGAGGTGTATTGATATACCACAAATGAGTTCAAAAGGTTCCTTATTGTTAGGAGAGAACGGAAAGATTTTTAGTGTCCAGCTCAATAAAGCAGTGACAGATCTTAAGTTTATATGACACATGAAATGACTAGAAAAATAAATTTATTCTCATGATACAAAATGAAGCAAAACAACAACAAACCAAGGTATTTTTGAAAAATATTCATCCAAAACTTAGACAAAAAGCTTAAAAAAATTCGGAAAACTATCAGTGGAGTTTCTTTTTGTCTGTCATTTATTTGATAGAAAGGATCTTTAAATGTCACTTTCTGCTGTAGGAAGCAAAATGGACATAACTCTTCAGGAATAGCAGTTAAAAAGTTATCATTTAATCTTCTTGATGGAATTTTAAAGATTTTTCTAGTTGCAAAAATGATAATATGGAAAGTATTCTACAGTAAAAGTATTTCTTTCATAAATACAGAACACTTCATGCAATTTATTCCATACTTTTATAAATCATTAGTAAATACAATTCCAAATAATCATATGCTGACCCTTATTTATGGGTTTTTTTTAATTATTCACACATATGTTTTATTATTATCTTTCTTACTTAAGCTAAATCTTTCCTAAAACTTCAGGTTCTGTGTCTCTAGTTTTTCCTGTTCCCACTTATTTCAAGAGTAGCTGTATGCTTGCTTTGCAAAAAAAGGGACTTGGAATTCCTGGTGGGAAGGCTAAACATGATTCAGCAGTGTGTCCTTGCATTACAGAAGTTCAAACACATATACAGAGATGGAATCATAAAGGCAGACTGGAAGGGACCTCAAGAATAGTTTAGTCGATCCTGTTGCTCAAAGCAGGGTCATCTGTGCAGTCAGACTGGGTTACTGAGGGCTTTATCCAGTCAGGTTTTGAAAACATCCTAAGACAGAATCCACAGCTTTTCTGGGCAGCCTGCTCTACTGCCTGCCTGTTCTTAGAGTGAAAAAGTGTTTCCCAAAAGCCAGTCTGAATTCATCTCACACTCACTGTCTCTTATCTTCCCACCCTACACCAGTGGGAAGAGACTCCTTCAGCATCTTGATAACCCTTGCCTAGGTGCTGAGGCATCCTTGTTAAGCACTCCTGAGACAATCTCTTCACCAGGCTACCAAGCCCCAGTCCCTCAGTCTCTTCCCACAGGGCAAGGGCTACAGCCCCCAGCCAGTATCGTCTGCTGTACTCACTTACCAATTTCTTTCTAATATTGAGGAACTCAAAACTGAATGCAGTATTTCAGGTGGGATCTCATGGATTCCAAATAGCAAGAAGTAATATCTCCCCTCAATGTTCTGGCAATGCCCCTATAAATACCTCCCAGGGCACCACTGTCCATTGCTATACTTTCTAAGCCTTATTTTTTGGAATTTGTTTGCTGTTTCAATTTCCTGATTCTCTTTCACGGTTGCACGGTTCTTTAGTGTTCATCCTCAGTAATTTGACTTAGTCACTTCCTGTGACATTCTTTCTTCAATTTTTATTCTTTGAATACAGATTGGTGAAATTGATACACCTTTAAACTGACTTTTCCTTCATTTATGATCTTGATAGTACCCCTGTCACTCTCTTGAACTCCTTCTTCCTTTAGGAATGAAGCCCAGCTAGCCCTGCCTAATACCCTTCTTGGCTAACTTCAAATTGCTTTCTCTAAGTTCATCACGTGGTTTCACATGGAATTTCTCTTACTCATTTCATGCTACACATCCTATGCATTCATATATGTCACAAGTACAGGAAATGTTTACCTTGAGACCGGTTCTTTTAACAAACAAAAACAATATCCCAGTTTTCAAGGGATAAACTATATTCTCAGGTTTGCCCTACCTGAACTTTGAGATGTGCTTATCATAGTGTTAAATCCACTCCAGTAGTGCCAAGTCCCTATTAACATATTCTGAATCTCAACACGGTTTATAAAACTCATTACTCATTTTGTTCAGCATTGACACACCTTCTGTGCAATAAAAGTTTTTAAAAAAAAAATGGTTCAAATTAAAGGTTCCTCATCTTAGAAACTTTCATATTGGATGGAAATATTTTTCTTCTTTTTTTTCTTCTCCAATTCCTTATTTTCTTGACGACAAAAGCAAATAGAAAAATGTACCAGTCTTAAATTTTAAAATTGTGTATAGCACAGACTATGATATGTTACAGATTTTGAGTACCAGAATGTATTGATTGTAGCTGAAAATGAAAGACAAAAGTTTAGGAAACAATAAACAACAATTTTTGTTCTTGTGAAATGAGCCATAAGTATTCTGGCTGAAGGTCAGAATGTGTTTTTTTTCTCAGAACCATTAAAATCAAACCATTACTTGTGGCTCTTCTGAAAAACAGTTATTAAGTATTCAAAAAAAAAAAAACGAAAACCACCCTACAGTGAGAAACTTGCCACGTAACTTCTACTATCGTCACTATCATAGTGGCTTCATATAGTTCCTTGAGGCACCCTTCAGGGGTTGTAATTTTTTCTTAAATTAGGAAAAGAACAGATATGAATAAAAAATATTCCTCTCCACAAAGAGCAGGGGATTTTAAAACAATAAACAGAAAAAAGTAGGTTAGAAAGGATTTTTGGAGATAAACAATGCCCTGTTCAAAGCAAAATGAACTTCAAAGTCAAAGAACATTGATTAATACCATGTCCACTTGGACTTTGAATATCTCCAAAGATGAAGATTTAGCAGCCTCTCTGGGCACCTGTGCCGGTGTTCGACCACCTTTTGGTGAAACCTTTTTTTTTTAATGTTGTATAGATGGTGAGGGCAGATTGCTTGTTAACAGGTAGGGAAAAAAAAAAGGGGGTAGAATATTGCCATGAGGGAACACTTGCATGTGAAATAAGATTTTTTGAACAGTATGGCCAGTTACTAGTCGAATGGCAATGGGAGTCCCTGTTACAAAGGTCCTTCCATCTACATCTTCACCTAGATCAAACAAGACTCTTTTGTGCTCAATTCTAATAATTCATCTGCCCCACAGTTCTGCCAATGACTCTGGCCCATGCATAATTGGTCACTACTTGTTTCTTAAATATGTTATCTACCTATAAAAGACTGTCCTACCTGACCATCTGTGCAGGAAAAGTTTCTATTGACTATCTACGACTATCCAAACAGGATCATTTCTGAAACATCATCCGTGTAAGGGAGGCTGTGGAGTGAAGGACCAGATTGTCCCCATAGGATATTAACCAACACACTGACACATACAAATAGGACTAAACTCAGTGGGGGCTGACTGGGGCAATTTCTAAAGCTCTTATATGTCAGTGAAATACTTAATTGTGAAGGTGACTTGGACTTCAGTCATTCATGTAATTTCAAGTCAGGTTGTTCTCTCAAATCAGTTCCTTATCTCATCTACGTAGATGAATAGTGAGACCATCCAGGAGTTTATTGATTGAGGTGCGCTGGCTGTTCACAGAGACCCCAATATCTAGCTAGTTCATGTGTACAAAAAATTTGATTTTCATGTCTGTAATTATGTAGCTTATGTCCCATAGCACTTGCTACATATATAATTAATCAAAATTCCTTGCTGCCTGCCCTTTCATGGAACTTTAAAAACAGACTGACTCCATCATCTTTAAAAACCCCTTTTAGGCAGTGGAAGAGTGTAATTAGGTCTCCTCTTAGCCTTACTATCTCTTCTCCAGACCAAGCAAACACAGTTTCTTCAGATTCTCACTATATGTTCAGTGCTCCAGTCTCCTCCTCAGCCTTGACTTTCGCCTTGTAATCAACATTTGCCTTGCAAGGGGCATACCAAAGCTGACTCTGTACTTCGGATATGGTCTCACAGAGCCAGCTCCCTGAGAAGCCAAACAGTTTCATTCTTCATTGAGGTATTCGATACCAGATTATCACGCCAGCCGTGGAAAGGGAACCTGTCTTGTGGTGTTTCACAAACACCATTGCATTGATTCTAGCAGTCCTGTTGATATCAATCCCCTCAAGATTTTAGCCGTTCAAGATTTGAATCAAACTTCGCAGTTTTTTCTTAGTTGTTAATTGTAGCCAGACAGTTATAATTAAGCAATTGCATTGTGATCCTTGTATGCTTGGCTAATCTTTTGTTTTAAGGAAAAGGGAAGACCATCCCAAGATTAATGGGCAGTCTGGATGATAGCCATCAGTAGTGAACTCAGCAGAACTGAGCAGTAACTAGGGGAAAAGTAATTCTGGAGATGTGAGATCCTGAGCACCCTCATTGACCACCCACTCAAAATGGACCCGAGATTCAAATGAAGGGAAGAACTACACATACAGACTAATTAACATGAAAAGTGAGAGATATAGCAAGCAAACAGGGGTTTGAGTACTAATTAATGAAAAAGTTATTTAACGAAAGAATGCTGATGCCTTTGTTTGTTAAAAAGTATGAATAGCTTAAAGTTTGGATGAGGGAGGAGCCAACCTTCTGTGGCTTACCACCTAGCTTCCCAATCTGAGCAAACTAGAATAAAAATTAGAAATACCTCTCACAGGTAAGGAGCCTGCATTCAGAACAACACTGTAGTCTTAAGCAGCAACTCAAGGCATCCTGAACACCCAATTCACATCAGTTGCTACATGAACTTTTTGTACACACCATGATCACAGTGCTTCTTGTTACTGGCCTCTACAGACTTCAGTATTTTCAAACCACTGAGATTTTCTAACTCGGCAGGCAACTCCTCCCACTGCCTTTGGTTACCAAATGTGTGTTACTGTCCTCATATATGTCCACCTATACCAGGTGCACACTTCTTTCTGTGCTCCAAAAAGGAAGCAGACACTAAGTAAAAGACAATTTTAGTTGGAATGTCACATTTTTTAACTAGGTGTCAGGGGCCAGAGTGCAAACCACACCTCAACACCCAGGTCTAGGGGTTCAGCTACCTGGGCTTAGGGCCAGCAGTTGGTGCTGCTGTGTGTCTGTAAGTCAGAAAAAAGAGACTTTTAAGAAAGAACTGCAAGAAATAGGTATATGGCCAAATACAAGGGACGACAAGCAGCCTTGGTCTTCTGATGAACAACCTTGGGACTGTGCCTGTTCCTGGTCACGTAACTCTCCGCTCCTGGCCTGGCACTTGTCTTATCAGCACAGCTTGTCCAGCCAATTGCCAGCAAATGAGTGCCCAGACCCTGGGCTCAGCTTGTTGAAGTGCAGTGGTACTGCATCCTGGAAGGGAGGGACAGGAAGGGCTCTGCCAGCCCGTGGCTGCACATGCAGACCCCAGACACTCGGGTATATAACACAACTGACAACTCATCACAGTCCAGAACCTCTCTCTCCCCTCACACCAACCCCACAGCATTTATTTCAGCTGCAATTTCTTGAGATTATTCAACTGTGGTTTGGATACAAGGTTAAGAGGTTTGTTTTTTTGTCTTTTTTTTTTTTTTCTAGAAGCCTTTAATAAATATAAAAAGATAAAAATCTGATTGCACTCCCAATATACAGTGGTAAAAACTGAAATTGATCCTAACTGCCCTTCCTTTTTAGATGATAAGATTTACTGCTTCCAAATAATTTATTTTGTAATCTTTCACACACACCTTGCCAGAAAGAGGGTACATTAAAAATTCCCTCATTTTTCATGAAAGAAAATATATTATTTTTTTTAATCAAGATTTTCATAGCTATTCAGTGTTTCACCAGCATATTGTTCTTTGAGTTGTGCTAAAGCATCGAGTCATATCAGGACCTTAAATATTTTATTATATGTATCACAAAACCATAGGAAATAGTGCAGCTTTCTGAAGTGTATAATGGATTATCTCTGTTATCTTTTTTCACCCCAGTTAAGAGAAAGAAAAAGATACTTGTATGTGCAAATTGTAAGATACAATCAGTAGTAGAAATAGATCTGAATGTTCTCTGTTGTTCAGCCTTAGAGTATTCCTATCAAATTCCTTTACTAAGCCAAATAATTTCTTCATGATTCAGTAATGAGCAAAAAGTACCAGGTTTTAATACTCTGTCTTGATTTATAATTATCCACTTCATCCAATTATTTAATTGCTGACCTTGGCCTTCTTGGCTTTTGTTTCAGAACACTGCAAACCTTCCCAATTATCTCTGAATTTTTAAAAATATTTTAATTTTCCTCTTCCTCTTGGCCACAAATGAGTGGAATAATACTTTTTGTTGTCATATCAGTACTCTGTCAGACATTCTACCCTATCTAGATTTTGATTTTACATGATTTTGAAGGGTTAGGGGTTTTTTTTGTGTCAGGATCAGACAGACGGTGTGGAGGATAGCCATCAGATCACTGAAAATTGCCTAAGGAAACAAACTTCTCCCTCTATTATGTTTATCAAAAAACGACAAAAGAGAGGAGGTAAATTTAAAGCAATCACTTTCCTCTGATTGTTCCACAATTTATAAAAACTCTTTCTCCTAAGTTTCATAGTAATCATAAGACCTTTGCTAATTTTATTTCTTGTACATTGATAAGCTGATCAGCTCTTTCTCAGCTGATGTCATGGAAGAGAAAAGGTGCAAAGAAACTGCAAGCAGTAGATGCAGTCCTACTGAGTGGCTCCCCACTGGAACCAATGAAGTCCCAGCACGAATAGACTCTAATACACTCATCATATTGGAAAAAATCCTGCTTCTTCCGAAGCAAGGCAAGGGCCACTTTGGTGCAGAACTCTTGGTAGAGAGTGATTTTGTGAATGCCAATATAATTGTATTTAAATATACCCCAAGCACTAAATCTCTCTGATGAGACAATTTTCATAAAATTACCAGGATCACACTGAGCAGCCAAAGAGGAAGGTAACAAAAATTTATTAAGAGTTTATCCCCAAAATTAATATTTCTCACTTTCCTTAAAAAAAAAAGTATAAAAAGAAAAAACAGCTACACCTTAAAAATTATAAAGAATTGCGTTAAATTAGAATAAAAAAAATAAGCAAGGAGAGCTATGAATGTTCAGTATTCATTTGATGTAGTCAGATCAGCTACTCCAAACAGAATAATGATCACATTAATACTCCCTATAATAATTTCACATTTTTCATGTAAAAAAATTGACTGATAGTGAGTTGAATAAATTGTATATAAATAAATGCAGTCTTAGGAACAAGCACATTGAAAAAACTGCCTGGACACCACTGTAAATTAAATCAAATTATATTAATCCAGTGCCATACACATCTGTTAAACACAGTAAATTTATTTAGTTTTCTGTTTCCCACTATTTTAACTTAATTAAAATATATTGACAATTTATTAATCACAATACCAGATAAAGAAATAAAATGCCCAATTGTACAAATCTTGTGGAAAAAAATAGATTTAATTTGCTTGTTACCCTACGGCATATTACATTTACTTTTCTTGTTGTGGTTAGCTATGAAGTAAAAATTTTCAACTGCATATAATCCATGACATGCAAGTCCTTTCTAGTCAATACTTCTTTTTCCTCCCCTACTTTTAATGGAAAAAAATCCGCCTCCCTTTTCCTTACAGAGCTCATTGCTCTATATGTGAGGAAGAGAAGCTTTATTCAGTCTCCTCTTTTTAACACTTGAGATAGCATTATTTTTGAACTATTTGTTTTTTTTTTTTCTTGAATCATAACATCATCAATGTCATGCTTAGAAGTTTACTAGTTGCTTAATGTTTTATGGTGGTTTCAAACATGAGAAAACCCAAAATTCCTATTACTGTACAAAGTCTGCTCCTTGTGTGCCTGACTTGTCAATCTGTCTGACTTGTACTTACAACTCTATACCACAGTTTTGAAAAATAACAAGAGAACCCTAAACAAATACAGCGCTGATTTGTTCTTCTGTACTGAAGATACAAGCAGACAAACTGTTCAACCATTTGCCTACATATTGCTCTTATTTCAGTCCAGAGGAGGAGATGGATGATTTATTTCATAATTCTTAGGGTTTCAGAGCCTGATTTTGCTTCCCTTACAGATCAAAAATGGAATTCAGGATTTGCGAGGATCTACAAACCACAAACAGTAATACCCATTGCATCAGCTGATGTCTAAGTAGACATCTGGTAGAGCTTCACTTTTTTTCAGAAAAGAAGTCACGTGAGGATCTCAAGGAACACAATGGTTTTCTATGAGTTTCTTGGTTTAACATTACAGTGCTCAATGTAATAGAGGATACAAAATCAAGCTTTTCTGACTGATTCTATTGTCATCAGAATGAAATTTAGTATTGCATTTCTCTAGTGGGATATTTAGAACATGAAGTCCAGTTTTAAAATGAATTATTCAAAATTGGCTAAGTTTTATATCTCATTGCAGTGCTCCTTTTTACCCTTTTCCTTCAATAAAGAGTAGTGAGGTAAAAGTGCCATAGACATTGGCAAAGACTTTTCAAGAAGAATTAATTTATCATAATTATAAAAATAAAAGAGAAATATGCTGCAATAAAATCATTAAAATTCATATGATAGTGTGATATAGTATTTACATAGACATGGAGTTATTTATTTGGCATTAAAAAGTGTGATGTATATTCCAAAAATTCTCCTGTGAACACAGAGTACTAAATAGAGACTCTTCCTTCAGAGATATAAATGTTTAGCTAAATAGATTGTTCATGCTTGCCTCACAGATTGCACTTAGTAATAAAATCATATGGGAGCAATACTATTTAATCTATCTGAATGCTGTTACAATCTCTTCATTTTCACTGGCTGTTTTGCATAATGCCCATAAAAGTGTTCAGAAAAATAATACACCATCCAAGACTTCTACACAACCCAGAAGATTACAATCTGATCTCTGGATCCTTTTCTGATGTTCTTCTATTTTTTTTTTTCTCTTCTTCTTTAAGTTGCAAGGGTCCTTTCACAATTTCAAAGAATGAATTACCTTTGAATGGTGCTTTCTTGAAGATTTATAAAGAGAATATAGATTGAAGGAAAGTTTACTTTAAAAAAAAGAAAAAGAAAAATTCCTATCTAGGACCTTATACTTACATTTAGTGGATACAAGAATACCAGAGATTCAGAATATATAAAGAAATTATTCTCTTCTTTTACCCCTTCCTTTCAAATGCTAGGCATTACACCTTTATAAAAAAAGAACAGAACTGAAGGGTTTTTGGGCTGATTGGATATCCTTTTAAAAATTAACTTACAACTGTGACCAAATTTTTAATAATGTGGTTAACTTTAGAAATAACATATTTTGTTCCTTAAAACAAAGCAAGCCACATCTCCACAGTGCATATACAACTACTCACTCCTATAGCACACCTAATCTTCATCTGCTATACATATATACGTATGAATATCTATATTCAACTACAGGAATATAAGTCACGCTGCTTCAATGTTTAGAGAATGCAGAATATAGGGTATGATCAATTCTCCAGTGTTCTCACAAAATAAGCAAGAGAATTTTTGAGTGAAGCTGAAATGTTAACATTTTCCTTCAGAAACAGTAGAGGGAAAAAAACCGCAAAACTAAAGCCAAAGTACCATTGAGCTGTATGGTCACTGTTAAAATGGATGAAGCAATTAAACCTAGTTATTCCAGTCTCAGTTTAGGTCTTTGGCCATGACACAAACTTCTTCTATCAAGAAGGAAACCAGGAGAAGTTTCACATGGGGTGAAATCATCAAGTGATTGATCGAATAAAGAAACCCATTAAAAGAAATGTGCAAAAAGCAGTTTGGGGAGCCATCTCCCTCTGACACAATATCAAATAGACATGACTACATGCAGACCTGTCACTAGTGGCCTTAGTATAATGCTAATGTGTTTGAATTATTTATCTTTTGATGAAAAACCCTGTTTGTTTCTCTGTGTGCCATATTACAAATGCCTAAGAGAAAAATAATTTAATCAAAAAACTTTTACTTTATAACTGTAACTCATTAGTTGCTGAATAAAAATTTGCCAGGCAAATAAAAAAGAGACGTGATCTCCTAACGGATATGGAGCTCTGAGTAACCTGGTCCTTCTAATGAAAGGTGTCTCTGCCCACAGCAATGGGAGTTGGAACTAGATTATCTTTAAGGTCCCTTTCAACCCAGGCCATTTTTTAACTCTATGATAATTTATCCTTTATTCTCACTCAAAGCCTATTTACTATTTTGAAGCTGTTACTGTCATTTGCAATGCATTGATTTTCTGAAGGATAGTTCTATCTAATCCCATTTAAATTAAATCTTTAATACATCCCAAACTAACTACCTCCTCATTCTTATTAACTGTTTAATGGCTAGAGCTTTTCAGATAAAGTACTTATAGCTGCATGACACAATAGTTAAAAAAACCCAGAGCCTAGAACAAAGGTCCATTGGTCCCATCAGTTGCTTGGTTGAACAACCTTTGCAATACTTAAACAGACTATACAAAACCACAAAATTTAAATGGCCTTTTAGTGGAATCCGCTTTTCACAAGAAGTATGCTGTAGTAGTAGCATAAAACTGGCATATCAGAAAGTATTAAAATGTTTTAATTCCTGGGCCATCACCAGACAAGGAAGTTCTGAGGAAATATTATCCACAAACAAGACACAATGAGACACGAGGGGAGACAACGTACCTTTTCCCATCAGCTGTTTGTATGTATCACTTTAAAGAATTTCAGGAAGAAACTAAGCAGACTGAGGCAAAGCCTCTTAAACTGACACTGTTTACTTTGACAGACATTTCAGGGAGATGATTAAGTAGTAACATTTCATAGACCATCACATGCATCAAAAGTTTGGACAAGAATAATTATATTTAATTTGTTAGTGAAAGTTGCACTGGTTCTGGAAATCCTGACAACTGGATACTATTTCTAAAAGAGCTGTAATGGGGTTTTTTTTCATTTTTATTTTGCTATTTCACTGTTTAAAAACTGGCAGTTATACAGTTCTCCCAAACAGTCAAATGATCAAAAAACAAACATCAGATTAATTCAATTACACACTACAAATAATGGATAAAATATAGTGTAAGTGGACAATTCACACATAACCCCCTAGACTGCAAACTGCTATCTAAACCGTTCATATTACATTTATGCATAAAATTCACATTTAGGGAAAGAAGCTCATTTGATAAATGATTGTCTAACAGAATAAAGAAGGTGTAATTGCTTAGATAATTTATTCTCACGGAAAAACAATTCAACCATTTCTAGAAACTATGTCATCAACCTCCTAGAGCTTGACAGCCCACTAACTCCCTTGATAGCAATTCTGAAATCAAATGTCTTACCTACTAGCACAAGCATATCTGAATAAAAGCAGTATATTTTATAAAATTAGCAAAAGTTTTCTATCTGCTTTATTTTGGAATAATAGACTTTCTTCTTGATCTTGTTACAGGGAACAAAATCTGTCAACAATCAGAAAAGGCAATTAAGGAAAATGTTCCTGAACTTGTGCTATTATGTCAACAGTATATAACACTTACGAATGAGTTTTTCAGGGGCCATTACACTCCTAAATCAGCAATATGCTTCCCTGAAGTAAACTCACTGCTTTTGTCTCTATCACAGCATCTGCAGTGACAACATGTTCTAAACTCTCTACATGTATACAGCACAGTCCAGTGCTCAAGTAATTAATTGAATATAACCATATGTCCATTCAATGAATTCATGTTGCTATTACAGCCGCTGCAACAGTTGGACAGTTTGTAGACCAATTATTATTATAAAGTGTTTAGTTGGCTTTTTTTTTTTAATGGGATAATAATTTGTTAACACAAACATCCTGGGGAATCATAATGAGTCTTATAGACAGCAGTTCTGAAAATACATAAGGCTTGTATGTATATACCTGCAGAAATGCTGGGGAACACAGCCATGAACACTTATTATGATCAGTTATTTTGAGAAATATTTTTACATTTCTTTTGAAAAGATCCACAAAACATAAATATATGCTCTTTTGTAACAATAAAAATAATTTTAGTTTTCTAAACAGCCCATCTTAGTTGTAGATACTCTTAAAAAGTTGTTAGTCAATGCAGAAAACTTACTGTGACCAATTACCGGCAGCAGAGGTGAAATCCAACACAAATTACTGTTATGCTCCTGAAATTTTTAGAATATTGTTGGAGTAAGCACATACTTATCGAAGGTTTCTATTTGTGACTTTTTTACATGCTTTCACAACTGTGCTGGTTTCAGCTAGGGTAGAGTTAATATTCTTCCCAGTAGCTGGTGTGGGGCTATGTTCTGGATTTGTGCTGAACACAGGGTTGATAATACAGAGATGTTTTTGTTATTGCTGAGCAGGGCTTACACAGAGCCAAGGCCTTTTCTGCTTTTAGCACTGCCATGCTGGGGAGGAAGTTGGGAGTGAATAGGAGGTTGGGAGGTGACACAGCCAGAACAGGTGACCCAAACTGACCAAAGGGATATTCCAGACCACATGACATCATGCTCTGTATATAAAGTGGGGGGAAGAAGGAGAAAAGGGGGGACTTTTGGAGCAGTGCTGTTTGTCTTCCCAAGTCACTGTTATGCAGGATGGGGCCCTGCTCTCCTGGAGATGGCTGAACACTTGCCTGCCCATGGGAAGCAGTGAATTAATTCCTTGTTTTGCTTTGCTTCTGGTGCAAAGCTTTTGGTTTCCCTCTTAAACTGTCTTTATGTCAACCTATGAGTTTTCTACCTTTTACCTTTCCAGTTCTCTCCCTGATCTCATTGTTGGGGGAGTGAGGCTGTGTGGGCCTTGGTTACCGGCTGGGGTTAAACCCAAACAGCCCTTTTTTTGGTGAGGCAGCAGGAATCAAACTGTTGAGATAAACTGATTGATAGGGATATACTACACTGAATTTATAAATGTTAGTGCTGTTTAATGGTGATGAGCAAGCTCCTGTGCTTGCCATGGGCCTGCTTTCCTGACTCTGTGTTAGAGTCTAGTGCTTGTTAGTGGATGTTTTTGTGCTTTTGCTGCTTGCTGGAGTGCTGTACTGTTTATCACCTTACTGAATTTTATGTCCTCTGATAACAGCCATGGCAATGTGCCTGGGTTGGCAGGTGGCCGAGACATTTCTTCTGTTTTCTGATCTGCTGTACTGGACAGGCTGGAATTCCACTGTGAACCCAAGTAGAAGGGACTGTGACCTGTGAATTAGTCCATGATCGAGCCGAGATCCACTTGCAAACCATGGAGGACCCTACTTCAGAGCAGATGAATGCCTGAAGCAGAGTCCGGCATGTGATCCCGTGACAAACATGTCCTGGAGCAAGTTTGCTGGCAGGCCTTGTGGCCTCACAGGGGACCCATGCTGGAGCAGTTCTTGGATAACTGCAGCCTGGGGGAAGAACCTGTGCTGGAGAAGTTCAAAGAGGACAATTTCCGGGGAGTGGGACCCCAGGCTGGAGTAGGGGAAGGAAAGATGCCCTTGCAGCCCATGGTACAGCCCACGGTGAAGCAGGCTGTGCCCCTGCAGCCCATGCAGGACTATGATGTGGACGAAACTAATGGTGGACTCCAGCAGGAATCTGTTGTTGTGGCCAGACTGGGAAAAAGGGAAGGAGTTCATTGCAATGTCCAAAAGGGCCAGGGGTGGAGATTGCAATGTATGTGGCTTTAAATTGTTGTAAACCGTTATTTGAGTGGTATGTTACAAGAATTACTATAACAGGAACCACTGAAGCTAATGGAGGAGAAGCCTTACAAGAAGAAGTTGCAGTGCAGCAGTGACCTGACCTGAGCTGGTTTGGTGCCCAGGAACTCCAGACAGCACACAAATTCTTCCATGTCAAGTGACTTCCAGAAAAAATGGAACCCAAAGTTATGGATTAAATTAATTGAATAGACATTTTGTGGATGTTTTTTGACATTTTGCAGGGGTGGTTCATAGACTAAGGGAACGATATCTGTATTATGCTAGAGAATGGGAAGGGGTGTGGTGGGTAAAGTTGAGTGAAGAAGTTGGGGGTCCATGGGAGGTTGGGAGGAGACACAGCCAGAACAGGTGACCCAAACTGACCAAAGGGATATCCCAGACCACATGACATCATGCTCTGTATATAAAGTGGGGGGAAGAAGGAGAAAAGGGGAGAACTTTTGGAGCGATGCTGTTTGTCTTCCCAAGTCACTGTTATGCAGGATGGGGCCCTGCCCTGGAGATGGCTGAACACTTGCCTGCCCATGGGAAGCAGTGAATTAATTCCTTGTTTTGCTTTGCTTCTGGTGCAAAGCTTTTGGTTTCCCTCTTAAACTGTCTTGATGTCAGCCTATGAGTTTTCTACCTTTTACCTTTCCAGTTCTCTTCCTGATCTCATTGTTGGGAGAGTGAGGAAGAGGCTGTGTCGGCCTTGGTTGCTCGCTGAGGTCAAACCACAACACCAGAAAAAAACCAATCTTCCTAACGCTTGTTAAGTCCTAAGCCTGCTTGATGAGTACAAGGGGAAAGACAATTATATTCACTCTGGTGATGCATGGGTAAAAGAACTAAATTCTCAGGGGGTTTAATAAATTTTAACTTGCAAACTTTAGAAAATTAAGGTAAAATAAGATACTTGGCAAATTTTAAAACAACATCCAGTCAAAGTAAGGCACTTTACAAAGCATTGACTTAGTAAACTTTGACGCATCCAGACAAAGCAAGGCACTTGACTGGATTTTTTTTAGTCTGACTTACAATATATTCAAGAAGAGGAGGTTAGGAGAAAAAGAGAGAGAAAGAGAAAGAAAAAGGAGAGAGAATGATATATATAGTCACCACCTTAGATCCAGCATAGACTCAGCTGCTTGTAAATCCAAGGCAGTGGGGTGTGTCTGCTGCATACTTTTGCCACAGCTTTTTATATTCTCTGGTGTCCCAGGGCCCTCCCTCAGGTGTGCACTTGTGCTTTAATGTTCCTCGGGGGACCAATGTGACTGGCCAGCAGTATTTTGGGGTTTTCAGTGTGCCACATTGCTTGGCAACCATTTCAGAACCAGACCAGAGGGTCCAGGGGGCAGGTGATGGAGCAGTGCACCACTCTCCCTGCCCTCCCTGTTCCATATCTGCACATGTTCTCCCTAGCTGTTTTGAGCCGGTAACCATTCCTCTCTCCTTCGCCTGAAAGGTGGTAAAACCAGGTCTTCCTAGGTCATGGAGTTAGATTAGTTTAACTGCTTTTACCAGTGCTCTGTGTAAACCTTTTTCTGTTTATAACCAAGTAGATTTATGACAAGCATCACAAATCCTTTCATCTTCTACAGAGTGGATAAAGGAGGTCTAGTGTTCTACTTTTATGCCATAGACATATATTCCTTCCATGCTGTTTTTCATCTTCTCAAAACAAAGCTATGAGTATTGAAAGATAGTCTAAATATTACAGAAACTTTCCTTTCTCATAGGAAAAAAAAATAATTCAATCTCGAAATATAACTTGATTGTTAGTTTGGAAGTTTTGGGAGAGTTTTATGAGAAGGGAAAAGACTGTGTTACAACAAAGGATCTGGACTACACCACCAATTAAAGGTCCATTAGCTGGCCCAGCTTCAGCAGCTCTAGCAAGTTTAATTCTTCTGGGAGAAAAATCTTAGCAGGAAGTGTAGTCACTACGCTGGGAGACAGGCCTTTCTTTCAAGTCACCCTTTGCATTGCTTGCACCTTTCTTTCCCTGATTACTCCCTAGTTAATCAAGAGCAAGAGTCATGTCGACACCCCAGCACTTAACAGTGACTGTATGCTGCGACAGCTGCTGGAAGCAATTCCCACATAGCAATATATTAACTGCACTGCTCTTGCTGGCTGCAAAAGCAATCATTAGGCCAAAATCTAATTTTTTTTTTTTTTTTTTTTACTCTTTCAGAAAGGAGATATGAGCTCATTAGGTTCTCAACACTCATGAAGTACTAAGAAGGAAACACACTGCACTCAGCTATAGCCTTTGTACCATGCAGAAATAAAACGCCTTTTTTCTACACCATTAATTTAGTATTGGATTAGCAAGATAACTCACACATGAAAAAAGAAGGAAGAGTAGAAGACAAGCTTTTATTCACTTTTAGATATGCCAAGGGTCAAATCTTTCCCACATGAGAAAAGTCTTTATCCTATTGGACTTTATTGGCTCAGGAGTTATAAATATGGTAACAATCGAACAGATATTATAGAACCCTAAACTTAAAAGATTATAATAGGATTTATAATCTCAATAAAAACACTAATTTGGCAGCATTTAGCTCCTCCATCCCAATAGTTTCCAGAGTAAACTGGTCTGATAAAAGGAATTTGTAGTAACAGAGAATATCTTCTGTCTGTTATCTCTTTGTCTGCTAGAAAGTTATTATTAACCAGAAATTTCCTTTTAAACTCTGTATAGAGAAACAAAAGCCTAGTCTTTCAAGAGAGTTACTAAAAATTTTAAGAGCTGTTGAGACACAGGGATCCACTTTGGTTTTATTTTACTATGCTTCTTCTTTGGTTGAAAGACATAAATTTGGCAAAGACCTCTCCCTTAGTAGAAAACCTGATCAAATTCAAAGTAAGGGTGAATTGTGATTTTAAAAGTATTGTCTGGTCAAATAATATGCATGTTTTTGTGGGGGTATTCATAGATCTGAGCAGATTACCAACAGTAAAGTTCTGACTGCAGTTTCTTCATCCGAAAAACACCTCTCTTTCTGATTTGTCAATTCACATTGTCATACACTAATGTTTTTTACTTGTCTTCTTATCATTTTTCCATGCATTCAGTTTTCTATTCACTTTCAAGAAGAATACGTATAGACAGAAAAAACAAAACTATGCAATAAATATTACAGCCATTAAAACACAGCCTTCCAAATTTTAACATTATGTCTGTGGCTTAAGGGAAAAACTTTTTGTCCTGGTTTGGGACAAATTTGGAAAGAAACTTCTAGAGGAGGTCTCTTCTAAAGGGCCAAGTTCTAGCAGCCCCTCCTCCACTCTAGGTTCGGGAGAAAATCTCCTCGGAGAAAAGTGGAAAAAACTGTTTATTTAATAAGCAAAGTATTCACAAGCATGAAAATGAATAATAGGAAACAATAAACCTCTCTTGCTCTGAAGAGATGGTAAAATCAGAGAGCAGAGTCCTTCCGTGGGTGTGTCCCAGCTCTCTCTCTCCGGAGCTCGGGTCCGGCGTCCAGGCCGCAGGGCAGCTCGGGCCCCGGTGGGGCACACAGCGTGGGCTCCCCTGGGTTTACTCGGGTCTGTCAGTCCAGAGCCAGGCAGAGCTGAACAGCACAGTCCAAGAAACCCTTTCTCTAAGCTAACGAGGGAAAAAAAACTTAAAAGCAAGAAGAAACAAAAACTCCCTGATGCGTGCGGCTGCACAGTCCAGCGAGAGAGGAATTCCGGGGGCGGAAGTGAGGTTTTTCTTCAAAACAAACTGCGCGCCGCCGCTTTTCTCCGCTTCTCCTTCCCTCGCTCCCGGATGTAGTTTAAAGGCACAGGGCCCATTCGTGGGTAAAAGAACACATGATGGGGATATTAGACCATACAGTCACCCCAGGACACTTTTCTATGAGAAGAGTGTTGAATAATAATTTTATTTCTTAATATTTAAGATATAAAATTTTACTTTCTCCAAAGAAATTACTGGAAAGGGGTAGGGAAAAAAAAAGAAAAATTCAAAACATTCTGTAAAGGACACTACAGAAAAGCAGTAAGAAAGTAAGTTCCTTTAGCTGTAATGCTGCATGCAACATATGTCTCAAAAAATTATCTTTCCAAGTCACTATTCTTCCAGTTCGTTTCCAGGGGTAATGGTAAAGAGTCAAACCAAAAAGTCAAAACGAAGCCTGAACAAAATTAGTTGGTCAACCCAATATCAAGTATTGTTTATTTTATTTAAGTCAGTTTTCATTCATGTATTTAAAAAAAAAAAAAAAAAACTCAAAAGCCTTTTTCTTTTTAAATCTCCATTAAAACTCTGTGGCAAAAGAGGCCTGGAAAGTTTCTGGAACAAGTCAATCCAAGTTTTAAACATTTTTTGAAAAAAAAAAATTGTCAATTAATTCTTTCACTGCTATCTATGACATAGTTGTAACAACTGAGGTGAGTGTAGGATTTACTTTATTAGCCCATCCTTCTGGGTCTAACAAAAAATAAGTTCCAGCAGAAAACCTATTCATTATGAATGCAAGAAGAAATACTGGAGAAAAAGGATTGGTTGTGGTGGTATACTAGAAATAAATCTTAAATTCAAGAAGGAAAAATATTTTTCTCTGTATTTTCAAATTCTGTCATCGTTTGTTATTTCTCCATAACCCTGAGCTTCCTGTTTCTAAATGAGCTGAAACAAGATGTGTTGGAACTGCCAGAAGGGAGGCTTTTCACGTATTCTATGTTGCTTAAGCGGATGCAGGGGAGTCTATACAGGAAAAAAAAATATCCTTTATGCTATAGTCTGTGTTCTAGAAAGTTTTGTCAAATTCAATAATGTATAGTTTGCTATTGCCGATTTCGTCTGCTGTGACAGTTTTACAAGCTAAATTATAGTATGCCCATGCAATCAGAAACATTCAGAATTTCAAGGAGAATAAAATTAGATACGGTGGGGAGAAAGTTACCTAAACTTAATGAAATTTACATTATTGTTATAATTTCCTTTTTCAACTCAAATTATCACAGAAAAGACCTAATGGCTCTGCAGTAACTGACAGTCCATACTGATTCTGCCCAGCCTCCCTACATCCATCCTCGTGGTCCTAGCCATTCCAGGGCTATATTTGACCCTGTTTTCCCTCACCAGGCCTGATCCTGTTGCCCACTAGCAAGATCACATCCCAGTCCAGCCTTGGCCCATCCCCATCACCATGCCTGGTGTCCTGTGCTGTGCCCTGACACTGAGCAGCAAAATTTCTAGCTGAAAGGCATAAAGTCCTGTCACAGATTCTCTCTTGCTTTCTTCCATTTGAAATTTTCTGGTTTGTTTTATGAAATTCCTCAGGGTTGTCTTTACTACAGGAAATCACCACAACGAACAACAGCTCATTTAATCAGACTTGAACCTACGGTCAAAAAACATAGATTAGGCATGACTTCCAGTGAAACAGTCATCTCAAGACATAAATCAGAAGTTAGTAATCAGAGTTGGGGAAAAAACCTTTACGTATAGAATGAGAATAACCATAATCATATTTATTTGAAAAACCAAGCAAACCAAAAGCATACATGTTATATTAAAAGAAAAAAAAAGAATCTAGCATAAAAAATCCTTACATTTTATCGAAAACTAATACATCTTCTACTGAGAATCTACATAATATTAACTAAAACCGATATTGCTTAAGTTCATTTTATTTATGTAACATATTACCTAATCAGATTGATGATTTCTTGACAGGTATCAGAACCTCACAAAAAATACTGAACAGAATGTTTTGAAATGTGAAATGTTTCATGGAGATATCTGAATTTTGAATAAATTTGACAGCAAAGGCAAGTTTGTTTTGATGGTTTTGAAGTCAGACAGTTCTTATCTAATAGTGTTCCATTTCCCTTAGTATTTCTTCAAAATGAAATAACTTCAGGGTTATAAGCATAGTAATACAGAAATGTCAAATGATCAAAAGAAGAAATATATAAACAAGACTAAAAAAAAAAAATGGACTGTTCTGATGATGAGAATTTCTCATTGCTTTTTGATGGTAACTTTGGCCTTCTGCTCCATTTCATAAGGAAAAATAGGCACAATTTACTTTTTTTAATTTTTAGAATGTAAATTCTCATTCCTTACAAATAATATCCTAAACACGTAGGTATTTCCAAATGTACTTTTGAATTAATTTTCTCTATCTATGTATGTATATAGATATGCAAATACTCAATCTCTTTACAAATATATTTATCTAAAAAATACATGTCTTTGGATAAACAAGCATAAGAGGTTTATTGACTTGAGTACAGATTTACAGGAACCTATACAGATTTATAGTTACTGAGAAACAAGGTGGATATTCTATGGTCCAAAGAAAAGAGATAGACTGTCTACCAACAAATTTGTCTTTGCTGGTTTTGAATATCAGAAACAGCCTAAACACATCAATCAAACATAATGCATAGACTAATTTACTGTTTGGGTTTTCAGTGCAAAATAAACTACTTTCAGTGCTTGAGGTAGCATTTTAAAGAACTGCAGACATAAAATAAGACACAGTACTAGTTTGGTCTTCTTTTTAAACCTACATTTTGTGTTTAGTGACTCTTAACTCATTTTTGTATGGGTACCTTTACAGCAGCAAAATGAAAGAACAGGCTCAAACTGCCATAGCATATAAAGCGTACAGTGTAACCCAGTAGAAAACATGGGCACTGCAGAAATAAAGCCTTTTCCAGCTGATGGTGCCTTATAAATCAATATTCTCAAGCCGAGGACAGCAATAAAAACCAGCATGAATGAATAGCAATGAAGCACAAACTATTTTTCCCTAGAAAAAAATAAAAATTTTTACATAGGTGTTTTTCTCATGTGAGTGTGGGCCAAAAATGCATCTTTTTCTACTTGAAGATCAATTGTGTACTTGATTAAAATTTTATTTATTTTAAATTCTGAACTGCCTTTAAAACCAAAGACTAACCTGAAAGACGATGCTTGTCTCTAATGATGCATTGCAATGAATTAATATCTCTCCTGGAGTTTCAACGGGATTTATTCGGTAGAAGACTGAAAGACATGGGATTGATTATCATCCATATAATCGACTGAACTGACTGATTCCACCAGTCATTGGTGGAATCCCCCTCACCCTGTAGGAGCAGTTTTACACATGCATCCAACTACCGCACATGCATAAGAATCTACAGAAAGCAAGAAAACATCTCTGATCAAAACCCAGCACACACTTTGCAGAGTGAGGACCTCTGGAAAAAGTCTCTGCCACTTACAAAGGAATTGAAGGTCTCAGAGAGATTTAACAGCTTATATGGTGATGACACTGAGAGCTGCAGTCTCAGTGGAATTAAATCTGACTTGATCCAATTAGCAACATAGAATAGGAAATACAAAAGTCTAAATTTAAAGGAAGGAAGGAAGGAAGGAAGGAAGGAAGGAAGGCAAGAGAAAAGAAGAAGAAAAAGCTTTCAGAAGAACTATGGAATTTTCCCATCATCTGATATGATATTATAACTGGCCTTATATGCTGCCATTGAGATTTAGACTGATCACGGAATCAAGCTGATGGTACCCTGCTGTAAGCACTTTCTTCCCCGTTTAAAATCCAGAGACTTTTTCTGCGATCACCAATACAGTTAGGCTACATTTGTTACATGGAAAGGGTAGAAATTGCAAAACTAAAATCAAAGAAAAAAAGAAATTCTGCTGTCATGGTGTTTAAAATAGTTACGTATTTCTTCTGCAATTTCACCATTGTTTATTTTAAAACACATTTAAGTTGCTTTAATCAAGATATAGTAATTGATCTTGTAATGTAAATTAAATTTTTCTGACACTTAATAGTATGTATTTTCAGGTATTTTAATCGCTCCCAGTCTTGTGTAAGATAGTTTACATATAAACAACCAAAATACAATTTCTGTATGTAATTTTGGACATCCTATTTCACCTTAAAATTTGTATTTGTTCAACGCTTGACACATACTGAATTTCAGTTCTGAAAACCACTGTGCATTTTTTGTGTTTCTATAGAACAAATGTGGACCTTTTAGAGGGGTGAAAGCAAATAACCATTTCACATGTGTCCTCACCTTGGCATCATTTCCCATCATTGCACATAAGCTTGTAATCCCTCTCATCCCCTAAACAGGTAACTTATTACTACACTAGACAGTTTTCTGTCCTTTATCTCTCACATTCAGGCTGTTACTAAATCCTGTCATTTTCCCTTTAGAACATCTCCAAAATCTAGCCTTTTCATTTAATTTGTGTTTTCAGGAAGGAGTAGTCATTCAGGAAATAACTGAGGCATAACAAGGGCACTGACATGTCTATCATGTACTTCACTCCTTTCTTCTTAATACTTCAACTACTCCTTCCTTTGGCTCTCGTTCACCTTCTTTCCCTCTTTGTAATTCCTTATCCTCTGCCCTGAAGGCTTTCTCATTCTGTGTCCAGTATAAGTCAGTTATGCCTTAAATATTCAAATCCTTTTAAAAGCACTTTGGTGTCATGTTCTAGGCTTCTCCCTATACACAACAGTTCGATCCTGATCCTTTACATAACGAGGTCTTCTGCTCTTTCAGACAGGACTCCTTATTCTCAGAGTTCTGTAAACAATGAAAAGAAAGTATAATTTTTAAAGCATGCATGGCATTCTTTTTTTTTTTATTTCTTCATTTTTATCTGTGAATTTTTCACATATCTTTATATTTTTATTGTTGTTTTGATTCTAATTGTTATTAGACACTTGAAGCATTGACTTTTAGCACTGAAACTAGAAGTACAACAATACAATAGATGGGCCTAACAGTTATGACATGTTTGACAGTTCCCACTTCTAATCAGCCTCTGATGAGGCTGGGATGAAACTAATTAAGCAAAATTAGACATCAGTCTTCCCATGAAGAAGAAGAAGTTAACCTCTGTTATGCATTTAAAGATATGTGAATATGATGACTACAGTTTGCTCTTTTTTCTTCCCTTATACACTACTGCGCATTCATCAGTAAGACTAGAATACTTAGATAACTGCTTCCACATTGCTTAGACCCTTGTTTATGTTTATTTTCCTACAAGGGAAAAAAAAACCAAAACAGGAAATACAGTTATCACTGAACTTTGTTAGAGAATAAATACCAGCACTGAGTTTGGTTTAAGGTATTTGTATTGCTCTCACGAGGCAGCAAATTGAGAGTGCCATAATCTGAAGTTGTTATCCTTGTAGTAGAAGCTTTTTTCACCCTTTAGGCAATTGTTTCAGCAATAATCAGCAGGGGCTACTTCAAGATCTGAAGCATTTAGGTTCAGTAATATTTGGATTTTAATCTCTTGACAGTATATGCCAAAATGAACTTTCTGTTACTGAGACCTTTCAGAATCTCCTGTGATCTTTTTGGGGAAATTTTAGAGTGAGAACCCATTTTAAGTTCAGAAACACTTTGATCACTTTTTCAGAACAGGTTAGAAAGGTATTCCAGTTTTAAGCTGTTACAAATGTGGAGTATCCAATGTATTTCTAAACTTCTTCTAATTATTTTAGCTTTAGATTTCATCACTGGGACTTTCATACTTTTCAAAGCTTAGATTTTTTTAACGTAAATAGTAGTAATCTAGTACATTAAAGCAAATTCTAGCTTTGATTGGTGTGGTGTCCATGAAAGACAAACAAAAGTAAAAATAAGAATCAGCATTCTTGCACAGCCAAACTTCTTCCTGTGAAATGATCTAAATAGTAGATTTTATTGCTTTACTTCACATGATAATACAGCTAACACTAATGCCAGGAGGATAAATAATGTGCTTAGCATGCTCTGCAGAGGATGGAGGGTAGATTTTTTGTATGAAGAAAATTGAATCTCACCTAAATTTCCTTACCCTGACAAATTACTTCTGCTACATTCTATGCCTCTATTCAATTAAACAAATATTCTGTTGGTCCAGCATTATTTAACCATGATTAAAATCACTTAAAATAAAATTATGATTTCTTCCTTATCAAAGGTTCTTTTGTAAAGAGCAGCACTTTGCAGCTTTCTGGCTTAGTTTATTCTTCATTTGTGCCAAAGGAGACAAGTTGGATTCTAACCTTGACCAAATTAGTAACTGAGACTCATTCAGAAGAAAAAGTTTAATCTCAGGGGTAAAAGGTTGACATTAAGATGCTGTCAGAACGTAATGTGATAATAAAGAAAATAAATTTCATGCTGCTTGAAATGAACAACATACTTGAAACTCTTTGAAAAATGTTCTTTATATTTTTGAAACTATATAATCACAACATAATGGACTTGTGCCAGAGCTTTTGACAACAATAAAATTTTCAGTCACATTTTTATGTGCTAATTAAATGCATTGGTGCAATAAGATAAGGGCATTTATGACTAGCCCTTCTGCTTGCATTCAAGGACTTCCACATTTTTCTTAAATACCAAGGCCCAGAACTGCACACAGTGGTGAAGACGAGGCTGTACCAAAGCTGAACACAGCAGGATAATCACCTCTTTTGGCTGGCTGGTGATGCCGTGTTTGATGCACCAGAATGCAGTTCTTCCTCTTGGCTGCCAGGACACACTCCTGGTTCACACCGAGCTGCTGCTGACCAGCACCGCCAAATCCCTGTCTGCAGGGCTGCTCTCCAGGCACTTCTCTCCAGATTTATACTTGTGTCCAACATAAATCTGTCCCAGGTGCAGAATCTGGCATCTCTTGTTAAATTTCATGCCACACCAGCACTAACTGCTGCTGCTCCTTTGTGTATTGCATAGAGTAATATAATTTATGTATTTAGACCAAAATATGTATTGGTACAAGTACATGCCTAGAGATATTATCTTCCTGTTTCCAACATAATACTAAAGAAAACCTATAGAATGCTATTCATTATTTGCAAATACGCCAGTTGCTATATGGATTGTTCAGGCTTTCAAATATAATGTTGTCTGTACCTATATCTTGTTGGCCAATATCTACAGAACAGCTAGAAATTCTACTTTACAAATAATCTCAGACAGAGACTCCCATGCACACATCACACGCTTGGTTGTAAAAATTCTCTTCTACACCTGCTTTCAAACCTCGTGTAATGGTATATGAATAAAGAACGAGACACTTCCACACCTCAGGCTGACATTTACAAAGCTGTTCACAATTTTTGCTGCTTTGCCAAGGGGCAGTGAGGGTTGAACAGCTTTCTGTGTTGTTTTCTCTCTTTATTTCCTTTTTACTTTCTTTCCAGGCAGCAGATGCTCCATGCACTTGAACATTCTAGCAGACCTAGCTAATCATAGCAATCATGCCCCAGGGAGGAGTAAAATACTGTTCCTCCACTTAAAATCATTTCTTCATCTGATGCTTGAGAAGGTACTAGTTGCCATTAGAGACTGGAGATTATGGGAAAAGGCTCATAGACAGAAACTACTGCCTGAGCATGCCCTGCAATGGCTCTGGGAGGAAAGGCAACACTCCCAGACATCGTGCAAAGATCAGAGTAATCTAACCAAGAAAGCCTACGTAGTATTCTACCTCAGCGAGGAGGTGAGGGAAGGAGAGCATCTTGAAAGAAAGATGATCTAGTAAAAAGAAAAAGAAGGCAAAATACAGAAAACATACTGGGAAACAAAACTGTGTGTGTGTGTTTGTATTCATAGCCATATTTGCAGTCAGTAGTTCCTACAGGGAGAGAAAAATGATACTATTTGGGGGGAGAGGGGTGTTGTTGTTTTGTTGTTTGTTTTTTCTGTGGGTTTTTGTTGTTGTTTTTGTTGTTTGTTTTTTGGTTGGGTTTTTTTTGGCATATTCTTTTTGTTCTGTAGTAATTCTATACCTAGAATAATGACTAAACTTATTTTGCAGCTGGTCTTTGGATTTTATTCAGACTTCCTAAAGCAAAACAAACACAGACATAGGGAATATGTCTTTCTTTGAACACATACTTGTTTATGCAATAAGAAATGAAAGATGGGATGACTCTGCGTCTCCAACATACAAAGGACATGGAACTGTTGAAACAAGTCCAGAGAAGGGCCACGAATTTGATAAGAAGACTGGTGCACCTGACCTGTGAAGATAGGGTGAGAAAGTTGGGGCTGTTCAGTCTGGAGAATGGACGATTGTGTGAAGACCTCATAGCAACCTTCCAGTATCTGAATGGAGCTTACCAGGAAGCCGGAGAGGAACTCTTCATCACGAAATGTAGAGACAGGACAGGGGGGAATGGCTTATAGCTGAAAGTAGGTTTAGATTATATATTAGGAAGAAATTTTTTTATTCTAGAGGTGATGAGGCAGTGGAACAGGTTGCCCAGATAAGCTGTGGATGCCCCAACTCTGGCAACGTACAAAGCCAGGTTGGATAAGGCCTTGAGAACCTGGTCTACTGGGAGGTGTCCCTGCCCATGGCAGGGGGACTTGGGGCTAGATGATCTTTAAGGTCCATTCCAACTCCTTAACATTCCATGATTCAATGACAAAGCATTTTGCCTACAATTCCTAACCAATGAGGTCCAATAATAATAATAACTCATAAACTGAATAAAATACACTGGAGAAGGTATGAAGAAAACTAATTAGAAAAATAGATTTATGAGTCTTGGTCTTGAACACAGCCAGTTCAGAGAGATTTGTAGTGACACAAGATGAACATGATGAAGAGGTGCATGAGATGAAAGGTAGATTATTTCTCTATCTGCCCACTGATAAGAGAGTGTCTATGCTATTAGTGCTGCCTATTTGCAGCTTCTAGATGCCCAGTTAAGGAGTGGTTAATGTCCACATGGGCAGTAGTAAAGATAAAGGATTTGAAAAGACGATGGATGGATATCCGTTATTAACTATTTTCTTTATTCCTTACACTCTTTCCTGCATCTTGCCAGACACTGTTACTTAAAATTCACTCTCAGCAACCTGAAGACCAGCCACTGGTTTAGCGGAAAAAGAGTTGCAAAACAGCAATTGAGTGCAGCTTTTTCGGTTGAATTTTCTTACATATGTGGAGTTTAAAACACAAAAAAGAAAAATTGAGATAACCTTATTTTTCTGAAATATTTCCCTTTTCTTAGCTCCAGTATTAAAATGGCAATCACTAGGCATACCCAAAACTACTTGCCATTTAAAATGGTTTCTAAAAAGAAAACCAAAACACGCTTAAGCTTTTGGCTGAGAGTTGATCATATAATATTAGGCCATATTTTATAGAAATAGTTTTTTATCATTGAATGGCTATATTACCAAGTTGTAAAAAGCAAATTGCAAGCAAGACTCATTTATTGCATTCATTCAATTTGGTGCATTTACATAAACGTCAGCAATTTTCTTATTCAGAAACACTTTTTTTTTTTTTTTTTTTTTTTTTTCCAGCAACCAGAAGTTATTTTTAAGAACCAGGAAATGCACTCTAAGAAAACACAAATTTGCTCAGATTTGCATGCAATTGCAGCTTCATGATTGTTTTATCTTGAAGTAAAAAACAAACAAAAAAAAAGGTTTTCTGGAGACCAATACCAATGGACTAAGCCACTCCAAAATCTGACCATTTTGCTGTATGTTCTTGCTGTACTAAAGTAGAACTGGTTGACTTAGGGTATAGAGAGATGAAGAAAAAGAAAATTAAGGCCTGAGATCCAGACCAGGCATGCATACTGATAAGGTAATGGATATTGACAGACTCTTGCTGAGGAACATTTTGGGACTTACAGACTCCAAAATACTGTATTTATTTATTTATGCTGCAAAGACAGGCAGACAGAATGCTTCTTTTTCTGTGTCTGTTAAATCTGAATGAGAACAGGATAGCCACTAAGCACTTGCAAGTATCTATTTAATTTTTGTAAGAGTTTTGGGTGAGGCCAATTATGATGGAACTAACGGTGGATGGTAGCATTTTGAATTTTAATTGCTACTACTAAAGCAGTTTATGTAAACTTCCTGGAATCCTGGAAAGTATTTTGATCTGAATTACTGTAATCATTGTTCCGATTCTTTATCTCATTATAAAGAAGCCTCCAGAGAAATATTTGGCCCCATGCCTTTAGATTCTAGTGCTTTCAAACACAGCCACAAATGCATCTTTCTTGCTCAGTTGTCATTCATCAATAGTTTTTTTCAATTTATTGAGATGGTATTTTACCATTTTAACTTAAGTAATGGGCATTGTGTTTGTTTCTTTGAAGCAAAAGAAGGTTTAATATCAGCAAGAATTCTTGTGAAAAGGAAAAAATATATCTTATCATGGAATATAGGAATAAATGTAAATTTCAAAAGTGATTTTACTGGCCATAGAGTAGAGGAACCAAAGGCAAATGAGTGTGAGCAGAGGAGCCAAAGGTAAATGAATGTAAGCATCATGTTAGCAATGAACTACTGGAAGACATGATTAAAGGAGTCTCCAGGGAGAGATAGCTTACATATATAATTTTATAACCCTGATGATAAAAATAGAATAGTACTGGGTGGTCTTTGTTCTTTACATTTTCTATATATTTCATGGTTGCATGGATTATGCTGAAGCTGAAGCATCATGTACTACCTAAGCATATGATTTTATGTTTTACAGGTTTTTTTGTCCATTATAATATGGTTTAAATTTCTTGGCTAATTCTTTTGTTTTGTTGTTGGCTGTTCTTTTGTATTTATGCATTGGCACAAAAATATCAGGACAGCAGCTATCCTTGAACAAAACTAAATCACTTTCTCTCTGTATTCTCACCCCTTCTTCTTCCCAGATTCCGTTTCACTCTTTCATTCCCAACTATTCCACCTCCCATCTCACACCATCCACCTTCAGTAGCTCAGGTGGATGGGAAATGGGAGTTGTGAGCAGTCTCTACCTGTTCATCTCTGCTGCTCCTTCCTCCTCGAACTATTACCCTACTACAGTGTGAGTTCTTTCCATAGGCTGCAGCTTTCTTTAAAGCAAATCTGCTTTTTTGTGTGTGTGGTCCTCCACAGGTTGTACAGTAGATATCTGCTCCAACATGGTCCTCTCCATGAGCTGCAGGGAAATAGGTGCTTCACAGGTAAAAAGGCTGAAAACTGTAAGACAGGAGACAAGTTTCTCAGATGTTATGGAACAGTATATCTCCATCATCTTAATCAAATCTATGATAACTTAGGCTGGTTTATATTCTGGCTTGAGGTGTTTTAAGTTTTGGATTGTCAGAGTTGGTTCTGCTCTGTCAGAGGTATTTAACTAGTTAAAACCTTCTGCAGTGAAGTCTTAGCACAGAAACAAGAAGGGTGCTTCAGGGAATAACAGGATACTTTGCTAGTTTTACTGTAAGACCACACCTGCTCATTTCATGTTAAAGCAGATAAGTATTATATAGTTTACTATAATTTAGGAACCTGACACATGTAAATTCTTACCAGACTGTATGAGTATGATGAAAAAATGGAACTTCCAATTCTGTCATGCACTGTTGCCTAACCACTCCCAGAGCAACACAAGAATGTATTTGCTGCTCTCAAAAGGCGCCACTAATAAATTTATTTGCTCTAGTCGCCTTTGTCTGAGGGGAAGGAAACAAAAGAAACACACAAGCGCAACGATTCAGTCTTGCATTACACATCCATAGCCCCTAAAGCCTTCCACTGCATCATTTTGCTAAGAAGCAGATGCCATAAACAACCATAACTCTTGCTAGACATCAGATGACATGGAGCGATGGGAAATTATGGAATGGTCATACAGTCATTTTTACACTTGGCTTCACAATATATGTTGATAACTCAGTTCAGTTATTAAGACTTACACCTGTAACGAGGAAGCACACCAGCATAGCATTTCACATTATGTAAAGGTAACTGTTACAAACAGCAAAAACTACTTTAATATCTCAACAAATGAATCGTGGGTGATCATTTTCTAGGTTGTGGCTGTATAAAGTAAGTCTTCTCTCATTCATGATTTGAGTGAGTCCAGGACCAAAATAACGTTTTACACATTGTTTCTGTGTCAAATTGTTGTTTTCCATACTAAATTAAAAAAAAAATAAAAAATTGTTAAGCTGTTATTTTCTTCCACAGGAAACGTATGAGAAAGGCACATTAACCTACCAAATGTTGCTACAGTTCCGTATTGAGCTACTTGTGGGAGATATTATCAGTCGTACCTTGGGTATTATTGAGCAAACAAAACCTCTTTTGCATGCACATTTCCACTTGGCGTTTCCTCTCTTATGCAATTAATTTTTAGATTAAAAAATATTTTACCTAGCATACTTATTGCTGTGTAACACAGAAATAATAAGGAGCTGGCATCTGAGTTTAGTTAATGCAGTCATGTTTCTTGGGAAATACATTTTGTGAAATTTGTTCTCTGAAGCCATATTTATCACCTTCTGCCCAAGAGTTGAGGAATGACAGAAAGAAATTGTTAGGAGTATTTTACATGCATATGTGAACAAGTCTAGTTCTACTTTTTTTCTTACTGAACCTCTTTTCACAAGAAAGAGAACACTTGCTGAAATAACTGTGTCACTACAAACATATCTGAATTCTTTATACATGTCCTTTGTAGCAGGTAGACAGTGTGGAGGTAAGAGGAAGGGATCAAACCTATCAACCTATAAAAGCTAACAACAAATTTAAAAGCTTACAACATTAAAGGACATGAATTTAGGATCACATTTCCCAGGCATTTTTTGTTCAGTGTAAATTTCAACGCCTTTATAAGCTAAAACTTGTTCCCTTTAAAAGAGAGGCTGCTATAATCAGTAACATGATGGATTCATAATTTGCCTTTCAATCAGTTATACACGGTGTCGTCAAGAAAGGTGCTCCTTCATTTAAGTAGTCATCTATGTTCTTTGTGAAATGTGTTTACTCATAAATATGTAATCCACTGGTGTATTGTGCTATGTATCTCTCTCAAGCACCTGGTCCACCGAGATAACCACTTATTTCTGTTACCATCTGTGATAATTGTAACAGTAGAGCTTCAGTGGAAGAGATTTATGCTATAAAGCTGAAGGTCCAGTGTTCAGATGCAGATAGTGACGACTGAGAAGAGGCATAAATCTACTTGTATAAGCCACAAACCAACAAAAAAAGGAGGTATGTATTTAAATCTGAGGCAGTGCATGTAAAAAACCAGCTGTTAAAAATATGTAATTAAGAGTATGAAAATATAAAATCACAACTATTAGAAACAGGGTTATGCTCACTAAATTAATTCTGTCCCATTCTATTATGATGCCATGTTTTACTTCAAGAAAGCTAATACTAATTTTTTTCTAAAACAGCAGTTCTTAATGTAGATTACACTAATATCATTAAAAAAAAAAAGCCACTGACATTTTTTCTTCCTTAAGAAAGATAGTCCCAAAGATAATCCTTGCATTCATTTGGGACTCTGTGGGTTCCTAATTATTCTGTTTAGCAAACAACCAGGTGCTCTTACCTATTTATACTACTCTGTGCATGTATAAGCTTCTCTGACAAATAAACAAATGTACCTAGCTAGTTCTTTTCATATACAGCATATTAATAAGTTATGAATCAACAGATCTCACCTAACTCAAATTGCAGATGATTAGTGGCACCACATTTGTTTTACAACAGCATTCAATACAATCAATGTATTTTTCAGTAATTTTTAATATTCCATAATTTTGTATATGAGCAATAATTTTACTTGGTTCCTTTTCAACCATTGCACTTATTTTTAGCTACATTAAATGCTGCAGCTTCTTACATGTCTATAACGAAGCAGCTAGCAGGTGACTAATTACCACAAGGAAGTAGAATAGTTTGGAGTAGCTTGATCGTTATACAAAAATATAGCTAGTTTTCCTTTCATGGTGTTTAATAAATAATTTCAAAATTGCAGTAGGGTCCATGTAAGAATACAAAATTTATTAAGATATAGACAATACTAGTTAAGTCAAACACCATTTTGTGGTGTTAGTCAGGATAGACACGAGTGGCTCTGATGAATTGTTTGATACATGTGATAAATTTTTGATTAATCTCATGCTTTCTTTTTAAGCATTATCTCCTTTCCTTGAGATAGCTAAGCAATTGCTTTGTTTATCATCCCAGTTAATGCTGATAATTCTGAGGATTTGTAGCCAAAGAAACAGATGATAAAATGAAAACAACAAATTTATTTGAACTAACATTCCTATAACCAGCAGATATGTATAAGTGAACCTAAAGCTTTCCAAAAACTACTTGCAAATTTTCTAAGCCATTACTGCAGAAACTTCTGAAGACTCCTAAAGATTGGAAAAGTCTGCTTCCTGTGAGACTGACACAGAGTTTAAAAAATACTCCAGCTTAGCCTTTATTCCTCACGATAAAGTTTTCGTAGGAGGAATGTATAAACACACAAAAAAACTCCCCAAAACCAAAACCAAAACCAAAACCGGAACCGACACCAAGAAAGCAAGCAACCAACCAATCAACCAACAATACCAAACAAACCCCCTCTCAACCTGTCTGGACTGTCCCTTACTGTCCCTTGCTGTATGTTATCTCTACTGGGAAAGTATATGAATCAGGAAAAAGAAGAGAAGATGTAATATTGAAGCTGGAACCCTAAGAATGAAAAAATAGCAGAAAATTATCTGAAAAATACTCACAAAAGTAGCTGAATTCTGAAAGACTCTTCTGTGGATGCTGGTCCCAAAGGAAAGAGTGAATGCATCCTGGTCAAGTGGAAGGTGCCACTGCCTATGGTCAGGGCACCTGTGAAGTCTCTTCCAAACCAAACCACTCAAGAATTTTATGATTCTCTGATTCTGTGAAAGAGGTTTTACATGAAGAAGTGAATGCAAACCTACAGTCCCTGACAGAGACAATCCTTGTTTGTGAGAAACTAGTGTAAAATTTGAAAGGTTTTACAAAATCAGAAGCAATTAAACATATTATTTCCAGTAGGACCATATTTGGGATATTCCAATACAGCAAACAATTTGCACCCATGTGCATGGAGAAGCAAGCTGTCATACCTTCAGAGGCCTCAGGGAGCACAGCTTCACTCTTCAGCTAGGGGAGGGCTGTGTGCTGAGCACACAGGATGCACAGATATACTGAAGCTGTTGAGTCCTGGATCTCCCCCACTCCTGAGTGTTGGGCTCCCTGGGCACAGGATCAATTTAGATTTTTTTATTATTTTTTTCTAACAGATAATGACATGGATAATTTTTCATAATTTCTTTGGCTCATTTGTTTGGCTATTTATTTACAGAAGTGTAACTTACTCAGAAAGGATTGTTAAGGCTATGACACATTCACAGGGGAAATAAAGATAGATAATTGACCATAGTGGCTGTAACATTCGGTTTCTACTTGGCAAAGCACAGACAGTGCTGTCTTCAGACAACTGGCCCCAGATGGACAGCTTTTTAGAGAAGGAAAACATAGTGGTGGGTGGACAAAGCAACACTTGTTGGAAAATTGTATTTCTGGGTAAAGAACTCCCTTTTCAGTGGAGTGAGGCCTCTGTTTCACTTCTCTCCTCTACTCTACAGAGGTCAGATATTTAAAAATGTCCTGTGGCCTAAATGACTTCTCTAACCATTGGTTTGGGGGATGTGCGGAGGAAGGAAAGCTTCCTCCTTTTAGCTTCTGATTGGCAAGTGAGTATTCCTTTAAAACATTGGGTTTGTTTCTACATTTTCCCCATAATTTAAAAAAATCACCCAAAAATAAAACTGGTTTAATTTTTAAGCAAATTAAGTATGTCTTGTTTCAAACCAAGTGCTTGACTTCAGTGAAAAATGATTGCAAAACTGATTTCGAGATGATGGAAACCTAGTAATTTATCTATTCTTCAATTTCCTGGTCTTGCCAGAAAACACAGACACATGTACACATACATATACTTCCTTGAGAAGACTTAAACTATAATCTAGTCGTGCTCAGCAATAGATAAGTTTCTAAAGACTATGGCATGTTAGCTGCATATGTTCAATTTCTTTACCTTTCAGTGCAAAGAAAGCAAAGCACAGTAATTGTCTATCCTAAAAATGCCTGTGTATCTAAGAAAAACTTGAGCAGATAACGCTTATTACTGACTCTAGGATTCACTAATTACAGCAAAAAATTAGAAAAAGGAAATATGAAAAAAACAGCAGCCATTATTAGTAGTATGTTTTTTATGTTTAAAAACATACAAAACTTTTAAGAACCTTATATTTTCCTTTTTTATCTGCTTGGATGAAAGGCTCTCTGTGTTACCAAGCTTGAACTCTTTTGAAGTACACTGAAGGCATAAATCTTGGACAGATTACACATCTGTAGCTCACAAATCCCTGAGTGTATGAGTACAGCTGCTGTCTGAAACCAAAATTCTCCTTTCTTTTTGTAATTATCTTCTGAAATAGATTTTGCACCACCAGGAGTTCTTTCTTCTTTCTCTTTCTTTCTTTCTTTCTTTCTTTCTTTCTTTCTGCCTGCCTGCCTGCCTGCCTGCCTGCCTTCTTCCCTTTTTAATGGCACAGTGAAAAAAAATAAAATAACAACTTAAATATAATGATAAACTTCAATATTTATCTCCAAATAAATTAAATATTTTTATCAGAGATTACTGACAGCGAGAAGTAATGAAGGAAGAGGAACAGTGAAGATAATACTAGCAAGAGACTAAATTTCAGAATACTGCCACTTTCAGGAAGTACTTCATTATTACTGGTGGAACTTGCTTTTCAGAAGATATGCCAACATACTAAGAACTACTTTCAATGGCTTTTATGAGTGTTGGTGTCTAAGATAATGAAGATCTTTGTTTAGCCTTTGCACAGGCTTTGTTAGTATATTGTAGGTGACATAAAAAAGAAAAATCTCTTCAAAATATTCACTTCTTACATCATAATCTAAGTCTCACAGAAGAATAGAAGGTTAGTCATGGAAGATACTGTCCTTGTGGTAGAATTCTGTAAGTAGAGTGGACTCTAACAGGAGAACTGCATTGTGCTGGAGTTGTTCATAGTGATGCTATTTTTATCTTCCACAGAAGTATAGATAATGCCATAATTTCATCTGAATTTAAAGAAATATATATATGAACTTATATTGCATATGGCTGATTGGTTCAGGAGGTAAGACTCGTAAGAAGTAAAATTCTTCCCATTTAGCCTTTTTTTGGAATGGCAATCATACTCAAATTAAGACAAAAAGTGCATGGCCAATGTTAATCAGAAGCAGCATTAATACCAGCAGTTTCTAGTGTAAGTGCTCCCTTATACATTATTTAATTGAAGATTTATGCTACAGCATTTTCTCTTGCAGGATTACCAGTAGTTGGTTTTCTTTAATTACAGAATAACTATGATCTGAAAATCCCCAGTCATACATCTGTGTCTAACCCTTTTTAACTACAATAGATTATGGGCTTGGCTTCTTTTTCCTTTTTTTCTTTTTGATTATGGGCTTGGCTTCTTTTTCCTTTTTTTCTTTTTTTTTTCTTTTTTTTTTCTTTTTTCTTTTTTTCTTTTTTTCTTTTTTTCTTTTTTTTCTTTTTTGCCCGATCACAACAGATGCTTTTTGACAAGTCAAAATTACTTTTCTCATATCTGGAGCCAGAATCAGAAAATCCATGCACTGGCTTTGGAGTTTTAAAAAGTAGTTATTATAGACTTGATGAAATAGACTTGATGTAGCAGGTCTTCAAAAAGGAAACAACATACACACACATAAAAAAGAGTGCACTCACAGCCCTGGCTGATACAAAAGGTTATGATAATTCAGACAACCATATTTAGGTAGTATTCATAAAAAAGCTCAGAAACCTAAGCATCGTCAAAGTGTCTTTGTAGATGATCCTGTTAAATAAACAGAATTTTTCAGCCACCTACAACCCACAGGAAATACCACTACTTATCAAAGAGTTCATGGGAATCTGTATGTTTCAAGGCATGACCAGAACTGCCTAGGCTGATCACTGCACACAAACTGGGCATTCCTCTTATACTACAGAGCCAGAAGACTTTTAAGAGATAAATTCATAATTACACATGTACAGCGTTTTCCCATGGAATGGGAGGTGGCAGTGAAAATTTCAGCGCTTTGAAATTGCCTCACCATGGATCCAGAGAGCTCCTCCAACTTGTGCATTTGGCAAGAACTAAACCATGAAATGTGAACCTTCACAAGTATTCTTTGACCTACTGAATATTTATTATCCTAGAAAACAGAATAACTTAAAGGGATAATTCTGTTCCACCAAAATCTTTGCATTCTGACAGAGTATTTACCTTGGAGGAAAAAGAAATCTAAAATTCTCTCAGAAAATTTAATCCAGTTCTGTCCCACTTGGGTGACTACTCTTACAGCTGTATTATAGCATCAAAGGAGACAGGAGCATTGCCTTTCATTTCTGTATGATTCTAATATAAATTCTGTTGCTTACTTGTCGAACTGCCAGAGCAGATAACCCACGGGGAGTTGCACGACAAAAGGCTAAACACCTATGTCAGGAGAAGGGATGGCTCTCTAAGTTTACTTCCCTTCTTCTCATTTCTTATTTGGCTACAAATATGGAAAGAATCCATATTTCTTTTATAAAAACAACCTCTACAAGGAGTAGGTCAGATAAAACACTACAAGGAGAAGAAAGTGATTCTTCCCTTGGGGCACAGACATGAAAGATAACACCTGATGAAGCAGACACAGAAGTGATTGTCATAGTGAGACACTGAGGAGCAGGGAATAGGCAGCTAGGTCTCAAAGGAGACTAAAGCTGTGTAGGAATTAAAAGGAGCAGCATAAGGCTTATTGTAACCTTGAAAGCTACTGAGCATACTGAAACCTTCCTGCAAGGTTTTCAGGAGAACGAACTGATTTTCTCACATAAACTGCTTATATTTCTAGTCTCTCTGACCAGTGAGTGGATTTTCTAGCCTTAGAAACTTGACTTGTTTTTTCTAACATTCTGCTGAAAACTGACTTTGTCTAACCCTTTTTTTTCTTCTTTTTTATCTAGTCTGAGAAATACACAAATGTAGACAAAGCCAACTCCCTGATCTGACTGACATGCGCCTCTATCAGACATATCTATGATAGCTCTTCACCCAGAACACTGTGGTTTTCAGTTCCATTCTAATTTTCATGCATTTTTTAGCAGGTCTTGACACCTCATTTGATGTTTGTATTTCTTCAAGCAAGAAAGAGAAAATGGGGGATAAATACACTGCTGATACACAGGTGAATCACCTTACATTACTGTGGTTTAAGTTAAGTGAGGTTTAACTCATAGAGAGAGCAGACATTGGTAAGGAAGCCATCTTTTATGGTAGAAAGCTCCACAAATGGTGCAGATACTGATTTTCCCCTGAGTGCTTTTGTTAATGGATATGACATACCACTTTTGTTTCTATTATGTAGTTTCCGATACCACAAAAATTCCTGTTGGCTTTGGCGTCACTTTTTGCATTAAATGTTGCTCAACATGATCCTGTAAAATGAATATCCAACTTCTTGAATACAATTAATATTTAATAAAATGGATGCAAATTCTGTCTGATTGTTATTCAAATGTATAATGGTCAAAATTGTTCTACACTTACAATATCTATATAAAATCCAATGAAATCTGCAACACCTGACATATTAAATTTAAAATACAATTTTAAAAAGGGGGAGAAACCACCTTTTTATTAGTAATTTATCTTTGTGTTGCCACAGTTATAATACCGTCATCTACCTGATACTGCTATAATATTTACACAGAGGTTTTATTGTGCACCTGCTCTAACCACAGAAAACTACAATATAGTTACACAGAGACATTCCAGCATTCTTTTTCATAGAATCATAAATGGCTTGGGTTGGAAGAGACCTTAAAAATCATTTAATTCCAGCCCCCTAGCCATGGCCAGGCATGCCACTCACTAGATAAGGCTTCTCAGGGCCCCATCCAACCTGGTCTTGAACTCTCCCAGGTATGGAGCATTCACAACTTCTCTAGACAACCTGTTCCAGTGCCTCACTACCCTCTAAGTAAAGAATTTCTTCCTGAGATCTAATCTAAATCTCTCCTCTTTTAGTTTAAAGCCATTCCCCCTTGTCCCGTCAGTGTCTGCTCCTGTAAAAAGTTCCTCTCTTTCTTTTTGTAAGCGCCCTTTAAGTACTGAAAGGCCACAGTGAGGTCTCACTGAAGCCTTCTCTTCTCCAGGCTGAACAACCCCAACTCTCTCAGACTGTCTTTGTAGAAGTGCTCCGTACCTGATCATCTTTGTAGGCCTCCTTTGGATCTGTTCTAACACGCCTACATCTTTCTTGTGCCGAGCACCCCAGAGCTGGATGGAGCACTACAGGTGAGGTCTCACAGGGGAAGAGTAGAGGGGCAGAAACATCTCCTTTGACCTGCTGGCCACTCCTCTTTTGATGCAGCCCAGGATGTGGTTGGCTTTCTGGGCTGAAAGGGCACATTGTTTGCTCATATCCAGTTTTTTATCTGCAAGAACTCCCCAGGTTCTTATCTGCAAGGCTGCTCTCAATGACTTCTTCTCCCAGTCTGTACTGATGTCTGGGATTGCCCCGACCCAGGTGCAGCACCTTGCACTTGGACTCCTTGAATCTTATGAGATTCTTGTGGTCCCACTTCTCAAGTTTGTCCAGGTCCCTCTGGATCACATCCCTTCCTTCTGGTGTGTCAGCCACACCACTCAGCTTGGTGTCATCTGCAAACTTGCTGAGGGTGCACTTGATCTCACTGTGCCACTGATAAAGATATGAAAGAGTACTGGCCCCAAGACAGGTGCCCTGATGGACTCCGTTCGTCACCAGTCTCCACCTGGATGTGGAGTTATTGACCACAGCTCTCTGGCTGTCCATCCAATTCCTTATCCATTGAATAGTCCACCCTAAAAAATCCATGTCTCTCCAATCTGAAGATAAGCATGTTGTTTGGTACTGTGTCAAAGGCCTTACAGAAAACTAGGCAGATGACATGAGTTGGTCTTCCTTTGACCATTGCAGTGACTCCATCACAGCAGGGCACCAGAACGGTCAGGAAAGTTTGGCCCTTAGTGAAGCCATGCTGAATATCTTGAACCATGTCCTTGTCTTGCATATGTCTTAATGCTTCCATGATTATCTTTGCCATGATTTTCCTAGACAGAGAGGTGAAGCTCCCCAGTCTGTAGCTCTCCGGGTCTTCTTTTCTCCCCTTTGTAAAATAAGAGTGATGTTTCCCTTCTGCTAACCACCAGAGACTTTGCCTGACTGAAATGACTTTTCAAATAGCATGAAAAGTGGCATGGCAACAGCATCAGCTAGTTCCATCAGGACCCTGGGACGCATGTCATCATGCCCCACAGACATTTTGTTGGCTAGGTTAGAGATTTAGGTCAAAATCACAAATCTGTAACATTAGGAGATCATTTTTAAGCTGAAACAGTTCCTACTGCTGTATCTCAGCTAGAAATAAAAAAAGAAAAAAAAAAAGCTCCCCAAATCCCATCTAGTTAATTTTAAGATCCAGTTCAATGACTCATAGAAAGGTCAGTATAACATTTTTGCATGTGATAGCACACAACTGAATTTGATGACCCTGGTGGGCTTTTGCAGTCCTGTGATCTGACAGAATGAAAAGAGCTGATAAGGAATCAAAAATGTATACATCAGGGAGACCTGGCTTCTAAATGTTATATGTTTTTCAGACAAGGAATTATAAGTGTATACTTAATGGAAATAACTGAAAATCCTCTTTGCGTTTTTTTCCATAAATGTCAGAGAAAGAAAGAGAGATTTGTTTATATAAGTTTTAATGTTGTTTCAGGCTCAAAATTCAGAGGAGAAGAAAAGAGAGAAAGAGCAGTGGGACTGGAGAGAGGTGGAAAAAGAGAAAATAATAATGAACTTCAAAAATGAACTCCTTTGATTGCAGAAGTTCAATGATTTCTAAAAAAATCTTTTTGATTATTTTTTAACGAAGTCTGCACAGCAGAAAAAAAAACTTGGAAGGCATAAATCTCACTTCCATGACAGAATTCTTGTTAAACTGGCAGAAAAAAAATCTTTGCTTTAAAATAAAATAATACTCCCCTTGGAGACATAGCTGAAATTTTACTCTTCTCGTATTCATACTATGGGCATGCCAGCTACTTACTCTAAAATGGTGTAATGCCTTATATTGTAATATCTTGCACCTTTTGGTTAATCTACACATTGCAAACTGTTTTAAAAACTAAAAAATGAAAATAACACTTGAGGAGAGGTTATATATTGCATTCAGCTTGGCCACATAAAAATGACCTTACAGGAGCAATTCCAGCTATACCAAAATTTCTAAATATCTAATATCTTATTGATATATTTGGGTAGTCACCCTGAGGCCTTTGTCTTGGACATTTATACTTCACAAAAACTATGACCAACTAAAAATTATAGCATTTTGCAGCCAGTTCGTATTCAATGGCCCACACAATTAATTACTGGAATCAAGCAAGCTGACTTACAGAGGAAGCAAATCTGCACTTGGACGCATAATCAATCATTTTCATGTTCAGTTATTGGAACAGGAATTGAAACTGCAATAATTACAATGGGAACATAGCATATATACATCCTGAGTCTTGGATTTCAGGATTTCAGGATTGGTAGCAGAAGCAACCAATTAAAGCAGAGAATGTTTGCTTGTCTTTTTCACTCATTCTCAGCACACAGTCCTGTAACATAAATTCTATGCTGCTAACTGCATAAAGGTGTAGTTAGGGAGAATTAAATATATAAAAGTACTGCCATATAGCATTAGAAATACTGATTTTATTATGTGTTTTAAATAGATACTCTTGATACAGACATGTATGTGCACTACTCTTTCTCTTCAGCCACAGCTTCAGTCTCTTCTTCCACTATGTCAAAACAGCCTTCATTAAAAGTAGGCCCGAACTGTATATTATTACATATGGGCCATATAAACCTTTAGCTTCTACTGCATGAATTTTGTCTTATGGTGAGCTTTGCTAAGGGCTTCTGCAACCCTTTCAATTTTTCCTGGAGAGCAGAAGGGGTAGCTGTTAAGGGAAACAATTATTGCTATCACCAAGGCTTACATTTGCCTGAAACTGTGTGATAAAGAAGAGAATGGGCAGGAAAGACTGATTTTTTTAATTCTATCAAAGGCTATGATATTTTTATGGTCACACATTCAAAGAATGCTCAAAAACACCATCCAGACTAAAGAAAACAGAAGATACCAGAACAATATTGAAAAAAGATATTTCAACATTCATTCTCACATTTAGAATATCATGAGAAGTGCATATCGGAATTAAGAACTCATTTTTTTTCTCCGACTTTTACAATAGAAAAAAAAAATCAGTAGAAATGGGACTGACATGAATTTCTTCATTTGTGGTGCTACTACACTTTGCTTTCACTTAATTTTTTTTCATTGGGAACTTGAAATCTCAACATATAAAATGTTAAATTAAGTGGAAGGAAATGGAAAGGACCAGCAATAACAGGAGAGACTTGCAGACAAGATGAAAATAGGGTGAGTATGGAGAAAAATATGACAAAATGACAGCATCTCTCTGTGGTCACAAGCAAAAATTATCAGACAAACAGTGAGCCATTAAATGAAGAGGGAAAGACTGAAAGAGGCCTAAATTATAAGTACCTTGGGAGAAATACTATCAAAATTTTGAATCTTCATTCAAGATAAATCTGTTCTTGAATTCAGTCATTTTGGAAAGAAACTGATCTCACACACAAATTTGGACTTCAAAATTATTCATTAGCCAACTAAAAAGCCTTAACAAAAAAAAAAGCTTTTTAAACCAAATTAAGAAGTCAACATATTAATGTTTCTCAGCAAGAAGTTCTAGACAGAGATCCAAGACTGTGTTTCAGATCTCTCTTCACGCTAGCTCTCCTACATCAGTGAGGCTGTGTGAAAAGCAAATGCTGAACCCAGAGGGCAGTGATCAGTGACACAGCACCCAGCTTGAGGCCAGTAGCTAGCAGTGTACCCCTGGCCTATATACTAGGCCTAGTCCTGCATAACATCTTCATTAGTGACCTGGATGATGGCGTAGAGTGTAGCCTCAGCCAGTTTGCAGACAACACAAAACTGGGGGGAGTGGCTAATATGCCAGAGGGTCATTCTGCCATCCAGGGGGACCACAGCAAGCTGGAGAAATGGTCCGACAGGAAGCTCATGAAGTTCAGCAAGAGGAAGTGCAAAATTTTGCTCCTGGGGAGGAACAACCCCATGCATCAGTATATGCTGGAGAGGGCACAAAGATGGAAAACAGCTTTGCAGAGAAGTGCTAATTCAATATAAAACAAGATTCATTTCAGTAGAGCTTATTAATGTGGTGTGTAAGAAGACTGAGGAACAAAACTATTAAAATTAAACATCAGGATCTAGTACTTTCATTTCAGTCCCTCACATTGGCCAACATTTAAATGGTATTTTAGAAAGAAAATGCACAGAAATAGAATGAAAGTGAATCTTTATTCCCATGTAATATAGTGTGTAGATAAAAGAGCTGCCCCGTATGGATTGATATCAGTGAGTCTAAATAGCAATAAAAACACTGTTAATGACCTGATTTGTGACAGTGAAGTTGGTTAGTCTCTTTTTATACAAAAGCCCCTCATACAGTAATGAATAAGGAGGTTTATGTGTTAGCTATGAATGAGAAAAGATAAGCTGTATCAAAGCAATTATACTATGACAGAAAGCTTTATCTTACTTGGTGTTTGTTGGCTTTTTTTGAGACCACCCAATCAAACAGTTCAGGTTATAAAACAGCATTTTCAACAACAGTTACATAGTGAAATACTTACTGAAACCAAGACACCTGTTCTCCATTGCTTTAAAGTAGGTTTTTAAAGTAAAAGGTGACAACATACCCAGGCCTTCAGCAAATCTTGAATTGGCCACTTTCTAACACTTTTTAAATGGATTAAAATACTGCCTCCCAATATTGCAAATATTTCTTTTAAATTTATAGAAATACTACAAAAATTGCACGAGGTGCTTTTGGAGCACTGTAATTCTCATCTCTGCGCTGTAAAAAATGACATCATTAGGTTAGAGACAAAAGTAGTGAAAGTGCTTAAAAGCTTAGGAAACCTGACCTATGAAGAGAGGTTGAGAGTAAGGAATTTATACAGGAGGAGGTAAGTAAAAGGTGAATAAAATATAAGTATCTTCCAGGAATTACTAAAAAACTAAAAAAAAAAAGCACTTTTAGCTTAATTTGTCCTTGTAAGAAAAAGTAAAGGCCTGAAATTAAGAAAACGGAGACCAAAAAGTAAAAAACCACTGTATAACAGTTAAATCAATTAGATAGTGGAATAACCTGCCAAAACAGCTATTATCACCAAAAATATTCAAGGCATACCAGAGAAGGAACCTATAAAAAAAATATTGTGAGTACAGATGACCAAATCAGTAATTTCTAATTCTGATATCTATTATTTAAGATAATACAGGAAGATAAACCATCAGCAGTAGAAATAGCACTGGACACAGGTAGAGTTGCCCTTCAAAAGGAATATTTTCATATGTAAATGGTATGTTTTTTAAGGAACAGGGTTGCCATAAATTTGGGGTAACTTCTATATCAATATCCTCAGGGTTTGGGATACTCTGCAGGACTTTTTTTTTTTACTTTTTTTTTTTTTTTTTAAATTATAAATAAATGTCTCGAAAATACATTTGTAGTGATTAGTTAGCAATGTAGACAGATTAATAACTTGTTTGGTCTGATGTTGTTTGAAAGTGTCATTGCATCAAATATTCCTGCAAGTTTCAAGAGGTTTAATGTTGAACAAAATGATCTATTAGCTCTGTGTTCAAGCCTATAATTTCAGCTCAATGTACAATTCCAGTACTTAAAAATACTGATTTAACAAAGTTTACATATTAGTATTTTGAGAAAAATATCACCCTAAAGCAAGAGGACTTTGCCATTAATCTTATCTTCATAATTTTTAAAAAATTTATTTTATTTCTACTTCTTTTTTCAACCTTTCTCAGATTATCAAATCAAGGAATCTCACTCTATTTTCAGAAAATCCTTGCAAGACATCTTGATGGGTTATAGGCAACTTCTTTCAAAGTAATGGACAGTGTGGATTCTGTTAATGGGAGGTCTATGCTACATCAATGCACAATTTCCATGTAAATCACAAAGAATCACTGGCATGCTCCTTCACTATTCTGTGCCTCAAATTAGTTAGTGGTTAAGAAAACCAGTGTCACCACTCCCCCCCCACCACCATCAAAAGCTCCACAAGCCCTCATTTATTTAAATTCGCACAAAACGCAGAACAGGACATGAAAATAGGCCTCTTTGACACAAAAAAATCATCATTCAATATTATTCTTTCCCTGTCTACACAGAACAAAACTTGATGTTTTTAAAAGGTCTATCATAAGGGGGTATTTTGCTCAAGATTTTCAGCATTTTATAGATCAGTTTTAAGCATTCTTGTGTGGTCCTGAAAGGTTCAAATTTTTTTTAAAGAAATATGGAAGTCAAGGAATTTCTGTATAACATATGAATACAAAACTATGGGCAATTTTCAGCTGACCTTTTCCTGTGAAATTGTTAATCTCACCTCTTCAACACTAAGTGTGATGTCTGATAATCTTATGCCTTTGAGATTGCCTGAGAACCTTATTTTAATTTTTAAGAAGTATTTAAATATATTTTAAATAGAAGATATTAAAAAATAACCTAACTAAATATAATAATTAAGCAACAGGCAAAATACATGAAATATTATCTAGTCCTCGGAATTATTCAGTAAATTAGTTTCCTTTAAACAATTGCATAAGAGAACCAGTATGCTATATTTGTATGTCTTCATAAAAATTTTGGTTGCAGTTGAAATATTTCACAGAACATTTTTGAGAATTTCCCCTTCTCCCAACTCACGAAGAAAAATTTCTAGTTGCATAATAAATCTAGATCCAATTATGTTCTCACTACACATTTTTTTTAAATAAATTGAAATTCATAGATGTATACTTAAAAAATACCATGCACTCATCATTTTAGATACAAAGAACAGCTGGATGTTGGGAGCTGACAGAGAATGTACAATAGTTCTTCCTCACATAGTATATCCATTTATTTTATACTGATGAGTATTCTTCTAGACAGTTCAATCATTTCAAAGATGAACGTGTTAGAAAAGGGATGCTATATATAAAGGTCCCCACAGTATTTTTCTAGAATTGTCTCTTACAATCCAGAGCAAAAACAGAGAAGCAAATAAACAAAACCAAAACCAAACCAAACGAAACCAAATGAAACCAAACCAAACCAAATGACAACCAAACCAAACCAAACCAAACCCACACAAAACCAACAAAATGAAAAGAACCCAAAACAAAAACAAAAAACCAGAAAACCCCACAAAAAACCAAAACAAACAAACAAAAAAAAAAAAACAAAGAAACAAACTCCAAACAAACTCCACAAATAAAACAAACAAAACCAAACTCGACCTCTCATGAAGGTAGAATATGGTAAATTGAGCCGGCAAAAGAGGCTAAAGAATTTATGTCAACAATTCTATGAGAAAGCATGGTGTAACAATAATGAAGGATCTGAATGGAAGATTTACCTTCTGACCGAATCTCAAAATTTCCAGTTCTAGCAATACCTATCTCGATTTTAGTGCTATTGTTGAGGATTTAGTCTTGTGTCGGAGATCAAAACTTAGCGCACCGAAAATTTCACATTTTGGGAAAATTCAAGCTTTTTAGAGAAATTCTCATTTTGTATGGCAGAGCTGACAAGTAGGATTGACTTTTTCTTGAAGGTATTAGGAAACATTCTAGCTTCTCTAGAATTAACATGGCAATTCAGTCTATATGATAATGTCCTTAACTTTGCTCCAAGATTTCATGTACTTTGGAATCCCAGCTTCTGCATAATTTTCTAAATACACTTTACTGTTGCACTGAGTAGTATTATTGATTCACATAAAAAAAAAAAATCTGTATTCCAGAGTATATTTTGCATCTGAGAATTTGTCCACAGTGCTCAGATGTCTGGATCAACTGGTTTAATTATAGAATTCTTATTGCATTTATACAGTGGCAGAATTTAATCCTTTTTTAATTCACTGCCCTAACAGCTTTTATAAACAGAAAGTTCAGGAAGGTAAAAGATTTCCTGAAAAAGTAATTTATATTGCTATTTCATATTAGTTTTAATAGATTCAGTTCTTATACATATAAGAAAAATGAGGTAGGACGAGGTGAAGTAACATATTTAAATTAACAAAGCAGCAAACTAGATCAGTATTGACTTATTTACTTGTAAGTGTGTGGCTTTGTTCCCCTTCACTTTCACTGCTTGAGAGCATGATGGTCTATTTTGCCTTGCAGATCTGAGAAAGCATCCATTTCTTTAAAATGCAATTTCTGCCACTACATTATCGCTGTCATTTCTGGTTCATGCACTGATTGCTTTACCTCACCAGGAGTTGATAAAAGGCACCATAGATACCTATTTCTGGAAAAAAAACCAAAAACCTTTCATTGTTGCTGTGGAGAAGGGAATATAAAATACGTTTGAATGTGTGACTCAAAACATGTACACACTGTGTATTTTAGTCATCTGCTCCTGCATTTCTTAGCATTTTATACTGCATTATTTCTAGGAGTTAAATGAAATGAAATGTTTGGTGGGAATACAATTTTAAATTAAATAAAGACTGACCAGATTCCTTAGGAAGCAACAATAATACTTCTAGTTTGGTATATCGCTAGCTGCCTCCAACTAGTCAGCGGAAGAATGCCCGAAGTGCTGATTGAACTTATTAAAAGACTCATGGATAAGAACAAACTAGCTGGTTTTCTTTAACGTAGGTATTGGTACGGGCAGAGACTGAAATTATGCTGAGGTAAGGAAATATATGGCAAGACGTGTGGTTGTGTTGACTTTCCTTGATGATGGGTTGTTTTGGTCTCTGTCTCGGACACGCACAGAGCCCAGAGAATCAATCTGTATGCTGGAGAGTCCTCTACCTAGAGAAGTCCTGTTTGCCAGGTCTTTTATTTTAGGGAAAGAGGTTACACAGCATTCACTTGCTAAACAGGCTCTTTATAGCAATAAAAATACATTTAAACACAATTAAAAATTAAAATTGAGGCTTTCCTTTGTGAAAAGACATCGAAGCAAGCTAATATAAAATAACAATGCTAAACGATAATCCCTGCTATGCTTACGTCCTTCTTTTGTATATACTGCCACATATTTACGAGTACCTCATGAAACAGAAGACAGGAGGAGGGAACTGACAATTACTTAAGTTGTTTGCAAATTATAAGCCTCCAGGAACTATGTGAAGCTATTGAAGCTGTCTGCGGGTTCTAAACAAACTAACAGAGACTTTTTCTACCCAACAGCTTTCTTACCTGACTAATTGTAATTTCTGAATTGTGGAAGGCAAAAAGGTCAAAATCTATCTTTCCTCGCAGAAAGTTAATTTCAGTGAAGTCCATTAAATGAACAGAGATGTTTCACATCCAATGGGGTAAACAATGGGACAATTTGTCCTCTTGCGTTTTGCACTCCCCTGTAGAAATCAACTGAAAGATTCAATTACCTGGAAAGCACTATTTGTGTAGAAGTCTTTGGCATAAATGTGATGAGTATTATTTGAAGTAAGAGGAAGCATTTGATTGTGCTTGTTCTAAACGCTAGTGCTTAAAAATTTAATTTTTTTGATCTCATGCTCTTAACAGTCTTTGCAAATACAACTGTTGTCAAAGGAATCAAATCTATTAGACTCCTGCCTCCAACAGCAGTGCATTAGAGGACTAGAATGTTTGCAAATTCTATTTACACTGTATATGGAGTGCTCATGGAACAGTCTCAAATTACCAGTTTTCAGAATTTGAATTTAGGGCCACTAAATATGTGTAATTTTGAAACATTTTTAATCATTAAGAAAACAACTCAGAGAAATGTAAACACTGCTTGTAGGAAAATGATAAATCTCTGAAGCTCAGAAGCCAGTTTTTTAGTTGTACTTCCACCTCTGCCCCCCACCACCAAAACAAGAATGGATATAAGTTAAACCTAAAAATCACAAAGAAAGAATACTAAAGATGCATAGGACTCACTAATGCAATTAAATGGGTAAATTCTCTGCATTATTTCACAAATATTAGCAAAAAACTGCACTAAGATTTTTCCTCCTAACAATGTTTTATAGTCCAATAATACAAATTAAGTACTTCAAAACTATTATTTACATTTAAGAAGTGGCTCCAAGGCACTCTCAGTCTGTCGGTAACTACTTCTTTGTACACATACTCATTACATATAGGTACAGCAATAGTCTTCATTTATCAAAGTCATTGGAAATATGGACAATGTAATCCTGAAATGAGGTATAATCGTGACTTTTTTTCCTTCTCTTTCTTTTAAAATAAGATACCACTTCCGTGAAGGAAAATCTTGGTAGGAGAAGATTGTGAAGTGCATATCACATATGAACCAGTGTACAAATGACATTATTCACAAAGTAAAATCACCCAAGATTGTACTTATAAAATCAGGCATCTGTCTGAGTATTATCACAATGTTCTTAAAGCACAGACTTTTTACTGTGATCAGGAAGTAAAGAAATATTTTTATTTTCATTTATTTTCTCATCTGAAAATAGAAAATGGTTACCACTAGGGTATTTTTGCCCCTACATTTTTAAGGCCATTAAAGAATTATGCTTTTCATTAAAAACAACAACAACAAAACAACAAAAAACAAAAACCAAAACAAAACAAAAACCAAACCAAACCAAAACAAAACAAAAACCTTAAAATGAAACATTCACAAATCTCAAATTTCAAACTACAGAGAAAAGAAAAAAGTTACTAATCTCGTTTAATACAGATTTAAATAAAGGTTCATCAGTAGTAAGGGAGTTAAGGTTGACCTTATAACCAATCCTGAGTAAATTCAGATCTTTGTTAACATCTCTTTTTGCCTCAGTGGAGCACAGATTCAGTCTCTTCATTGTTTTTCCATCTGACAATTTTGTGGTCAACCTCCTACATTTTTAAAATTATCTCATTTCTGATACTTTTTTCTAGCAATATTTATGCCACTGCTTTAAAATACAGGGCCATCATGGTTTTTCTTAACATTCAGTAAATTTGACAATCAAAATGAAAAATGACTGAATGTACTTTAAAGGCATGAATCATTATTGAATTATTGAATAAATCTTTATTTTCCTAGATCACCAGTTACACCTTTGACATGAAATTAGGCCTTGGATGTGAAGTGCTGTTAGGACACTTTGCTTAACTAATGACTGTTTAGTTGAAGTCTAAGTGGAAGAATTATATTGGCGCTAATAAGCCAGGAACAAATGACTTGCAGCACTTACATTAAAATGCCATACGTGTCTTTGTAACTGTGGATTTCCTTATTCTTTCAGAAATAGTTCCTTCTCTAAAGCATATTGAATAGTATCACATCTAAACTGAATAAATGCATATGATGGACTTTTATGAGGGCTTTTTTATTATTATGAGGTCTCTTTTATTGCTTTCCTCTTCTCTCCTCTTTTAACCACAGTCTATTTGCCAGCTTCAGGTAAAGAATTTTATGCCACACTTAGACATTGCTGAGTTACTATGAATTCTGATTAACCAAAGGGGTCAACTTTCATTAGAAAGTGCATAAAACTCAGTCCATTAAATTGTCCATTTCAAGCTTGCAGTAATGGCTTATGGCTTTGATTATATTAATTAGTGCACCTTCTGCATTGCCAAACTAAATGGTTATTTTAAGGAACACAGAGGCTTCATTGTCTAGCACAGAACTAGTTTATAGAGAAGAAATGGTAGAGGAGATGGGAGATTTAAAATTATGTTAACTGAAATATAATCGATTAAAAAAAAATCATTGAAATAGATAAATTAATTTGTCAAAGAAGTTAGCATATCATATCAGCTACAGTTTAGAAAAAATCATCCCAAGTCATTACTTTTTATAACTTCACTTTGAAATTAAGGACATATGATTTTATTGCCTTTGGTCAGAGAAATTCTTTTAACTGTTCATAACACAAGGTCCAAACTCATATGCTCATATCTTCAATGACTCCTCTAAATACATAGAAAGTTACTGATTTTCTAAACCCTATTCTACTCTAAAACAGTATTTATTTCTACTTCAGCAGTTGATAAAATGAAGCATACCTAGCCATTGTTCTATCCTGCTGAATATTCTACACGAAACAACAAATTCCCTTCTTTTGGAGAACATATAAATATAGATTCTCTATATCTCTCAACTCAGTTAGTCAGTGATCAAATCAGATCAAGAGAAGAGTAGAAACAGCAGATCTTCACAGACAGATAGTCCTGTGGATGGGACCACTCAGTGAGGGCTGAGTCAGTTCCAGTGGGAAACAAGACTAATCCATTACCAGCAAGCTATTTCAATGATTAATGTGGATTTAAAAAGTGAACTGCATCTCAGAAGCCTTACACTAAGAGCCACATTTCTCAAAAGGAACAAAAATTGGTGGGTTTTTTTGTGAAAACAGCACCAATCCAGATATGTGCTAGACTTCTGTCAGTCAGATGCACAAATTTGGCCTCACCTCTCTTCTAGGCAGATGCAAGAATCCAACATCCAAAAGCTGAATGAACCAATGGTACTAATATTGGCAGTAATATATCTGATACCAATCTACCTCTATTCCTTTTGTGCCTCCCATGTCTCCTCAGCTAAATAACATCAGTTTGTCATGTTGAGGATCTGCAACTTTTGGTTATCTACAGAGCCTCTCCTTCCTTCACTGACCTTCTCATGTCTAAGGCATACACATAACGTGACAGAACAAGGGAACTTGAAACTGCATCATCTCAGTTTTAATTTGTCCTCCCTATCTTTTTTAAGTTCTTGGTATGACTTTCTGTCCTTGCTAAGGAGTTAAGGGTTCATACATAGATGATAAAGAGGAATGCCAGAGAAGACACATGCCCTTTGCATCTTCCCTTTTCACCCTCAACACCTTTTCTACCTGGGAAAAATGTGTCCCCTTCCTCCATCAGAAATACTGTTCAGTGAACATCACAGCTTGGATCAGATGGCTAGCTCCAAGAAACCCTACATAATCCATAGAGACTGAAACTCTGAGAGGCTGTTTCAGAGCAGATGTTAGCTTGAGTACTCAGGTCTCATATCAGAAAGCTAACCTCTCTGGATTATGTGCCAACATGGCCTCCTACATCACCACTCTTTTTGCCTGTCTTTCCCTTCATTCTTTAGCTGACACAACCAGTAAGTCATGTCTTTGTGTGGGAGTGAGGTGGAGGGTGACAATGCTGAGGTTTTAGTATTACCACTCTCACAGAAAAACAAAAGCAAAAAAATAATAACCTTGGAAACAGAACTTTCTTTTTAGAAAAAGTACAGATTTGTCCATTGTTTTGCATTACTGCCTACTATAACAGCAAAGTTCATAACAAAAAGTTTTCCTTTTTTCTGTTCTACTGATTTCTGATTATATCTGCCCCTGGCAAAAATTTGCCAAGCGATCAGCACAGGACCGATACAGACAGCAGTAGTGCAAACTTGCTATGCAGTGTCTCAAAGCAGTACTTGTAATGTTTAAAAAATTCAGGGCTTGAAAATAAAATGAGAAAAAAGGAGAAAAAAATGAGAAAAAGTACACAGCTGCACAGCTGGACTGCCATTACCTGACCACACTACACTGAACAGCAGTCATAATTGAGCCAATATACATAAGGGTATTTAGTCCCCAGCATGGAAGAGGCTAGATCTCCCTCTTCCTGAATATTCCTACTCTATCTCTGATAATAAATTCATGCCAGAGTGTATGTGGTATCTGGGGTTTTTAGAATCCTTCAGTACTGGCCTCTGTGTTCAAAGCAGTCACAAAGATACTGTTTGCGAGGCAGAAATGCCATGTCTAAAAATGCGCACCATCTTTCGAAACACTGTTCTCATCACACACATTATTGCTATAAACTTGGTCTGCCTATAGGAGTTCATCAGAAATAATGTAGCTGTTTCCTTTTTTTTTTTTTTTGGTGAGATTGGAAATAATTATAGAAATCCAACATTTTTTATAGAACTCACTAAAATACATTGATTTTGTAAAGTTTTAAGAGTTTAAATTCAAGCTTGTCAGACTGTTTCTGTGAATAATTTCAGTTTTAATACTTTTTTAAAAAAAATCAATAACTTTGGTTTAAGTAACTAAAAGTGTTTTCAAAAATTTGAACAGGGTTTCAAACTCCTGAAGAACGAAGTCCTGAAGAACATTTTGTGTACAGAGAAAAAGTATCTGTAATTACATCCTGAGCAAAACAGCTTGAAAGTTCTCGGTTGTTAGAAAGGCAACAGCTCTTGATGGAAAAAATTAAAACTGGTGCAAAATTCTCACCATGACAGCTTTAAAAATTGTTTTGTATTGACAGCTTTTTGTCAATTTTGACAAAATTTTCATAAATTATGAGAGAACAATTCACTTCAACAAGATAGAATTAAAGAAAAGATTAAATGAATGCTTCTTATTTAAAATTCACTTATTAGGAAGGCTTACTGAATTTAACATATTAATACACCAAAGACCCATATTTAATATATAATACCAAGATATACGGGGAAAAAAAAAAAACACAAAAGTAACATTAGATCAGAATGATTCAAACCAGAATGGTGCTTAACTTTATTGCAATAAATAATTGTACATTTTACAAAATGTCTAAATACAAGGTAATTAATTTCTTTGCTCTTCATAAAAAATATTTCAAGCACGGTATTTATTTCTATTTAAGATTAAATAAAATCAACTGTTAGAATTTCCTACAGAAAGAGCACTTTGTTAGCTGATTTTACAAATATTATATTATTATTAATATTAATATTAATTAATATTAATAATATTACATTAATAATATTATTTATACAAATATTTATACAAATATTACAGAAAGCAGGTGTGCTTTTCTCTGAACTACAGAAATACAGGTAAGCTCTATTTGATTTATTGCCAGAAGGCTTACCACAATGTTGAATCTGATGTTCTTTTTTATGAAATTCCAGGAGTGAAAATCTCTGCCTCTGTAAAGTGATGAAACTCCAGTAAAATGAAACTCTTGTTGCTCATCTGTATTTGCACTAACAAAACCCAGAATATCCAAAATGTGCATATGTTGGTGTAATATGGGTACTTGGAAAGATTTACAGCCAGCTAGCTAGTAAAGCTAGAAAGAATATTCGTCCTTGTTAAAGCTGCAGTTTTTGTTGTTGTTGTTGTTGTTTTTGAACACATTTGCTTAGTCAGTGCTAGAGGTAATACAAGCATTATAACAATTACATCTAAAACCTTCTTTGCTATAGTTTTTCAAAGGCAATTTTGTGTTGATATCAAGAATCTGTGGAGGTCTGTTTGGTTTCAAACACGTTAGTATTCAGTACTAACAGTAATATAATAGGCCAGCAGCTTTTACTCAAATTCAGATGTATACCATTTTTCCAAGGTCTGTTTCATAGACCATTTTGAAGATTTCATGTGCAGATAGATCATAAAACACAGAATGCATGTCCTATCCAGATGACATCCCATTCTTCTACTCTAGAAGAAAACCTCTATTCTGACCAATAAAAATGTCTCTTATTTATTACTCCTGTGGTATGAAAGAAACAAAAGACTACCTTTATGGTAATGGTGATACCAAACACTATATAAGGTTTATCACATCATGATAGTAAATCAAGTGGGAATAGAAGCTTGGTTTAAAAAGAAATGGGTTTTCCCTATTCACTCACATGGACAAGAATATAAAAAACATTATTGTTGCATTTTGCATCTGATTTTACATGCTCATCACTTGATCACTTACAGCTTCAATAAACTATCATTCTTACACATTTCCAGTAGAACTGGACTCAGTATTTGCTTCTATCAGACACAGATGTGAAATGAATAACCACATTTACTTGATTTTTTTCTAGCTCTCATTCTAAAAAGACCTTAATATCTTCAGAGTTAAATGGGTATGTATATACATAAATAATTTAGATCTAACAAAAAAATTACATCTCTGAATCAGGTCAGAATCCATCTAAACAATTCACCAGAAAGTGCAAATGCTCAAAATGCCTTACATACTTTTACATCTAAAAAAGCCCTATGCTGATATGCAGCAGTCTGCCTTACTCTGACAGTGAAAATAAATTACCAAACTGCAAGAGGAAAAAACAGGTGTATTTAAAAGACAAATAGCCATTCTCTCTGAAATTCAAAGTAGTGTGAAATGGAGAAGTCACAGCAGATTAAAAAACAAATGGGAAGCAGAAATTCAGATTGCCATCAAAGATAAGAAAGTTCTAAGAGAATTGTTCTTCTGTGCTCTTTCAAACTCTTGACACCCTTTGCCTCATAGCACATGAAAGAATGGCAAAAGTTGACTTTTGGAACACTGCAGCAAGGAAAAGAGAAAGTGGGATTGTCATTGGCACCCAAGACGAGGGATTTAAAACAGCTGGCATAGTTAGTAATGCTTAAAGATGGTGCCATACATTGGAAGACTGCAATCGTGGGCAAGTGGCCTAGCTTCCTTCTATCCCACTACTGAACAATAAAGACCACTTTCAAAATACTTGTGCATCTAAATGTAGTCAGTTCACTGTAGCTATAAGACATTCTTTTCCATCTTTGGCCTCAAAACAGGCTGGCTGTACATCCTAGCCTCTAGATCCATGCTATACTTCCAAAAAGACTCCAGCCAGTGGATTGGATACTGCACAAAGATCACATAAGCATTCGTTCAAATGATATTTGAGGGGATACAGAATGACAGCAAGTTAAAAAAAGGTCTTGCTTTGAAACAGAATAGCTGATTCCTCAACTGACCACTCTTCAGAGGTAGCTGACAGGAGCCAGCTCACTAGCGCATTGTGGGAAGACAATATAATGCTGAGTCAAGAAGCCCTGTAACACTACCAAGAGAAAAAAAAAGCAAGAAACAAACGTGGATCAAGGTGCCACAGATTTTTTTTAAAGCACTCCTGGAAATCTTCTCAAAGTTTGAAAGCCTATTATAAATTCTGCATAACATTTTCATCAGAGATTTCCTAAATTGTTCTCTCAGAGATAACTAAGAGAATGACAGCAGTGGACTGTCATCATAGTCTTGGAGAATTAATCACATCACTGCAAATTAGCCTCCTTTAGCTACTTATTCAGAACTGACCTTTAACCAACAGACTGACATTCCTAAGCCTAGTTGTGAATATTTCATTATCTAGTGAATCCCACTAAACCACTAATACTCTCCCAACCTTCATTTTAGTATTCCTTCAAATGCTGCTCCTGGAACTTTTTGCTTCATAATAAGCACTCCCAAAATTTGTCATTAAAAATAATGCTCATTTATCCAAACATAACAATTCACTTTTCTTTTTTATTTTGACACACTATACTTTTCTTTTTGAGATACGTTTCTAGCATCCTTCTCAAGCCCCTTCACCTGCCTTGATAACGTAAGGCTAAGTAAGACCATTTGGAATGGCTGTCTCTATTTTGTGTCTGAATAGATTCCAAACAAAAGATTTAATTTCACAGCAGAGAAGGAGATGTAGATGTCAGTTTATGTGATTAAAATCTTCTACACACACACACACACACACACACACACACACACAGATATATGCATGAAGGAGCAGAGAGGCACAGTGCCAGGCAGGGGAGCCCTAATAACCCTTCTGAGAAACGAACTCCAGGGTTTCCCACAGAGATCCTAGGAAAGTCTCAGCCCCCACCCATATAAAGATAAGACTAGCCGCCACCACGACCCAACACAGCAGCTCTGAAGGTCACCTTTCTACCCGAGAGGGATCACTGCCCAGAAGTATGGGGCACAGTATAGGATCACACAGGACATTCTAGGATGGTTAGAGGGAGGAACCAAAGGTGGAAAATGGGAGGGAACAAGCTGGACTGGGGGGGAGCAAGCATGGACAAAATAGAGGAATAAGACAATAAAAGGAACATGTAAACAAGGCTGTTCAACACACATCTGGTCATACCATGTTGTCAACACAGTCTTCTCTGCCCTCTTATTAAATCCCATTTTCAGCTTAGGTGTGTTTATGAGGGTCTGAATGTCAGCAGCTGGAATGAGTGTGGGTGTGAAAGTGTGAGAGGTCTGTACTAGCAGCTGAAGGGGCCCTGGGGCCTCAGTGGCTCATTAGTCCAGATGTTGAGAACTGGGAAGATTTGGATCCAGGGGAAGTCAATGGATAGATTAAGTGCCTGAGCCCAGCTTCGGGAGGGATCCACATCATGCATGTGCAGGTACGTGCAGGTGCGCAAGAGTCTTTCCCACTACCTAACCTTCCTCATGATCAGGCATTGAGTGGAATGGGATGAGGCCATTGGTGCCATTTGAGCTAGTGTGAGTGCTGAGTGTATCTGGGACAAAGATATATATATATGTGTGTGTGATCTGTGTGTCCAGATGTGCACGTGTGTGTATATGTGGTACATGCTTGTGTTTGAATATATGACTATTGTGAATCCTTGCTTTGCAGGAAGGGATTTTCAGCAACCTCAACTTTTTCAGATTATGAGATTCAGTAATCACCTAACCTTGGGGACTACAGCATGCACTAGCAGATGCGAAAAGCTCATTAAAACCATTAGAATAGGTTCACATAGGAGTTTAGATAGACGTCCAAAGACACAAACTGAGAACCAAAACACTTCTAAAATGGGATATCCAATTGCTTTGTATCATGCATGCCATACTTTTAGGTCTTAATCTTCTAGTGCTTAATTTCCTCATGCCACCAATGCAAAGAGGAATATATGTAAGACAAAGGGCCTAAGACTTAAAGAGACAACAGTAAGTCATCCTGGAAAATTGTAGAAGGAAACTCAAACACTAGTCAATGGCGCAAAGAAAGGGTTTTGAGTGAAAGAGACCTTGTGGCAAGCTTTCATTCTAATCAAATATGTCAGCCTTCAAATTTAGGACATTGACATGCCAGGTAAAGAAAATGCCACTTGTGAGATCTGCAGATAGCAGACTCTATGTAGTGCAGTATTCAGTGATATTCTCTAAGGAGCAGAAAGGTCACTAAAGTTCCCTGCTTCTGACCAGCAAGAAGCAATGGGGGTGTCAGTGGAGGACTGGCTGAAGTCTGGCTCCTGCACAGAGGACAAGAGAGGCAGGAGGTGCCCAGGTTTGCCACCAGCCGGCAGGGAGTCAAACACTGCTGCAAGACAAACATTTCAACCACTTAACAGTTTCTTCACAATAAAAGAAGAAAGAATACATTAAATTCGTGTCAATTGGTAAAACAGATGTTACTACAGCCTACATTCCTCCTTTTCTCTCTTCTTTTAATTCCTCCCTCAACAACAGAGACTTGATCCACTGTTTCTGAGGAGACAGCAAAGGTCACTGAGCAATCAGTTTGGTCTAGTTTTCCCTGAGTTTGGGATAGAACTCAGGCCAGTGTTTAATTATGGCTCTTTGAAACTGAAGCTGGCTCCCATTGCTAGTCAGAGCACGGTAAATGTACTATGCATATACATTAATAACATCTGTGTTTGTGACCATATATATGTAATTCAAGATAGAAAACTACACTTAGGAAGAAAGACACATTACACAGATACTCTGTGTATATACAGATATATAGGTATATAAAAAATAAATGGCTTCTCTTTAAGTTCTTAGTTTGAAAATAATGCATTATTTCAAAAAGACAGTTACTTACCAAAGACTTAACACAATACTTCAAATTCTGTTGTCAGAACATACAATACTTGCTTGTGTCTCATATATCCCTGAACAACTAAATAAGTTAATATTTCCTTTTTCTCAGTATGGCAGTCTTTCTATTAGAAGTGAAGAGAGATTCACTCTCGAAAGCAACTGATCTTATTAAGCAATAAGTGAATACAACAGGCATTTATTACTGCCAGGATTTTAAAAATGCCTTTCTCAGACAGTAAAGCCGTGTATATTACAAAGTGAAGAAATAGTAATTAAAATATGGAATTTTAAAACACTTTAGTTTGCAAGAAAAACTGTAAGTGACAGAATTCCTTGTGGAAGAAAGATTTATTTCAGAGCGGGAAAAAAGCCATATGCATTCTGATTTACCTTTTCAAAGAATTCAGCAAAGCCTGACCCATCTGGGACCCAGCAGTCTGCCTCTAGATGTGGTAAAAGCTTAGTAAAGTATTGAAGAAGAAACATAAGAATGATCATATTCCTAAGAACATTGTTTCATGATATTACAACTGAGGTTCCTTTGTACAGGATCATACTACAGGGACACCAGTTTTAATATTCAACTTCTAACAGCTGGCATCTGCTGCTTTAGAGAAAGAGGAACAAATATAATTCTCCTAATTATCTGTATCATTATTCTTCTTACTTCATAAACTACGTCTGCCTCCTGGGTCTGTTTTATACTGATCTCAGTTTCTACCAGTTGTCTGCAAATCATTACCAAACTCTTGTCCTATTCTTCAGCCCTTGTTCCTTCTCTTTATTTCAGAACCAAACATAACAGGTGAACATATTTAATGCTACAGCCATGCCAGGTTTATATGTATTCATCACAAACACATTCTTTTGGATGTCTGCCAATAATGCTTAGATGTTCCTGTAAAACTCTGCCTTTCACATCTTTCAGAAGTCTCATGCTTTTTCTACTCATTGCTTCATTTGCTTAAAAGCTCAGACTCTAAGGATCAACTCTCTGTTGCATTGTAAAATTGTACCAATAAACATAATACCCTTGTTAAAGAAACAAAAACCAAAAACCAAAAAAAAAAAATCAAACACAAACAAATAAATTAATAAAAAAAAACCCCAGTGATCAACCCAGTGATGAAAAAAAAAACCAATCAAAAAAAACCCCACCTATTTTTCTGTCCATAGACTTAGGTTTTTAATTTTCCCTTAATGTAAGTGCTTGTAAGCACCAAATTCTTACTTCTGTATCGTCACCACCACAGCTCCAGCATTACTTGCCTAATCACTCACTCACACTACACAGCTTCTGAGTAGCATTCTGTGCTCTCAGTGGAGTGAAGCAAGGCCTGGTACACTTAGGAGTGTCATAAAATCATTCATGGTCACTTGCAAGAGAGTCGTTATGTCCTAAGACTATATTTAGAACTGATCATGAGAAACTTCCGACAAAAACAGATATCAAATGGAAGATTTTGAAGCAAAGCACTGTCTCTTAGTCTGAGTTTGTATCGTGTCTGGCATAGTATAACTTTGCTCTTGCCAGTCCTTCTGTAGTCAGTATGACTAATAGTGATTAAAATAAATTAAAAAAAAAAAAATCAACCACAATGTTGTTAAATTGTTTCTTCTACATTCTGTTGATTAACCTGTTACCAAGCAGATAGACACTACATTATGCTCTTTATCATCACCTTTAGTCTGTCACACACTCTGAAAAGTGATATTGCTTAGTTGTAACTTCTGAATGAAAAATAGAAGAATTAGACAAATCTGATGCAAATGAACTAAAGAATATTTTTTAATCAATATCACAACATCTCAGATGCATTGTAGGAACTGGTGGGGGGTTAATAGGGAACGTTATTAATACTATTACTGATTTTTCAACAATACTATTGAGATTATAAAGAGAAAAATGAACTTTACAAAACCTACAGAAAGACATCAGCAAAGCAAAAAGGATTTGGCCAAATAAGAAGAGCAGAAGTACTGACTACAATTCTAAAATTTGGAAGCTAAACACTGAATGCTAATAACAGTGAATGCTGGTCCTATTTTGAGTTGACAGACATTCAAACTGTTTTGTAGATTAGCCATTTTTCTCTGAAATGTGTATAAAATTTTAGGTGTAAAACCTATATGATTAATATAGTGTGAGAAGAATCCCTCAGCTTGAATAAGAAACTATCATAAGTTGCAGGGGTTTTGAATTACACTGCAGATATTGCAACTGATGAAAAAATATAGTACTTACAATGGCTGCACACGTGGTTACTCTAATAATTATAGTGAATTCTTCTATTGTTGTTGGTAGCAATAGAAGCAGTAGTTTAGACTCCACGTAGACTTTCACTGACTCCTGAATAAAGTTAAAAGGAATCCTTCGTATGTTACCAGACTGTCTATCAGAGGGCAACTTTAGTAAAAGATTCAAAATTCCTCACCAGGATGAAAAATCTTACCCATTTGACCAGTATCCCTGGCAAAAAAAACCAGAACAAAAACAAATCCCAACCAAACAACAAAAACAAAATTAAAGAAGTATGTTTCATTCTTTCCAAAAAGATTGAAGAGAGAAGTCAATAGAAGGTCCTCATCCCAGTCCTGCTTACTGCTCAACACAGACATTCCAGGCAGAGAACTCTGGGTTGCCTCATCACCTTTCTTTCCCAACAGGACAGAGTAAAAATGGTATGAGTGCACATGGCAATCTGCAGTAATCACACATCCTCCTCCCAGCTGTATCTGACTTTTGTACTCTACAAATTATACAAGATTCAGAAATATTTGAGTTTATTTTAATATTTTTAATATTTTTAATATTCACCAGGAGTTAAATTCAATTCTGCACCTGATTTACTTAATTAGACTAGTTTTTAAAGTGTTTCAGTCTCTTTCTTCTCCTTCAGTCAGGTAGTTGTGCCCTTGAGATACCAGCACTGCTGATACTTATAACAGACCAGACAAGAAATTTTTAGCACCTGTTCTGGGTGGTTTATGTAAACAGACTTATCTACCTCAAACAGAACCGTGCCTGAATTCTTGTCTTTTACATTTCAGTATCTGTGAAAAAAATGGCTTTTTCAGATAACAATAAGAACAAGATTTTAAGTAGATCTAAGTGTTTAAGAGTTGAGACAGATAAGTGCTGGAATCACCACAAAATACGAAAAAAAAAAAAGTATATTTAGCTCTTATTAGTTTAATTGGGATCTGAGTTGTGAAATCTCCTGGAAATCCTATTGAACAAATAGATATTTTGATGAAAATTCTGTAGCAGTTTCCCTACAAATGTCTTTTGGAAATATTTTATAAATATTTCATCTGAACATCTATGCATGGTTTCCAACAGACATAAAGGTCATTTTTTCCTTATCAGCTTTTTAAATTAACAATAACAACTCAGAAGACCATTTTCAGTTGTTACCTAAATATTTGGTACTGATGGCATTTCTGTCGCCTGCAGTCACAATAAAAGTTTGTTCCTTAAGTTAACTGTGGAACTGTTAATATGATCTGAAGAAGTTCAAATCACAAAACGATAGATCCATTATTCTTCATTCCAATCTGTTTTACTGGTGTGTGGTACTTCCAACACAGCTTAAAACCTTACTGCAATCATTCCAGGACCCAGCTTAATTCTGGTCTGTATAACAGAGAATAGGATACAACATGTAAGAGCCTTGACAAAGACTTATCTTGCAATTAGCATCACCGAAAGTGGGTCCTCTTGTTGGTCATACCATTCCGAACCTCACATTTTTTAAATTATTTAGATATTTTCATAAATAATGCACTAAGACTACAAATTTCATGATATAACTGTGCTGGAAACATTGGATGAAACATGCAAAATTGATTTCCAGAGTATAGCAAAGAATGTGCTCATGAATGCATTTGCTCCTCGGAGGATGAAAAGGAAGGAGAGAAAAACCTGGTTCATTAAGTTGTCTTGCAACCAAAAACAGAAACATCTGCTAAAATCATGAGCAACCTGATGGCTAGATGAAGCCAGGGAGATGGAAGAATTAGATGTGCATTTCATTTTGTGTTAAGTTTCACAGATACCCTTAGGAAGAATCTTGTTTAGGATATTATCCTTAATGCATGATTTTGATCTGAAATATGGGTGGAGAAGTATTGTATAGGATCAGTCATAACATGTACTGTTAAAATGACTATTTCTTCAGCTATCCTTCTGTTTGATTGTTTTCATATTTTTACCTATTTTCTATGTAACTCTCTTTTTTTCTGGTCCATATTTTTGCGTGTTCTTGGAGATTAAAACTTCAGCTTAGACATTCACTATTCCAAAATTGCCTTTTAAGGGTTCAGGATAGATCATCGTAATTGTGGCTGAAATGTTACACAGGACTTTAGATGAAATTGCAGCAACCAAATATATGACTCTGCATAAGCCCGTTTGATTCTATAACCAGAACGTAGTGGGTTTTACTCTTACACCAGCACACCAGTGTAATTACTTAATGACTGCAGAGTTGGTTCAAATGAATCTGATTTTCCATAGATTCCTCAATGACTTGAGGAAATATCTAGTGAAACAGAGCCTTACATGAAAAAACTGGACTGGAAATAACTAGGAGAAAGAAAACAGAGAAATATTTAAAAGGCTTGTTTTCTATCTTTTTTCCTCTTTTTTTAAGTATTTGCTACTTTTTAATTTTTTTTTAAGTACAGTTTTGTAACAGCCCCTTACTAACCATAACATTGAACTAGATCTGACTCAGCCTTTACCTTATGAAGGTTTGCTTACATGAAAGACTGATTAGCTTTTTAGAAATCTCTAAATAGTTAGGTCGGAACTGAAATAAGACGACTTTGTACATAATTTTTTTTTATTGCAACCATGCAGAGCAGGTTCCTGCTCTTAGGCTCTTAGGCTCAGTCTCAGTTATTTCAGTGTCTCACTAAATTACAGCAAACTCTTATTCCTGCTTATGATGTTTTACTTTCTACCATCTCTGTGACTCAATGACCAGAGCCTCATTTCAAACAACTGCCAAATATACCCTTCAACTATTTCACACCCTCCAAAGTATATGCTATTCCTCTTCAGCCTGATCACTGGATACTTAAGAAGACATCAATATGCTACAGAAATAATTATACTCAAACTAATTCCTTTTTGGACAAATGTAAAGAAAGTGCAACCAAACAAATCAACTATGCAGTTCATCAGTTCATCTCATCATTGTATTAATACTCAAGAATTCTTCCCCATCCCTATTTAACTCTGATAGTATACGAGTTTGTTCTGTGACCATGGTTAAAATTTCACTATAGGACTATATTAATCCCAGTAAAGTTTTGTAAAACTTGGTGATTCATTGTATTCCATGAGACAGTTTAAGGATTATTTCAATTTACACTGACATAAGTGACTACCTGCAATGAAATGCAGCTGTGGCTCAGCCTATAAAGCAAACATCAGGAGTATACTTGTTTCTTTAGTCAACTCTCTTTACCCCTGCTGAACTAGGATTGGGAAGTTTAGAGGAGCTAAAGTCTTGCTATCAATTTTACTTTGAATTTTTGCTTCCTTTTCTTCATGTTTTTTCCTGAGGCAATTAAAACAATGTGGTACCCAGACTGTGCTAGTGATGCGCTTCCAGCACTTTGTGCTATTCCAGAGGTGTTAACCAAGACAGGACTGGGCTTTGAAAGAATGATTTAGGCAGCTAGGACTTTAAGAAGAAAAGAATAATAAGTCGAAAAAGCAAAATTAATATATTTTGTCGTAAGTATATGAAAAGCATCTCAAACGTAAAATAAGAGTCACCAAGGAAAAGAATTTAACACAATAATGAAAGAGCTTTTAAAAAGATGCATGTAAACATAAGACAAAATGGCAAATTTATCCTGAGGGACAGGGTAAAAAACAAGCAGAAATTTTCTATTACAGATGCAAACTTTGAAAGTTTCAGTTTAAACAATTCTCTCCCGTCAAGAATTGACCAAATAAGAAAATAAAAAGGATGTATATANAAAGAAAACAGGCAGCTTTACAAAAAATGAAAGGGGATTCTCAAATTAGGAGAGAGATAGTACTGCCACACACCATTGAGTGCTGCAGTACTTACAGACACAAGAGGAGCAAGTCTTCACAGCTTTCTCCTCAGAAGTGAGTTTTGATGTGTCTTCTTGCATTGGGCCCGGGTGTCCAGCAGGGCTAGGGGGAAGGATGGAGCAGCTACCACATGATGAAAACTTGCAGGAACATGTGAAATGCTGTGCACCAGCAGCCAAAAGAATGAGATACTGAGACAACCAAGAAATAAGCAGGGTACAGGCCCATATGGTGACACTGCATCAAAGCTTTACTGAAGATCTGTTCTGACCCAGAACATTTTTCTCCTTGTGGTTCAGTGGTATGAAGAAACCCAATTTACTTGACACAGCCATACAGGCAACTCTCCTTCCATTTGCTGTTCTGTAACAACAGCCAGCATGTGGTGTGGGGGAAAGGAGCCATGACACTGTAGCTTCTATTTGTCTTTCTGATTTGTTCTCCAACTTGAATGGGTGAGAAAAGAGTGGCCTGAGAGCCACAGCTCATCCATTGTTCATGAACTGTCACAGCAAAAACCTATGCAAATAGTTAGGTGTATTCCACTTGGCTCCATGTGCACGTATAAGAATGAAAACCAGTTTTCTTGGGGAAGAAAAAAAAACTAAGAAAGAAAACTAGAAAGAAGAATAAAAAGAGGCTGAGCCATCAAATAAAAAGGGAGATAAAAAATGTTGTGAAAATGTTGTCCTTTGAAGGATGTAGGTGCTTAATACCTGGATATTTTTTTCTTAAATAAGAGAACAATGACAGCACTTATGTAACTAGCTCAGTAATAGGAATGGGAAGAGTTGGTTGCTTGAGTTATCAGCAACAATGAACAGTGCTGATTAATTCTTCAAATTACAAGGTGGAAATAATAATTTCAGAACACATTATTGGTCATATTTGATGCTGATCTGGAAGTGAAAATGGTACCTTTCAGGGAAAAAATTGAACATAAACAGAAAACTCAGGTAAAAAATTCCTACTTACTGTCAAGGAAGGCTGTGTGTGGTTTCCTTGGAGGTTTTTGATATAACTTTATTCCAAATGTCATATCTGAAGTCTGATCTCTCCTTGACACTTTGCTCACTTGTTCTGACACTCTCTATGCTGTCCTGACCCACAGAGCTGCTCACTCGTGTTACTTTCTGAGATCTCCCTTGGTGAGGTGAAAGTTTTTGGAAGAGCCGCAAGGAACTCTCTTTCTTTCTTTCTGCGAACTTTGTTTTACAATAAGGTTGACTGCAGAGAAAAGAGTTCATTCTTCTGTACATCCTGTGCAGAGCACTAACCTTGACAGAACAAGGACTTTTTTTCAAACGTAGAATTTTTATGTGTGCTCAAATTTTTTTGTGTACTGCATATAAATAGGCTTCTTTCACAGCAGGTATACATGGAGCTTAGTCTTGGAAGTACTTCAGTTAATACTGTATTTCTTAAACATCTTAATTTATTGTAATAAATGTAAAATAAATGCTTCTGTTTCCTTCATTTTATTTAACAGAAACTTAGAATCTTAGAATAATTTGGGTTGGAAGGGACCTTCAACAATCTTCTAGGCCAAACATCCTTTTAAAGGCGGGGATGCCTTCCATTAGATCAGGTTGTTAAAAACACTGTCCAGCCCGGTCTTGAAGAGTTCCTGTGATCCACAATCTCTTTGGGCAACCTGTTCCAGTATCTCACCACACTCATCATAACAATTTTTTACATATGTCCAATCTATGATCTTTCAGTTTAAAAAGTTGCCCCTTTGTCCTGTCACTACAGATCTTGGTAGTTATTCCTGTCTTTTTGCTAAGCCCTCTTCACGTATTGAAATGCCACAATAGCGTGTTCCTGAAGCCTTCTCCTCTCCAGACTGAACTCCATCACTCTAAACCTTTCTACATAAAAGGCATGTTACAGCCCTCTGATTATTTTCAAGACAAGAGCACATTGCCAGCTCAAATCCAGTTTTTTTACAGTAGACTCCCCAAGTCCTTCTCCATAAGGAAGCTCTCAATCCATTCATCCCACTGTCAGTATTTATACTGAGGATTGCTTCACCTCGGGTGCAGATACTTGCACTTGGCCTTCATTCGAGCAACACTTCATGATGCTCAAATGAACTGACTCTTCAAGCCAGTCAAGGTCCCTCTGGATGGCATCCCATTCCTCAGCTTGGTGTCATGCACAAACTTACTGAAGGTGCACTCAATCCCACTATGTAAGTGATAAATGAATATCTTAAAGGGTTCCAGTGTGGACCCTTGGGGGACACCATACGTTACCAGTTTTCATTTGGACGTTTCCTCAATCTTTGCTGTATTATGAGAAATATAGGTTCTGTTTCTATGGACACAGTTTTTGCATACAGCCTTTCTGATTCTTCAACATAACGTTGATCTTTCTAGGTTATTGTATTGTACCAATACTAGTTTTCCATTTTGGGAATCATCACACAGTGTCAAGATCTAGTAGCATAAGATAGAGAAAACAAACGTTTTCCATATTAAAAATACAAGCTAAAGGAGTGCATGAAGTTCAGATTCGTAAAAGGTTTGGGAAAGGCCTCTGGGTCACTACAACATCAATACTGATCAAAATATTTTTCAGCTGGAATATAATTTGCTTCCTTGGACTGCTCAGAAGTTAACAGGAAGCATCAGTTTACTCTGTAATGCAAAATGAAGAAAGGAGCACAAGGAAGGTAATGTACATATATAAAAAAGTAAAAATAAATTGTCAGTGCTTTATCTTGGACCAATATGAGGAGTTTAAGTTAAGGACCACTGTGGTGTCCTCACACTTCATATCAGGCATAACATCTGGGGTAATGGACATATTTGTTTCTAATTTTTAAGCAAAAGGTCTGTGTGGGGTTGCCATTCAACACCAATTTTTTTTCATAGGCCTGTACTTAAAGCTGAGCACGACTCATCTTGATTTTGGAATGAGTTTGGCAATAGTGTAATATTAATTATAAGTCTCAGTAATGTTGGTTTATCTGAAACTGATAGTCAAAACCTTTGCTTCATTGAACACATGAGTAAGTGCCAGTGTGGTATTTTGAGAAAATAAAGAATCTGATTATTTTTCAAGAGAGGATGTTTGCAGAACGTGCAAATTCATCACTGGTTAAAATGGCTGAATCAGATTGGTTTGGATATCCAGGAGTTTTAAATTCGACACTAAAGCTTTCCTGGACATTGTGAAGACAAATATTATTTTCACTTATGAATTCTTATCAGAAGACTCAATATGGGTAGCTGACAGATTGGCAAGCCAAACCTCAAAAAGAGAAGGCCTTTTTTAATGTAATGGGAATTCAGTTTCCTGTCAAGTCCAAGAAATAACTCACAGTGCATAAAGCTAAACCTGTGCATGTCCCTGTAGAATTCGGACCTAACATTATGAGGGAAGAATGAAATAGTACAATATTAAAGAGCTCTGCTTGCTCCTCTGACATGCTGCAAAGTTTCTGTTTTGCTCAAAAAACAGGGAAATGCCTGGAGAATGTGATTTTGTGTTTTATTAATGTACAATATGAGCTCACAGAAATTTAGGAGAAGGTGGAAAATAGCATAATTCTCAACATTTTGACAGGACTTGTTTAGTTCATTTCATCCCATTTTGAAAAGGAAAATTATGCTTTCATTTGAAATTGCCTTCGACACAGTTTCCATGGCTGACATCTACAGTCAATACGTCTGTATATGTTTAGCATTCCTGCAGCAGAACTATTTTTTTATGGTTTAATTTCCAGGATTATCCTGAAAACTATCTAGATGAGGCTATCCCAGGTGTGACTACAGCTGAATTAGCAATATATATATATTTTTTTTAATTTCTGTAATTCATTGTTTTAATTTAACTGCCTTAATTCTAGCATCTGAAATATGCTTCCAATAGACAGTAATGTAAATAATGCAGGAAGAAAAGACCACGCTATCAGTCAAGCATAGGCACTCGGTGAGCAACTGAGCTCAGCAGAGAGAGGCATGACCTGGCACAAACAACCTAGATTTGGAGGGTATGTTTGTCATTGATTTTTGTTATTTCAGGCTGGAGCTGGGAAATGTTAGTCCCCATCTTGCCTTAGTTCCCAGTGGCCACGTGAGCAGTGCGTAGGAACAGCCACCATATTACCTTTGTCTGGGAAAGCCACGTGGGTGCGAGTTCTGGGGGGTGTTCACCACCCTGTGTGTTTTGTTCCCGACAGTGAACATCTTTTTGTGGGTAAAACACCTTCTCTTTTTGTATACTTTTGCTATTAATACTGCTGTTGTTATTGTCAGTGTCTTATTCCATTGCTTTGTTCTTTCCGTAAACTGTTACCTCCAGCCATAATCTTGGCTTTTGTTCAGAAGGGGCGTGGGTTAGGAAAGTGGCTTATTTGGAGTTTAATTTCCAGGTGGTGTTAAAACCAGCACAGTAATCTTCAGGGCACTTAGTTAATGTTACTACACTAAAAGAAAACAATAATTCAAGTTATATTTAACTAATCACATTATCCTTTAAAACTACGTGAAAATTCCAAGAGCTAATCAGGGAAAAATGTCAGTTCTTTGCTTGCTGAGATTCAGTTCATGCTTCTGAGTATCATATTTAGATTTCTTCGTAATAGAAGGACTGGTTAATGTAGTCAGTAAAAGCACTTCAAACGATACTGATTTCGAGTGATAGGGAGCTGGGATTTCTGATCCATGAGAAACTTTAACTCATCAGTGTCTTTCATCTGGCATTCTTTTTCTATTAATCTGATGATTAATAGATAAAGAGCTAGATATACAATAGACAAAGCTAGGTATAAATTACCTACCTTTAAAATTTGCTTTACCTTGACCAACTGTATTACGCATGTGTGTGACAAGTTGGTACTTTTTCACAAACAATGAGAATGACCAAACAATGCAAAGAAACAGGGGAAAAAAAAAAAAGTCTTAGAAAATAAAAAAGTGGTATGCTGAGTCAGAAAAGAAGCAATTGAAAACTGAATAAAAATGTCCAAGTGCCTCGTGGAAACTTATAGCCAGCTAGTCATACAGCTACTGCAGTCAGTTAAATTTTGTTATTTTTGACTGAGACAACAAATGTTGATAAAATACAAAGAAGACATGCAGAATACACAGACTAGCATCTGTGGAATATTAAGGAAATAACTAGCTTAGAATAATAGATGTCAGTCTCTAGCATTTAGACACCTCTCTAAATAGTGGAGATGGGGAAAAATATGATTCCTGTTGAAAGTAAAAAATCATAAAATAAAATGTTTTGAAAACTGTCTGAAATAATTACTAGTCCAGTGGTCAGTGCAGTATTCAGTGCAAAGAAGCTAAGGTTCATCTGGCAAGCTAATCCGGTGGTTTTTGTTTGTTTGTCTTGGTTTTTTTTTTCATAAGTAGCAGGCAGAAGTAGTGTTGTAACAGTCACAAAAGAAATTAAATAACTCAACCAGATATGTTTTGCATATGTAATTATTTTCCTCCCATGAAATTCAAGAAAACTACGTGGGATAGAATAACCGGTTTACATTCATTGTCATAAAAATTATACATAAAATGCTACGTTGTTTCACCTTAACGTTATGTTAACTATTAGTTAGAGATGTGTCTCAACAAATGCATTGGAAACCTCTTAAGAAATAGCTTGATAAGACTTACAAGTCTCTCTCTGCAGGAAGTGAGGTACCCTCCTGTTAGCAGAGAAAACAAAATAGTTTGAACCATCCGTCTTCATTTGAAAGGTAGTAAAACCAGATATTTCTTGTAAGACAGTAGTTGCTGGATTTGTCAAATGTGTAAATATAAATGAGAAATCATTAACCAAGCCTATAATATTTCCTTTTTATTCTGTAGCATACACCTGAAATCTGTCAGTTCTAATATTACTGTCAGTAATTATGAAGCCCCTCAAGGCTATTTGTTAGATGCTACATGATAGATTTTACAAAATAGCAGCTTCTTGGGATATTCATATTTTGCTTCAGAAAAGTAATGGTTTTGCATAGTCTCATAACAGATCCGGTACAGGAACACCTCATTTATGCAGGGAGATAAAGAATGAAACCAAAAAAGTATAGAATTTCTTCTTACCACTGCTGCACTTGAAGAGAACAGCTAGGTTGAATTTTCAGGTCTATTCTGAGTCTGCTTAATGCTTAGAATGTAATTAAAATTTTATTGAACACTTCCTTATGCTTTAAATTTCATCTAGGAAATTTATAGTGCATTAGGTTATTTTATGCATGGCCTATACTGCGCAGAAGGGGCAATACTGTCCAGCTTTAGTGTTAATTCAAAAAGAAAAAGCAGTCTTGTTTCATTACAGATCCTGGGCAAAGGCCAAGGAAAAGCTCTGTTGGCATTGCAATCAGGAGTAGCAAAACTGTAGGTGTAGGCACATCACAGATCTGAGCTGTCTCTATCCTTGAGTTTCTGTTTTCTGGGCAAGTTCTATTATCAGAATCTTCATTTTTTCACTCTACCTTCCGTTAACCATTTTGAAGCTATAAGGAGAATACCAGGAAGGGCGACAAAGAAAGAACAAATGGGACTTGACGAAGAGGAATTATAGAGGATGCTTTAGATCAGTGATTGTGTCTCTGCAAAGAACCAAAAATCACAGTCTAATGATTAATTCATTCCTTTTCACAATCTCCCATCCCCCCCTAGACAGAGGTGTAACGTTGAACAGCAATATGAATACAAATACGGGCACCTCTGTGTCACTATTTGCCTTCTGTGTGGTAGTGACATGGATTTAGAGCTTTGCTTATTACAGGAGTTCTTGAGTTTCTGAAGCAAACCCACAAATTCATTAAATTGCTGTTTTCTGGAACCATATCTGACACAATGACTTTGATAAATAAAGTGTATTTTCAGCCTTGGAGTCTTACAGTGAATTGTGGGTGGTATTTTCTGCAGCCATCCCTTACATATCTTCCTTGAATCATTTTCTCTCAGAAAATTAAAATAAATTACAAATTTCATTTATTTTATGGACAACGAATCTTCAAACTCAGACAGTTTGCTCCCTTGTCCCCAGAAATGCTGCCAAAACCAAGGACTATGATCAGCCATTCCCCTTAATTTAAACTAACTTTTGTTGTGGCCAAGTGCTCATTGCACTGAAGTGAGATAAAACATGCTCTCTGATGTTGGTAGGAGGCAGCGGAGTGAAGGAAATCTTAACCCTTTTGACTACTAAAAACTAATTCCCCAAATTCTACCTGTGTTTCATTAGACTTAATAAAAGCAAATTTTCATTTGATGCACTAATTTAAAAAAATTAGGCAGTGCATGGTTCTAGTTTTCAAAGACAGATGTTTTACTGACTTCAAAGATCCTGAGGTAGTGTCAGGAATTAAGTGAAAGGTAAAAAATATCAACAAGAAAAACATGCTATTTTCAACAGCAAAAACTACATGGTTGATCTTAGATCACAGTCTTATGTACTTCAGGTAAGAGTATTCTTGTGAGAGTATCCTTAACTCATAGAAATATTATGAGGAAGCCTATTAATAATTCTACTATAATGGACATACTATTGAGGTTGCTGAAGATAAGTCTGTATGGAAATGGAAATAAGGATGGAAAGAGAGATGGAATATTGATATCTACCCATATGGATACTTTTATGCTGCAGTAAATGAGGACTCTCACCAAAAAAAAAAAAAAAAAAAAAATTTAAGTTGTTTTACTGTGAAATAGATTTTTTTATCTAAGACATTATAGGTGTTTTTCTAACCATGTCTTAAAACCCCAAACAACTGGCCTATGATTTGTTTAGTAGGAGAAATATTGTCTATGCTCATGGTGTCATACAAATTTCTTACAGTGACAAAAGGGCAAGATATTGTAAAATTTCTATTTGGGACAAAATTGTATCTCTCTTAAATGATAATCTTGAAATCATCAGAGAGAAAATTCAGCCCCTAAAGTATTCCAAAGCTAAGAAAGAAGGATAAGTTATGTGATGCAGATGATAGAATTAAATGACCCCTTGGAAAAAAACCACATTTTTTCTACAAAACAAAGAAAAACACAAGCACCATTTAAATAAACTAATCCTAATCACATTACATGACAATCAAAATAATTTTTTAAATTTTCTAGAATATGTACTGAGCATAATAGCTGCAGTTTGCTGCTGCTGTTTGCAGTTTTATAAATCTAGAGTAACATGTTACATTAATTTTTATTAAAGGAGCAGGAGATCATCAGAAAAAGCCTTTCAATTTCATTTATGATTGTCTATCAAATTGCATTGCAGTTTTCCAAAGTCACCTTTCTATGTGCGCACCCAAAGTGTAACAGTTCAAGCTAGTTCACTGGGCAGGATATGAAAGGGAGAAAAAAAGGAGGAGGTAGATATATAGAAGCATGAAGGGATAAGGGAAGATACAATGAGTTCCATTCACTAAACATGCTAAAAAATACTTAGCAATAATTTAATAAAACCAAATATTATTAATAGCTTCAGACCTGAAATGTGATTACATATTCCTATGAAACCTCATATGAAATTTCACAGGAGATATTACTAGAACTTCTTTGCCAGTATAAACTAAACTCTTGCTGATGAACCAAAATCTACTTATAAAAAAGAATACAGTTTAATAGTTATGCATTTATTATCTTACTCTATGTTTAAGGGATTGTACTCCAGTCTTAAACTTAGCACGACAAAACGCTAAAAAGACTTGACATTTGTGTTGTATATGTCTATAGGAATAATTTCAAATGTTAAGTAAAGTTTTTACAGTGGTATTTGAGTCATTCTGGAATACTGATTGTAAAATAAAATGTATATTCTTTATCTGTCATAAAGGGACAAAGATTTTTTTATGTTAATCAAAAATGCTGAATCACTATCAGCCTCATTTTCCAATGTAATCACTGCTGTTTTCTTTCTATTCTCCTGTATTTTGAACATTTGTTTACCTATGGGAGCCTTTTTACGAAATCTGCTATTGTTAACACACCATTTTTCAATACTAGCCTGAATTTTTTGCATTTAAGCTTCTACGATGTTCACCTGAATTGAAATGTCTATGACTTGGCAATTAGTTCATGCTGAAGGTTTTCAGAAAACATACAAAAATTTTACTCCTTTATAAAATCATTCCTCAGAGTTGTTTAATATAGATCTAAGAAGTAAATTTCTCATTGAGTCCAGCATGAACATTTGTTGATATTTTTAATGAAATATTGTTTTACACAATCAATGTCTTTTCTTTGGGCATCAAAAATATTGATTCCGAAAATTCAGGTCCACAGAGGAACACTTTTAACATTTGCAACCATGACACTAAATGTTCCAAATTTGGAAGTTTTAAAGGTACTATGGTACCCACCATATGTATCAACCCATTTGCTGAAAAAAATAGGTTCACTGAGGTCAGGAGTCTGCAGAAGTGTTCATCTCATTAATTGCTCATTATTTATCAATGTCAATGTTTTTCATCAAATGATCTTATGAGTCATTTCAAAGCACTCAAGTTCCTAAATCCAGGAGACTCTCAAATTGTGTCCTGTTTCTAGAGAGCCAACATCTACCTTTGCATCATCCTCCCATAGCCTCTGAAATTATTCCACTGAGCACAAGGTCTGTTCCAGTCAGCCCCCTAATCCAAATGACTCATCGTCCACAGTGACCAGGGTGGACTGTGGTATGAGCCTGTCCCATGAGTCGGAGGCAATATGAAACTGTCAGAATGCATAAGCTCACTATATATTATTGTTTCCGTAATTTATAATAAGAAATTATTATTAGAAATAACAGCTACAAAATGAGAATGTTAAAAATGCAAAGCTACACTCCTGACATGCAGAAACAACTGATTTTTATTTGCTATGTGGATTATTACCTGGAACACACAATCATGTCGTTTCACAAAATTATCGTGCTTAGTGTATCAAACAATAAAATACCGTGTTTGAGGAGGAGAAATAGAGTATTCAAAAGAGAAACTTTTTCAAGAGCTTAATACTGGCCAATAAGAAACTGAAAAGAAAAAAAAAAAAAAGAGTTCTAGCTGAACTGATGTTAGCTAAAAATAAAATTACTAGCACACTAATAAAGACACAATACATAAACAATAGAAGAAAAACAAAAATTCTAATAAATGTCCAAAAAGTGCTGACTAAAATCTAACATGATTAAAATTCATCAGAATCTTAATACTATATCGAATTAGTTTGTACATATAGATAGTAAAGCAAAAATGAATGCTGTTCATATAGAAGTTTTCACTAAAAATAATAAAGATATATAATTAACCATACATAGTGTGGTTAACATTCATTTTCATATAAGCACATGATTTGCACGCAAAAACATTAGATTAGCTCAGCTGGTTAGAGCATGGTGCTAATAACTCCAAGGTCGCAGATTCAATCCCCTCTGGGCCATTCAATTAAGAGTTGAACTTGATGATTCTTCTGGGTCCCTTCCAACTTGAACTGTTCCGTGATTCTGTGATTAATTATGTTTTAAATGCTTTTTACTTTATTTGCCTGACATTTCAATTCTTAACTGTACAATCTTAATGTTAGTTTAGGATATTTAAAAATAACATAAGAATAGTTCACTGCAGTGAGAAAGAGATATTAGGCAAGTAAGACCAGTAGATTTTTTTCAAACACAAGTTTGGCCCCTTCTCAGTCAAAATTACACTGAAGTGATTTTAATATTTGCTACCTATTTTATGTTATCTAGAAATCGCTTACAGTGTTTGTAATAAGGACTATACAATTTTAATCTTTTATTCACTCCTGGGTTTGATTTAATATCTGCTTGGCAATTAATGTAATGAATTTAGTAAGAGAGACTGAGAGGATGGAGCTCTTTTGGAGCAGACACCTGGCATACATCAGTTGCTATGGTGATTACCCAGATGTGCAAACAAGTAGAGGAAAAAGTAATTATTGAATATTCCCATGGTAAAAGAAAAAAAAATCTAATTGATAAACAGCAAAGTAATAGGAGTCAAATCTGCATTTTGAAACCACAAAAAAAGAGTAATATATACCCTACTTAAGAAGCACCAGGAAGGAGCTGCAGGAGTTTCAGTTTCTGTTGGGAGAGTGAGTAACCTGTGACATCTAGCACTCTGGATTGATGATGATGTCCTGCTGTGCAAGTGTCATTACCTGTTCAGACTTGTAAAGGAGGTCCCCTGAGAACACACCTGAAAAAAGAAAACCTGAAAATTGTCTCACCTCATCTATCGCAAATTCTCAGCCTTGGTTTCATCATTCCTGGGATAGAACAAGGAAAGCAGAAAGGCAAAGGGGAGAGTTTTAATACTTCCTTTGGTCTGCAAAGATTGTGTCATATTTACAATTTCATGTATAGTCAGATTTTAATATATGTGTTCCAGCAGCAGACTGAACGAAAATAAATATCCCACTGCCCAATATAAAATTGCACTACTGTTTCTGTTCATGGTTCTCAGAGGCCTGGTTTGCTGCTTCTGTGCTCATATCTACAACTGTCTCATGAAATGTTAACATGACTTACACAAACACACAGAGAAGAAGAAGAAAAGGTGTTGGATATGAAATGAGACTGGTGAATCTTACTGTTTATTTCACACTGCATCAGGACCTATTCCAACTGCATACTTCTTGGGATTAATCTAGATCTGTCACATTGGAAGGCAACATAACATTTTGCAAAGTGGGCATTGAAGCTGATTGGAACCTAACGATATATAGTGACAATAATTGCTTGCAAAATAAATTCTGTGGAGAAGACTGTTGTATTAAATGACGCAGAAATAATAGCTTTAGCATTCTTTCTCCCTAGTGATTTTGAGACAAAGAAGGTGTGCATGCAGAACAACACTAACTGTACCACAGAGAAGTGATGAGCCAGATGGGCATCCCTACGTTAGGCAATGCCAGAAGCCACCAGGGAAGGGAAGAAAGAGAAATTGCACGACTATAGTTGAAAGTCTGTAGCTCCAAAATGTCAAAACACCTCATTAACATGCCTTCGCTTAAACTGTCTATAGCACTTTTTTCCCTCTCTCTTTTTTACCACAACAGTTGACAGATCTATCCTTGGTTCCCACATTAACTTTTAATAATATAACCTGGGGAGACTCAACAAAATATGTCCTACAATACCGCACAGACAAAAATCTCCTATATTATATATATTTTTAAATTCACTTGTAATGGCTAATAAATTGTTCAAGAGTGAAGGAACTATCTATTAACTGCATGAATGCAAGGACTGCAGATTTTTAATTTCCCATTCTTTGGAAGGTACGACAAACATGTTTCACTGTCTTGGTACCAGCCTACAATTTTAAACAATCTAAAGGTAAAAAATAAAATTAAAAAAAAATAAAATAAAATACATAAAATAAATCCTCTCTGGAGTGGAAAATGAGGCAACTTACAAGTTGGTTGATTGAACGAGTTTAAAAGTCATGACCCATAACCAGATGTGGACACCTACCTGCAAATAAATGAAGTTAACCAAAGAGAGCCATCAAATGCATTGTGTCCATCCAAGTTCTACTTTTATTCCTCTATGTATTTTAGTTTTTTTCAGATTATTAAAGAAAGGAAGGAAGAAACTAAAGAAAGAGAAGATAAGGAAGATGAGGAAGATAAAGAAGATGGATGGATGGATGGATGGATGGATGGATGGATGGATGGATGGATGGATGGACGGATGGGGTTCTGGTAGAATCTAATGTACTTGTGAGCCTTTTCTGAACAACTTCCCTTGAAAACTTCCCTTTGGAAATCCCGCTTCCAAAAGCCAAAACAAGGGGAGTTCAGACTGAAGAGGTTTCTGACCTGTAGTTTCTGTTCTATATACGAACATTAAATACAAGGTTTTTTCAAAACCAAGAAGCAGGGCAAACACTAGGTTTCACTTAAAGTACAAGGGAGCCATTTTTTTTTAAGTTAGCAACATGACTGAATATTTAATATTCTCTCTCCATACAGATAAAGGACACTAAAGGTTCTTAGAACAGTTTACTGGAATGACGGTGGGAGCTGTTTATGCTCAACTCAGAAAAGTAGGAATATAGTGTAAAATGAAGAGTTAATTTCAGGGACATTGCACTGACATTGACAGATTATTTTATGCTTGTAACCATGGTGGCAGTTGAAGAAGTGCCTTCATTTTTAAAAAATTGTAAATCATAGATAATGAAAGCCTATGACTTTTATCTTAATCCTCAATTATTGCATGCATAAAAAGGCCACCATTGAGTGCCTGTGTCCTGTTAAATTTGATCTGGATCTCCTCCCCTCAATGTATGCAGTTAGTTTCTGTGCGCATTTTAAAAGACTCCTACTCCGTGACTACTCTCCCACAAGAATAGCAATTATGCATTTGATTTTAATAACTGGTATAAACCCATAAGTCTCCAGGTACTTACAAACAGTTATATAGGATTTTTAACTTCTTGTATGTGGGCTGAATAGAAGTATTTGAAAATCATTACTGCTCAGGAACACAAGCTCATGCATTTTCTGTCCTCAAAGGAGTAAGAAGCAGCCAGGGGCAAACCTCACTTCTGTGATAGGATAAAGTTCACTGGCAGCAGAGTTAGCATGTAGATAAGCTATAAGGTGTATAGTGAGGACATTAATTCCCTAGTGTGATGTCGAGAGTCATTTTTCAAGAGCTGTCTGCTTGCAAAGACCTAGTTTGTTGCAGTGGCTAAGGCAAAGCTAAGAAGAGTGCTGCAGGAATCCTCAAATCCTTCTTCCCCCGCAGGTATTTGGAATGTTACTTCAATCAGAGATATCAGTAGCAAAAGTAGCTCTACCACTTAAGCCAGAGAATATGTTATTTTCTGTTTCTCCTGCTTTATGCTGAAATAGTAACACACAGGAGGGGCTATCCCACATTCAGCCTCAGGAAAGACAGTTTCACAGAATAAGATAGCACTGACCAAAGTAGAAGTAGCCTTACTTTTCACTATCAGAGAAGGTTTGTGTTGATTTCAAGCTTAAAAACTGCTATCCAGGATCTAATTTATGGTATTTTGTTCTCAAGAAAGGCTCAGCACCAGTATTGAAGTAGCAATTGGCATGTTATTCCACTCTATAACTACTTCAAAGGGAAATATTTTGTCTTAAGTGCAGACTTTTCATGTGAGGTATAACAAGGCTTAACATTTTTTTCCTGCACAGTGGACTATATTAACGAGTCAGTCTTGTGAGATTAGCAATAAATAAATAAAAAATAAAGTGCTGAATCTTGTATGGTCTGGGTGCTTTCAGCTTGATAGGTCATGGAAAGAGAAGATGAGGGTGGAAAAAACTGAAGGGATCACATAAAGGAGCACATTAAGCAGGGAGGTGGAGTTTTTTGTAAGAAATGTACAGGAAAATGGAAAAAGAAAAAATGAAAGGAAAATAAAGCAGAAGAGAATCAAGGAGCAGGAGAAGAACAAATGAAAAGACTAGCAGAGAAAAAACCTTGACCACTTAAGAAAGAAAAACAAAGGCAGACTGTCTAGGATGAAGTAATGGAAAATCAATTACTGAATGTTTTACTCTTTCAGATATGCTATTCTATTTGATCTCTTAGAAGAAATCCTCACTTTGGTTGTCTTAATAGAACTAAAAAACAACCAAAGCCTACACTCTCCCTCATACAGCACATCTGTAAGATGATCCAAGACTGCTTTCCTCCACATCCTCTAAACTGGAAGAAAATAAGCTGGATATTTTCTCTGACTAATAAACAGTATTTACAAAAAAACCACAATGCAAGTACTTTAGCAGTCTTTTTCCTAGTGCTCTGGAACTCTTGCCTATCCTTCTGTAAAGCATCTGAACATTGTCCTCGTTTCTATGCCATCAGTAGCCACTTTGCTTTTAGCTTTCATTTTATTTATTTATTTTTAACCTAAAATCTGAACTAAGAGGCTTTTTATACTTTCTACTTAGTTTCTTTAAATAAAAAACAATGTTAAAAGTGATGCATCAGTGACATGCATTAATCATGACTAAAAGCTGTGACCATGGCTACATGAATAAAACAAATACTTTAAGAGTTTCTCTGATGCCCCTTCTTCTTCTTCCTACAGTCTGGATGACTGAGGTTATTTTTTTTTCTTCTTCTTCTTTACTCTTAAGAGGTCATTTGGGGTTCAATTGTATTAAAGACTTCAGTATTTCTTACGAGCTTGTACCACAACTCATTGTTTCTTTGGCTCAGCTTCTACTAAAAGAAGGCTTTTTTCTTCTCTTTTTCAGTTACATCAGTTGTAATAGAAGATGCTTGAATAAGTGACAAAAAGAAGGCAGGAGCAGGAAATAAACAGTAGTATATCACACCACTCCCCCATGATTCAGGTATAAGTAATGGAATTCTATTTCAGTACATGCTGTTAACTGCAACACAGCTATGGGAATCTGAGTTTCTTTCTATATTCCTGGAAATTAGAATAAATCCAATCCCTCTCTATGCTTCAACTTGATCACCTGCCTATGCAAGAGCAAATAAGATTTAGCTAAGTTTAACATTGTACCAAAAAAGAATGTTGCTTATAATTATTACAGAAATAATTACAATTTGCCAGAACTAGGAATGCAGTATTGAAAAACACTGCAAAGTTTTAACACGTAGCTTTGTTTCTCAACAGCCAAATTTGATCATCTAAAAAGGATGTGGCACATATAAGCATATACTGTCTTACGTCAAAACAATGAAATCCTGTGTAAAAAATGTATTTCCCAGGCCTCTGAATTATACTGAAATTAAGTATTCAGTATAAAGAATAATAGAAAAATGAATCTGACTTTCCTTCTATCTGGGGAATATTATTAGTTTATTATTGAAAAACACTAAGGTTTTAGTCACCATACTGGTTGAGGGAAGAATGATCCTCAAAAGGGACTGCCTTTCCAGCTCAGTCGTAGGGCACTTACTTGGGACCTTATCAGTTTCTGATTCTACCTAACCTGACAGCCAGTATAATTGAGTATCCTTCTCATCCAAGTGATGGAGCAACTTTTTGACAAGAAATTTCCAAATATGTGGTCAATACAATGGTATATTTGCAAATAAATATTATTGTAGTGAATTGACATTATCTGAGGAAAAAACATTTCCAGAATATTCTGTCTGACCAGCTGCACAGATCCTCCCTGTAGTACTATATACACAGTTATTAATCTTGACAATAAATTCAAGCCTGACTGGAAAGTATAAACAAGTTCACTGGGTTGATTGAAGTAATACCACCTTACTATTCCTTTAAAATCCACTGGACTGCCTAGGAGTGCATAATCACTAATTGACTTGGAGGAATAAAGCCAATTTCAGTTTTCCTGGGTGTATCTGTTAGTTTACTGCTAACATATGTACATATGTGCATTGACAGCACTGGAGACTTAAGTCTCCCTCTAAGATACAAAATGTTATTAAATGGGCTCTAAATTTAGAATCATAGAACCATTTAGCTCGGAAAAGACCTTTAAGATCATTGAGTCCAATGGTTAACCCAGCACCGCAAATTCCACCACTAAACCATGTAACCAAGAACCACATGTATACGTCTATTCAGTACCTGCAAGAATGATGACTCAACCATTCCCTGAGCAGCCCATTCCAGAGCCTGACTACTCTTTCTGTGAATAAATTTTTCCCAATATCCAAGTCAATCTTTCCTGGAGCAACTTGAGGACATTTACTCTTGTCCTGTTGCTTGTTATTTAGGGAAGAGACTGACCCTCAGCTGGCTACAACCTCCTTTCAGGCAGTTGTAGAGAGCAGTAAGATCCCCCTCTGAGCCTCCTTTTCTCCAGTCTAAACACTCCCAGCTCTCTTAACTGTTCCTCCTAAGACTTGTGCTCCAGATGCTTCACATGCTTCCTTGACCCTCTCTAGACACACTTAAGCATCTCAGTGTCCTTCCTGATTTTAGGCTCCCAAAACTGGACACAGGATTTGAGGTGTGGCCTCACCCAGTGCCAAATACAGGCGGACAATCAGTGCCCTTGTCCTGCTGGCCACACTATTGCTGATACAGGCCAGGATGCCATTAGCCTTCTTGGCTGCCTGGGCACACTCTGGCTCATCTTCAGCTGAGTGACACCAGATCCTGTTCCAATGGGCAGCTTTCCAGTCACTTAATTAGGCTAGATGAGCTAGCCAGAAGAAGGAAATGTAGTACACTTACATTTGCATCCATCCTTGGGCCTATTCTGAAAAGGTTTGCCAGTATGAGAGCTGAGTAGGTTCAAATTCTCTGTTTGAAGTTTGCTGTATGGACTCTTGCTTACTATTAGCTTGAATCAGACTGTCAACAAAGCAACTTTTTGCTTTCAGCAAAGAGCTTGATGGAATTATACATCTCCATCAAATTCGAGAGATTTTAATTACTGACCTAGAAAGGAAAGCATTCATATTCCTTTACTGATTCCCAAAGCAATCCCTTTTTTTATTATTAAAATTTTAACTAAATGTGATGGGGAAAGGATTTCAAGATTAGGTTTAAAACACTCCATTATGTACATTTTTGCCTCCTTAAGCATGGATGGTTTTTAGACTTAAGGTGTAGCAAAAACTGCCTATTTTTATAATGGCAGACACCACATACGAAAGACATAGCAATAATTACTTTTAGTTTAAAAACAAACCAGAAAAGACAATGGAAAGAAGAAGACCTAAAATATAGCAGAAGACAAAAGAATTTAAGGATCAGTCCAGAAAATTTAGAATGAAAGCATAATCTGAACCTCCCAAGGTGAAGTCTACTGAAGAAGATTACTGATGCCTATTTCTTATTATTAAGTTCCTCACAGGTGACGTCCATTTTTCTAGCGGACAGTGAGGGTAATTAATTCTTCATAACTTTATTTAACTTTGCAATATTATATATTGTAGTGAGTTGATCCTGGCTAGGTGCCAGACACTCACCAGAACCTCTCTATCACTTCCTTCCACCACCAGACAGGGGAGAGAAAATGCAACAAAGGATTCATGGGTTGAGATAAGTGCTGGGAGAGATCACTCACCAAATACCACCACAGGCAAAACAGACTAGAATTAGAGATATTAATTTAATTTACTACTAACAAAACCAGAGCAGGATAATGACAAATAAAATAAGACCTTAAAAATACCTTTCCCCCACCCTTCCCTCCTTCTAGCTCTACCTCCTCTGCCAGTGGTGCAGGGAGACAGGAAATGGGGGATAGTTCATCACATGTCTTTTCTGCCACTGCTCAGGGAGAGGAGTCCTTCCCCTGCTCCAGTGTGAGGTGTCTCCTATGGGACACAGTTGTCCATTAACTTCTCCAACATGAGTCATCTCACAGGCAACAGTTCTCCAGAAACTGCTGCAGTATAGGCCATTCTTCCACAGGGTGCAGTCCTTCAGGCAGAGGCTACTCCAGCATGGGTCCCCTACGGGGTCATAAGTCCTACCAGAAAACCTCCTCCAATGTGGTCTCCTCCTTTCCATGGTCTGCAGGTCTCTGCCGGGAGCCTGCTCCAGCACGGGCCTCCCAGTAGTTCTCAGCCTCCTCTCAGGCATCCGTCTGCTCAAGCATGGGTCTTCTCCAGAGGCTGCAGGTGGATCTGTGCATCCCCATGGACCTCCATGGGCTGCAGGGGCACAGCTGCCTCAACATGGTCTGCACCATGGGCTACAGGGGAATCTCAGCTCCAGCGCCTGGAGCACCTCCCGCCTCTCCTTCTTCACGGACCTTGGTGTGTGCAGCTGTTCCTTTCATATGTTCTCACCCCCCTCTTCTCTGGATGCATTTTCAACTGCACAATAACTTCTTTTTCCTTCTTCTTAAATACGTTATCATATTACATGGTGGCATTACAACCATCTCTAATCGGCCCAGCCTTGTCCAGCAGCACGTCCATTTTGGAGCCAGCTGGCATTGGCTCTGCTGGACATGGAGGAAGCTCCTGGCAGCTTCTAACAGAAGCCACCCCTGCAAGCCCCCGCTACACAAACCTGGCCTGTTCTTCAAACAACTAAAAAATCCACTAAACTTTTGGAAAATGGGTAAAATTTTGGCAACGTTTCTTTGGAATTTTTCTACAGTTGCTATTTTAACATTTTAAATTAAATATCAAATTAAGGTTTTTTAAAAAAAGAAAATGCTTAAATTAGGTAATTTCTTGATTAATGGGTTCTAAAATGGGCAAAGTGTCTTGAAAATGCATCATTAGGAAATGAGGAAAAACGGAGAAAAAAGAAAAACAAAACAGCTGCGGTCTTAGATCGTGTATAACCTTATTAATTAGCTAGAGCTACCTAAATTATCAGCTTTTTTCTTGATATTCAAACTTTAGTAGTAGGCCAAAAAATTAAAAATACCCCTTGGTTTAGTAATAGTGCAATTATATGGCCAATATGTCAACTAGAATAGTTTTCTCATTCACCGAAGGTGTTAAGAATCACCTTACTAAGGAACTTACATCTAGGAATTATTTTTCCCCAAGCACATACAGACCCCATCATCACTGTTTTGTTTCATGTGGGTAAAGATGTTACTGACTTGTAAGAAAACATTTCAGTTTTATCCAGCTTCCCTTTTACATCTCCAGCTGTATTGAAAACATCCTTTTTCTGATTATGACCAGAAAAAAACAAATCCAATATGAACATACTTTGTGAATAAACACACCACATACTATATAAAATACACTCGTTGTACTTTTCAACTATACATACATATATTCCAAATACAGATACAGATGTGTTACCCCTCAACACTGGATATTCTGTAAGTCATACTCAGAATTCTTCTACCACATTGTTTTTCTGTTCTTGCTGAGTGCAGGTAGTTGGTGGAAGATGCTATGTCTTTGGGAACTTTCAACCCTATTCTTTTTTGCCATTGAAGCTTGACAAGTACGGGATTTCTGTATTTTAGGAAATTCTACTGATGGAAAACATTTCCATGTTTAACCAGACATTTGTTTTACTGGAAATATTTTTTTTTCATCTTAAAACATAATAGACAAGTTGTCCTGGTTTGTTTCCTTGTTTTGTCATATTTGATAATTTAAAAATAAAACCAAACTGATTTTGAAATGAAGTCTTTAAATTGCCCATTTTTAAAACTTCATGTCAAAACCTTAGTATTCTGAAGATGTTTAAACCAAACAGTGTGACCAACCCTAAGCCACAAGGATGGCCTTCTGAAAGTTAGGTGCCTCAACTGTCTTTTTTCTGTAATCAGGGAAATGAGAGAGCCACCTCTGAAGCAGGACCAATCAATTACTTCAGGATGGGTTGAATCAGGCTTCTTTCATTACAGGCAGATCCACGATACTTGCCTGGATAATTGCTGAACATGTAAACAATTAAGAAAGCAGGTCTCGAATCTGGCTTTTTCTGCCAAATATGGACTTGATGCAGCCTCACCCTAGATATTCGTAAGGTGATTTGGTTTTTGTCCCTGGAGTAATTTTAATTCTCCAAACAGTCCAAGATAGTTAACAAAATGTGCAGTAGTAGGTATGGCACTTTCAGCTTGTACGTTATGATGCTTGTGTACATTATATCTGTATTCCTCTGAAAAGGTGTGTGCTGGATGGAGAGACTGCTCCTTCTGTAGGAACAGTCAGGCATCAGTCACAGCAAAGGCATCCACACCAGTAGCTCTGAGAAAGGCAGCAGGGAACAGTCTCAGGACACCTGTCACTTCTTATCTCGTGTATCAGTGGTACTTCTGACTCCCATCTCTGGGAGATGTCAGAAAGAGAACTCTGCAGATGCCAAAAGTGACCTGGTAAAGCTTGTTCCAACTCAAGGCCACTGACGTGATAAACAAACAAACTTGGAAGTAGGAATCCACCTACAAGGCCACAGTGGGAGAAAATCTTATGAATTCTTATAATTTCTGTTCTATCTGATCAATCACTTGCAGCTTCTTTTGTTTAAGAGTTCTGAAAAAAAAATTCACTTACATCTTTTTCAGCTCTAAGGTTTTGGAAAACTGTCTACACAGAAAAGGTCTGGAAAAACCCAAAGTTTTTACTGGCTTGGGATTCTATCACAACGTACCTCCACACAATAATTTAATCACATTCCCTTGAAGAATTAAAGTTCTATCTACCCTGATGGTCCTCTACTAGAAGTCCTATGGTTTTCATGAACAAGAACAAAAATAAGCCCCCACAATATAGTCCAGAGAAAGTATCTTACTGACTTCATTTTTCTCATTGTCATTTTGGGAATAGGAAAAACAAAGCTAGGGAATAAAGCTTAGCTATAAGTTAATACCTATTGGAGTGGGTTGACTTTGGCTTGATGCCAGGTGCCCAACAAGCCACTCTATAACTCTCCTCCCTCAGCAAGATTGGGGAAGATAATAAGATAGAATAAAACTCATAAGTTGACAAAAGGAAAAAAATACAACAAAAACCAAAATGTCATGTGTTTGCACGCAAAGAGATAAAACAAAGATTTTATTCTCTACTTCCCATCAGCGAGCAATGTCTAGCCACTTCCTGGGAAGCAGGGCTTCAGCAAGCATAGCAGTTGCTCTGGAAGGCCAACATTTTAAGTAATGAATGCCCTCACTTCCTCCTCCTTTTTCTTTGCTTTTATGTCTGAGCTGACATCATATAGTACGGACTACTGCTTTGGTCAGTTTGGGTCAGTTGGCCTGGTTATGTTCCTCCCAAGATTTTGGCAAGCCCCAGCCTTCTAATGGGGAGTAGAATGTTGAGAGACAGCACTGATGCTGTGCCAGCGCTGCTCAGCAGTACCCAAAACACTGGTGTGTTGTCAACACCTTTCCAGCCAGCAAAGCAGAGCACAGCACTGTGAGGGCTGCTGTGGGGAAATGAGCTCCAGCCCAGCCAGACCCAGTACACCTGCTCAGCAGAATTGAAAGGGTACTTCAATGGTTTCTTAAATTGATCCTAGCCTTAGCAAAACTGTCTTGTAGAGGGAAATGAAGCAAGTCTGACTAGATGTCTGACTAGATTTTACAATGATGGTTGGACTGAATTACTGGAAAGACACAGAAAAAATACTGGAAAGAAGTAAAATTAGAAATGCTGAAGGACAATAAGTAGGGCCAATATAATGCTCAGTAAATGAGCTCAGGATGACTATAACAGCAATATCCTGCAATGACTTCGGAGGAGCAAGGCTGCTGTAAGGAAGTCTAGAGAACAGATGTTGTCATAGTTAATGTAGGCAATAATAAAAGCTTGCACAAATGTTTTGACTGCGTGCACAGTTGGACTGACAAGGTTTGAGAGAAACCCAGTGAAAGCATCCCCCTGGAGACAGCAGGAGTTTAAGTTTGACATTAGTGAAATAATTTGGAGAACAGCTATGTTTCTGCCTAAGATGGAAAATGAATTAGTGAAATGTTTTGAAAGAGAAGATCAAAAGATTAATTTTGGCCATAATGAATTTAAAATAACAACTGGATGCAGTCACTTGTGAAAAGCATACCAAGATCCTTTGCTGGATGAAAGGTGATAGATCTTCCACAGAAAAACACATTTCAAGTAATTTAATTAGCATTCCAATATATATTTGAAAACTAGTGAGCTATATTTTTACTATAGCCTGGAGGTCAGAATAGTACTCAAGAGGTCATGAACAACATAAAAAAAAATTAATTGCAAGGTGTTTACAAAATAAGGAAGTCAATGTTATCAGTACAAGTAAATATATAACTTCTGGAACATTTATTTACACCTAGTTGGAATGATATTCAAGAGATTCATTAATTAATTCCCCCCAACCCTCTCACCTGTCCAGCTGTAGCCTGCAATACATCTAATATTATGATTTAAATTTATAGAAGTTTACAGGTCTGAAAGGCCTACATCTCTTCTATAAAGGAAGACGTTCTCCTTTTTATTGTATTTTTCTTCTTCTCCCTCCCACTTCCCCACTTCACTAGGAGGCAGTTTATCTGTTGAAATACACTGAAAGTTTATATCTAAAATAAATATTCATAATGCCAGATTTTAATAAACTGTAACAGACATTTTTATGGTGCCACTAAAAAAAAAACAAGTGAATTTAATTAAAAAAGGAGATGAAAGAATGTGAATTGACATAAGCTTGTTTCGTACAGAGTGCCATAATAGATTCAAGAGCCACCAGAGATCAAGGAAAGGGAGGGATGAGAATGGAAAGCAATTTTGCTGGAGGGAATCTCTCTTGCTGGGATTATAGTGAATAGGGAGAAAACCAGAAATAATAATAGAAAATAAAAGAATGAAAGAATAAAAGAAAAGGTTCAAGAGCCTCTGTAGTAAATAAACTATATAGATAAACCGGGGATTTTTATCTTTTAAGGAATGCTGGCCTCCACATATTTGAAACCATCTCCAGTTTCTCAAATTTTATGATTGCTTTAAGCTCCAGATCATAAAAACAGAATCCTCCCATGGTTTACGGGTTTTCACTCTTTCTCTTTTCCATCTCTCTCACATAGAAAAAAAAGCAGAGCATCTGGTTTTGCAGTTTGGAGTTGTGCCCTTGGCTCTCGATAAATTAACATATGATCAAACTCATTTGCACCTGTGCAAACTGGTAGTCTCTAGCCAACGTTTTTTTCTTTTTTTTTCAGTTGATTCTGCTAGATTTAGCTAAACTTTGAAAAGTCAAGTCCAAAACTAAAGCAAAAACAAGCTGTCTAAATATTGACTCATCGTATGTTTATTGAATGCATTAAAATTCATTTATTTATTTGTCAATTTGCATTTCTTGAAACCCAAAAATTTGTATAAAGGAACACTGTAAGTCAATAATACTTTCATGTCTTCACAACCAAAAGATGTGAACATTAAGGTTATTAGCCTTCTCAGCCTCTGAAGAGAGAACATTTGAAAAAGAGTTAAGTAAGACTCTCACAGACTTTACCCTCCTTCACATATTTTCCTAGAATAACTGATAAACACCACACGTTTGCCATACACTTCCCAAATCTATAAAAATGTGACTCTGCAACAAAAACAATATTTTCTTTAATGCCAAAACAATGCCTCACAAAGACACTGATATTTTTGCTTGAAATTAAAGACCAACTGGTGATTTGGATATTCCGAGGCAAAGTTAAGGATCATTAGCGTTGACAAAATAAGAAGCTTGCTGTTCTCATGATCAAACATCAAGAAGATTATGGATGTTCAAACTGCTCTGTTTCAGGTGTTTCTTGAAAATATTTCTTATATAAGAGACCCGCTTATGTCACTTTAATTAATTTAATCTTTGTACTCGGTGTCTAGTGCATGTTCTTCACACAACACATTAGTTTCTATGCATTCATATATAAGGTCATTTTGTCTAAACCTTATTTAGTTGCAGGATGGGCATCTCAAAGCATACTGATAATGGGTTCAATCCAAAAATCGATATAATGTAAAGCAAAGATTTCCACCATCTCTCAATACTAGAACTCATAAGCTCTACTTATGAGACCAATAGAACATATTTACTACAGCAAATATAAAGTCATTGTTCTTTCTTCTTAGTTTAGGGACACAAATGCTCAATCCTTTTACAATGGTGTACTTTGCAAACAAGCCTTCTGAGGACTCTTTATGCTGTATCTATTTCTTTAGAAATGGTCACCTACTAAAGTGTTGGTCCAGATAAATATATTATGGAGCTTCCAGAAGTTCTAAATGCGCCTTTGTTTTCTATATTTCAGCTGCTAAAACAGATTCCTAGCCAACCTAGTAGCGGCTTGTAAAATAAACTTAGAGAAGGAAAATCAATCATTTCAACTTGTTGCAAACATTAACTCTACGCAACTAACCTCTTCTTCGTAAGACCACAGCAGTTGTCCTCAGATCTTTTCTACATACAGTTTAACTCTCTGTTCTGTCTTCTCTAAACAACATTGTTTTCAGCTGAGTGCCACAGTCTCAACTGCATTGCTTGAAATAATGCACAGGATTAAAGGGGAAACAAGTTTATTTGGATAGTCAGGATAAAGCCAGATGGAGTTTAAGATCCATGTAATTTATTAACGATAAAAGACATTGTATTTCCCCGATTTTCTTCTCCTATTACACATAGATCTGTTGCAGCTATAATAGTACAAATGGTCTGAAGAATTTTTATGTACTTTTGTCCATGAACATTGAAGAAAATAGATTTTTGATCAAACCAGAAAGTCACGATATGTCAACTCCTTAGGGAAATATCTGAGTTTGCATATAAATGCTGATGTGATAGATGAGCTTCAAATGTTCTTTCCTACTAAAGCTGCAGTCATTCGATCAGAAAACAGTTGAGAGTATGAAATGACGGGGGTCTTTCACAACCTGTGAATAATGAACTTCAGACAGCTGAAGACATCTTCAAAGTGAACACATCAAATGACTTCTAGACTACCATATGTTTGTATCTAGTCTTCAGTTAACAACTGCAAAATAATAAAAATCTGAAGCTGCTTACATACAATTTGCAAAAATAAAAGAGCCAAATAATTTGCTAACTAAAAAGAAAGATTTGATGGCCAAAAAATTAGCCCTTTTACAGTAAAAGTTTCACTGACACAGATAATTCAGGGATTTTATGAAGGGTCTGCTAAAATAAAATTATTTCAGCTGTTTCCTATAAAACTACAAGTAATTTTAGAAAGTAATAAAAATAGAATAAAGTCATAAAACAAAACAAAAAAGGCAAACCCCCACCCCAAATAAATCAATTGCTTTTCTGTCTCAGGATAATAATTTTACGAAAGCAGAATCTATATTTGCCAAAAAAACGATGCTCATAGAGAATGTCATCATAGCACAACACACTGCAGGACAATAGTTCTGTAATATGGTGTGTCCTTTATGTTTGCAACTGCCTTGCAATCACATTTCTATGTATTTATCTCTCTCACCCTCATAAATCTTTCAGTTCCTCTCCAGTAGATTGCTCCACGTCTGCCCCAGATGGACAAGCGACAGCATATGCTGTGGCTGTGTGTGCTGCTGCTGGCCAGCAAGCACGTGCATGCTGATAGACCTAACAGCTGGCAACACGAAACTGGTAATTGCTGATCTCATAACACTTGCTGGAATTTAATTATGTTCATGACCTTTAATCCTCTGCGAATTTGGCTCAAATTGATAAGTACATGGAAAATTTCTTGAAGAAAGACCATGTGATTGAAACACTGCCTTGTTTCTAAAAGAGATTCTAAGAAATATTTCAGAAGCAACCTCAGTGAGATGACAGCAGTTCAGAAAATTAAGGATCAAGATCTGTTTAGCATTTTTGTTGGCAACATGGACAGTGGGATCAAGTGCACCCTCAGCGAGTTCACTGACAACACCGAGCTGAGTGGTGCAGTCGACACTCTGTAGGGAAGGGATGGCATCCAGAGGGACCTGGACAGGCTGGAAAGGTTGGCCTGTAGAAACCTCACGAATTTCAACAAAGCCAAGTGCAAGGTCCTGCACCTGGGTTTTAGCAATCCAAGATGCATCCACAGGTATGGTGAAGTGATTGAAAGCAGCCCTGTCGAGAAGGACTTAGGGGAGAAGGCTGATGAAAAACTCAACATGAGCCGGCAGTGTGCGCTCACAGCCCAGAAAGCCAATGGAACCCTGGGCTGCATCCAAAGGAGTGTGGCCAGAAGGTCAAAGGAGGTGATTCTCCCCCTCTACTCTGCTCTGGTGAGACCCCCCCTGGAGTGCTGCATACAGTTCTGAAGCTCCCAAAATAAGAAGGACATAGAACTGTTGGAGCAAGTCCAGAGGAGGAACACAAAATTGGAGCTGTTCAGCCTGGAGAAGAGCAGATTGCGTGGAGACCACATAGCAGCATTCCAGTATCTGAAAGAGGCCTACAGGGAAGTCAAAGAGGGACCCTCATGAAGAACTGTAGGGATAGGTCAAGGACTAATGGTTAAAAAGTGAAAGAGGGAAAATTCAGTTTAGATATTAGAAAGAGATTCTTTACTGTGAGGGTGGTGAGGCACCAGAACAGGTTGCTCTGGGAGGTTGTGGGTTCCCCACCCCTGAAAGTGTTCAAGGCCAGGTTGGGTAAGGCCTTGAGAGAGCTGGTCTAGTGGGAGATATCCCTGTCCATGGCGTGGAGGTTGGGACTAGATGGTCTTTAAGATTCTTTGCAAACCTTAAAATTCTATGTTTCTATAAGGTCACAGTGGTTTTTTTTAGTCAGGGGATGGACATTAGCACCAACATCCAGTCTGAGATGCAAGTCAGATTATTTTAGTCTTCTTTATTAAAGAGTCTGAATAACCTTCTGGAAACTAATTACTAGCTATCAAAACTATAAAAACAACTGCAGGAAAAAGTGATCCTAAACATAGACAAGTGCATGGAAAGATATGTCAAAATGCAAATTCTTTCAGTATAAGACTAGAACTCACCATTAGTGACTGGTAGGGTTTAATTTCAGGTTAATTTATTAGTCTATCACTGGTCCTGCTGAAAGCCAACTGCTTTCTGAAAGGCATGACTGGAAAATTTAATGAGTAAGAGGCAGAAGAAGAAGCAGAGAGCAGCAGATAGCTTATCTTCATAGAAATTTTTATAACAAATAAAATTTTGCAAATTCAAAAACTCTATGGAACGTTCTATTGATGGCTCTTAGTTTAAGGTGTGGAAAAATACGTTATAAAGAATAGAAAAGCATGTATTAAATCAATGTAAAATGCTACCTAACTCAACAAAACCCACTGTCTGGAATGTGTACATAACTATTTGTCAAATAATAATGAATAATGAACACATTCATAAAAATAAAAAAATAGGAAAAAACGTATAATGAAAAATTATAATTGCTATTGAAAAAGTAATGTAAGAATAAGTTCACAAATCTGTAAATCTCAAAATACAAAAAAATTAAATTCCTAGTCAAAATATTTAAAATGTATAGTATTATGAAAGATGATCTTTAAGAAGGTGAAAATCAACACAGAGCATTTTTCTTGAAGGTAGCTTGTCTGCATCTTTTGTACTCACTGTCTCTACTACACAAAAAGCAATGGTCACCTAAAGCCTTTAAGTTTTCCTCCTACTTCTGCAATATCTCTCGTTTTCACTCTTTATGACACATTCCGACACACATTTTTGTTCTCCAGAGTCATAATCACGCTTCCCAAAAAATCAGTGCAAGTTAAATCTCTATCTCTTTTTCATCAGTCCTCAGCAGATTTATTGGTAAGAACTTACCTCTTCATAGTCTATTTTGGTCTTGATCCCTTGGGAGAAAAGCAAGCATGACAGACTAGAATCAGACATAGAAACACAGCAAAGATGTACTTCTCTAGTCATTTATTGTGGCTCAAAAGATGTTCTTTCACTTTCTAAGAAATATCAAAGTTGACTAGGATGGAACACCTTTTTCAGTAGCAGACAAAGGAAATATATGCTCTAGCTGAGACAAGAACCATGCATTATTATAACTCAGTACTTCTCTTGCCTTCTCAAAAGAGTGGGTAAATGCATAGCTTATACAAAGACATTCGGTGAGAAAATTTTAACTACAACACTGTTCACAGAAATGTTTTAATGTAGGTCTAAGAGGAAAAAAAGCCTTGTCCCGTTATTAATTTATCAAGTCCAAAGACTCTCCCTGCAGAGCCTACACGATGACGAAGAAAATAATATATTATATAAAATAGGGTAAATGAATACTGTAAGTTAGATACAAACCCAAAACAGCTTGAACACAACGTATTACTGAACCCAAACATTTGAAATACTCCTGGACTGTGAACGCTAAGATCAGAAATTCTATGTCTAGGTTGTAATATGTAGAAAGGTTGAATATATATGTATATGCTTCTTCCTCTTATGATCTACCAGAAGGCTGAAAGTGTTGCTAATGACACTAACTTTGGGTCAGTATCTATATACCTTGTGCCTATCTATTTCACAAACTAAAGACTATAAAAAGGAAAGATGCAGCTAAAGATGAAAATCAGCAAACTGTGTTTTCAGTTGTAGGGAAACCTTAGAAGAGGTGCATATTTAGTAGGGGCCACTAGAGACAATTATGCATTTTTTTCTTATCGGCCAGTTATCTGTATTTCCATCTTACAAAAAAAATAGAAAGTAAATGACTAACGTGACTATAACAAACACAGATACAAAAACAAATCAATGAAATTAGTAATGGTTTCAAATTAAAAACCTATTTTAATACTATGGAAGGCCATCCCTCCTGTATATAAGAAAATCCAGAAAAATCCAGTGGAAGGAAGTCACCTGTAGTTGTTTAAATCTTCTAGATTTTCAGCTTTGAACTATTTTTTTTTCTCAGTTACAGCGAAACTCTAATAGTCTTTTGTAATATGTTAGCTAAATCTGTAATGGACTTTCTAAACATACACCTTTGGTGTTTGTTTTAATCTAAAATTTGAAAGGACTGTGTACCATCGTTCCATGATGAGAACTAGGATAGTACAACCAAGAAGTAGAGAATACATTTTCTCTATGTTTCAACATTGCAAAGCCTATTCAGAAACAAGACAACTTTGTTTCCTTGGATTCCATCTCAGATCAGGATGAGTCAAAATGACTAAGTTCCCTTTGGCTGTCTTTATGAAGAACCATTTCTTGTCACTTTATGTTCATGAGGTAATTCAAAATTGCATGTTTTCGTCAGATGTCCAAGAGGCGTAGGGAAGCAGATCAGTGTCTGGGTCATTTGTGTAAGAAACACCTCAAAGTACTAGAACAGTTAACTCAAGGATAAAATAAAATATTCATGATTTCAAAGTTAGAATCCAAATTTAATAGCCTTTTTATTGTTGTTTTCTGTCAAATAAAAAAAAAACCCACCAAAAACAAACAACAAAAAAAACCACAACAAAAAGAACCAACTTTTAAGAGGAACTTGAAAACACTATAGAAATTCTTTCTTTTGCTAAATCCTGTTGTGATGAATTTTTCAGATATGAATGGACCCCTGCATCTAAGCTCTTTAGGAAGAAAATAATGAGTTAATATTCATGACCAAAAGGGAAAGATCACATGTAAATTTGCGTGAGCTAAGGTCCTGAAATTCTTCTCTAACACTAATATCATCAAAAGATGAGAAAAACCTCCTCAGGCTGTATCTCCCCAGGAGATCTTCTATATAGTCTACTCCTCTCAGACCTTTCTACGACTTTCATTCTTTCTATAATTTGTGATCAATAGTATTAAGTTGGTGGTACAAATATACCATAACATTCTACATGGGCTATGTTTTGCCCTGATTTTGCTGACAGCAATGATAAGAAAATAACTCTATGTGCCTCACTTCATTCACACAATAGGTAAATAGCACAAACCAAATTAGAAGCGGTATTAATGTTATAGAGTACACTAAGGATATTCAATATAAGGTTTCCCCTAAGTATAATAATAATCATCTACATATCTATATACCTATAGTTAGTTTTGCTACTCTGTTTTATTTCTAATTGAGTCTTGAAAAGAATCAATTCGAACTAAATTCCAAATTAATTGAAATTGACCCAGAAACATTATTTTCAAAATGGTCACTCTCAATCCCTTGGTAAATTCAAGAGCTCTATCCAAAATTTAAGTCAGAAGATGCTGTGTTATACACCATTCTCAGGAAAAAGAAAAAAAACAAAGCAGAAGACCTAAATAATGGTAAGATAATTCCAGAAAATGACCATTCAGTGTTTCATGACAGGATGTCTGAGCAGCACGGCACTTTTTCATTAAGAAAGAGCCATTTTCAGTACACTTTAGGCCTCTAACCTTGATAATCTCTTACTTTTATCTTCATATCTGTGGAAAACAGCATTACAGTTGCTCATTAGCAGAAAACTGCAGTTTGGAGAAAGTACATCAGAAGAGACAGTCAAGTGCTACATCTTAGAGACTACCAATTAGTTCTTGTTGCTTTTGGGTTTTTTATGTTAGTAGCTGTAACTTTGGTGGAAAATGCATACAAAACGTATGCAGACTGGGATAATTTGAAACTGAAATATTAGGGAAATTTCAACTTATTTATTTAATGCATATTTTAGTGTCACAAAATCTAAATATATTAATCTACAAAAATCTACATAATCTACAAAAAGCTATGAACAAAAGATAATTCAAGTGCCCAAATAACAAAATATTATGCTATTATGATGCAACATTCATATTTCTTTTTCCATTACAGAAACACAATATCACATATAGGTGTTAATACTAGTATTTCCCACAAATCAAACACAAGATTTTAAATTTTCATTCTAAGCACCAATATCACACAAATGCAACGTGAACTGCATCATTTAGTTACAAAAAACTCCCAACATTTCAGTACGGCTTGCATTCTATTTGACAAGTAGAATTTAGCTTGATCTTTCTCTACACAGGATCAGCTGGAAACTGTACAGTGCAGTTCATGATGCACTACATGGGCATCATGAGCATTCATGACCAAGGTAGCAGTGTTAAGCCTGTCTTTTATTTACGTTTATTAGTTCCTGTTCCTGTGGTAACTACTTTTCATGAAGACACATTTCAGTGTAGACTACAGTCAGAACAAGCCTGTACTGGTGGCTGTGTTGTTGGATTTTTTTGCAGCACACTGCATGGACATGTATTCTAAGCTACACGCTTAAGGCAAAAATCCTAAAACCCCCATGCCTTATAAGTCCTGGTGATCTGGAGGTTCCAAAGCCGAAGTAATAAAATAACCAGAAATCCTACTTCCTTATTTTCAATTTATCATTAGAGTATCAGAATTTTTTTTTTATAATTTCAAGGCTGGTCATTAAGGGCATGGTTATTTCTAACTCTTATGTTTTGTATAAAAAGTATTAATGAGATAAATATCTTAATAGAGCAGGATCACTATAAGATTATAACACCAGATTTAGCTGAGCTTGTTATCATAGAATATCTCAAGTTGGAAGGTACCCATCAAGATCATTGAGTCCAACTCCTGGCCCTGTGCGGGACACCACCCCAGGAGTCACACCATGTGCCTGAGAACATTGTCCAAGAGCTTCTTGAACCCTGTCAGGCTTGGTGCTGTGACCACTTCCTTGGGGAGCCTGTGACAGTGCCCAACCACCCTCTGAATAAAAAAATGCTTCCTGATATTAAACCCAAACCTCCCCCGACCTCAGCTTCATGCCATTTCCTCAAGTCTTGTTACTGGTCATGAGAGAGAAGAGATTGGTACCTGCCCCTCCACTTCCCCTCGTGAAGATTTTAAAGAGGACAACGTGGTCTCCCCTCAGTCTCCTCTTCTCCAGGCTGAACAGACCAAGTGACCTCTGCTGCTCCTCATACGGCTGTCCCTCAAGGCCCTTGACCATCCTCATTGCCCTCCTTTGGATGCTGTCTAATACCTTAACTTTTTTTTTTATATTGTGACACTCAAAACTACACACAGCATTCGAGGTGAGGCTGCCCCAGTGCAGAGCAGAGCGGGACAATCCCCTCCCTTGCCTGGGTGGTGATGCTGTGCCTGATGCAGCCTAGGACACAATTGGCCCTCCTGACACTGCTGACACATATTCAACTTTCCATCAACCAGGATCTCCAGGTCCCTTTCTGCAGCACTAGTCTCCGGTCTCCCACTCCTTAATCTACACATAAACCAGGGTTGCCCCATCCCAGGTGCAGAATCCAGCATTTGCCCTTTTTAAGCTTCATATGGTTAGTGATTGCCCATCTCTCTAATTTGTTAAGGTCTCTCTGCCCTTGAGGGAGTCCACAGCTCCTCCAATTTAGTGTTGTTGATAAACCTGAGTATTTCTTTAAGTTCTTCATCCAAGTAGTTAATCAGCTTGAGGAGTGACAGTATGTTAGACAGTAACAGAAAAATTTCATTAAAATAATCTTTACAAGGTTTTAGTGTACCAGTGAAAATTTTTATTCCTTAACCTTGCTTGAAATAATAGGAAGCCCTGTAGCAAAAAACTGAATATCCTAACATTTTTACAATTTTAAAAATGATGTTAATGGCCCGTTTATTTCATACATCAAAACCTAGGTGTATGACTTCTTTTTTCCCCAGATATCTATTCTATGGTAATAAATTATAGTTTAGTGCATAAATTATTCATGATCAAGTTTGCCCATATGTAACTGTGCACAGAGAGATTTGAGCAGGTGCAGTTTGTTGCAGTAGGATTTCTAGTCTCAGAATCAGTAGGTGTGCTGACAGAAAGTCATACATGGGCAAAAATGTCATCAGTTACATTATCTGTGATTCCAGAACTAGCGTGGTGCCTGCCAGCTTTGGAGTTATCCTGCCTACTCTACTGGGCACTGTGGACATGTCCTTAGTAGTCTGGGTATGCCAGCTGTTAAGATTTTAAACACAAGTCTTATGATAGTTTCTGTTTTCCTGGAAGATCCTGAGGCAAGAATTCAAAGCCCACATGAAAATCTCAGCCTGCATGCTAAAAATTTTGCTTGTAATTCTTCAAGTCATGGAAAAAAGCTTTGAAATTTCACTGAAAATGTACCCTAAAGGATAAGAACGGTAAGAGAAATGCAAATGCACAAATCCATTTTTTTTCTTTCTACGTAGTGTAATGTTTAAAGACTCTAAAATATTGAGATATTTTTTGGTTTTCAGGCACTGAAAAAGTTCCTAAAAGAAAAGAGAGGTAAAACCAGTCAGGATAGAAGCAAAACAGTGGGGATGTTATGCCACGTATGGTATATCCATAGCAAAGCCCGGATTTTTTGGGAATATGCAGCTTCCAAAGTATGACCTATCTTCACTGCACCAAACATAGCTACTGATGTGTGCTATGTGTGCCTTTATTACACTCTACCTTGTAGAAACTCAATAGTAAATCTAAAAATCACAGTTTCCTGAGCACAAGATCTACATTTCTGCAAACTACTCTTAGCATCCATTTCACCTATTATTTCTCATACCACAACTTCATATTTTGAACTTGTCTTTTAACATAAATTTTATTAAACCAACCATTTGTTTAGCATAACATTATGCCAAAGATGCATAATGAAAACAGTAAGCAGCCAATGACACCTTTAGCAGTAAAATGTTTTATTGTGAGCTTACTCAGGGTATTTAATGCTCTTGATTTCTCTACACTCATTAAAAGGTATGTTTATCACTTTGTATGATGCTCTTACCACTCAGCAGAAGTGGAAACATGACAAACACAGTTTTCTGGTTATATGGTGTTATGTCCAATGTTTGATTTCATAAACTAAAAAAAAAACCAAAAAAAACCATCAGGGTCAAATAGTCTAGCGGACCAGCAGCGTGTGGAGCTTGAAGGAGAAGGAGTTTGAAGGAGTGTGAAAATTAAGGAGAAAGACAAAGTATATTGGAAGCTTCCATCCTCACTGCCTGAACTGTTTTATGCCATTATTTGTCACCTAATAAGTGCCCATTAATAAAAAAAGTTGTCATGCGGGGAAAAAAGGAACATTAAAAACATGATACCGTTAAGTTCAGTTTACTGAACAGGCCAAACTAGACAGAAAGCAGTGCCAGGAAAAGCTTATCCTCACGCACACACACACAGTTAACTGAGACTGCCCCAGTTACTTTTGCAGTGACCAGCATAGCTCAGCCAAGGGACCACAACATTCACTCAGGGTAGTCTCAATGTCTGGTTCAAGACAGGAGGTCAACATTCACATGCGACTTTTTCATCTGGGCCTTCTGCTTCTTGAAGGCACTGGATGTCCAGGTAGCAACACTTTCCTCAATCTTTCTTACTGGTGGCATTAAATAGCAAAATCACATGCAACCAAATCTTTATTATAATGTACCTTTCCATCAGTTCCAGGTATTGTTCTGTGTCACAAATGAGTATTTTAAGATCACTTAAAAAATCACCAGCAAGCAAAACCAGGTTTAATATAAAAGTAACAGAATGACAAAGTTCATAGGCAAGGTTTGCTCTACTATTTACTAGATGGTTAAAGCACACTGAGAAAAAAAGCAAAAAAAAAAAAAATCCAGAGTCAATAAATCCAAACTGAAATAAACCCAAAACTATGTATGTGGAGGTCAGGGAGGAAGACAAAAGGATAGGAAAGGGTAAAGATAAAAAGGAGTGTGGATTAAAGGCCCAACAGAACTTAAACGGTAACTTAAGCCAAACAATTTTCCAAAGGATTCATATAGAATTTACTATACCACAACAATAACTTATGTACAGGCCCAACTTACTTATAAATCTAAAGTCTTTAAGAATCTAGGAGAGCAGCATTTGCTGTGCCATATTCACACTTGCATGCACACAGCCATAAAGAGCCTGCAAAATGTACCTGTGAAAAATTCCACTCAAATTCAGTGAAATAGTCACTTCGGATGCCTTTGCATCTTCTCAATAGGCAAAAGGTTGAGCCTTAAGGAGTGGAGGGCATCAGCCCAGAATCCATTGTTGTTGTTTGGTGATCTTCCAAGTAAAAATCTTGCAAGTTCACTAGTTCCAAGAAGTCTCACTCAGAAGGAGGTTGCTGGTCACAGCCTGTTGTGGTCCAGAAGACCTTAAATAGTCTCATTTTGGGCCATTGTTTATTGGCCACAGGAAAGCTGGCTTAAGTCATAGAAATTTTTCATCCTGGCTCCAATTTGGGTTGGTAACTTTCTCGGAAAGTTTAATAGCATAAATATTATTCCACTTGAGTTGCTATTCAGGAAAAAAATAAGTTTCCAAGGCTGTGCATCAAAAAAAACAAAAGTAGGTGCTTGTTAAGACAGCATAAGTTCCTGGGAACAGGTAGAGTTTCTGATGAGCTGCAGAGGAGCTCAGCCAGGTGCTGTCCATCAAGGCCGAGGTGTAATACGCATTTCTCAGAGCACAGTGTGATGGGGAGGAAGGGTAAGGTGGGAGAACCACCCCCTGCTGTCACGTCTTAATCTGTACAAAGATTCATCACACTGTTTTGTTTTCATTATCCTGACTATCGCATATCATTATATTCAATTACCCAACCCTCAATCAAACCAAGGTCATGAACCTCCTGTGTCAGGAGTAAAAGAAACATTTTTTTTATATCTTTTAGCATGCTAATTTATAATTAAATTAAGAAATTTCCTGAAAAATTACTATGCATATTTTCTCTCTTTTTAGAGAAGAAAATGAACACTACTTAATGGACCATATGTTCAGGTGAAGTAAATCCTGGTAGCATGACTGACTTGAAATATTTCTAGGTCCAGAAAAGGACATACTCTGACTTCTCAGTTCATTTTTTCCCTCTCCACCACCTCTCCTGCATTTCATATCAGTATGGCTATAACATTCACAAAATATTAAGAGTGATTTAATGTGAAATGAAACACTCTTAGAACAACCAAATACTCTATCCCTGTTCAGAATTACTTGTTTTTTCTATCCACCATTTTGCCTGTCAGGTCCCTTCCCTTAATGTACTCTACTGTCATAGCATCATCTGATTTCGTCTGAAATGTAAAAAAACAAAGCAAATTTTTAAAATTTTCTTATAGTTTGTTCTGTTTGGATAAGCAATTTATAGTTATTAATCGCTAGCAGACACTGTCATATTCTGACAGGCCTATTCATATAGTACTGAGAAACTAAAACTACATTTCTCTTATTTCCTTTCTTGGGCCAGATTCTGCTCTCACTAAAAATATGAGTGTTCCAGAGAAATAATACTGCTTTAACCTCTACTTCCAAGATTTTACCGAAAAGTACTTGGAGCTACTGATGAGTTAAAAACTGGACATGAGCCAGCAATGCACACTTGCAGTCCAGAGAGCCAAATGTATTCCAGCCTGCATCACAACATATGTGGCCAGAAGATCAAGGGAGGTGATTCTGCCCTGCTACATCCAGCTCCGAGGCCCTCGGCACAGAAAAGACATCGACCTGGTAGAGTGGGCCTGGGTGAGGGCCACAGATGTTTGCAGGGATTAAACACCTTTGCTATAAGGAAAGAGTGACAGAGTTGGGGTTGTTCAGCCTGGAGAAGAGAAGGTTCTGGGGAAGCCTTTATTGCAGTCTTCTAGGCTTAAAGGGAGTCTATAAGAAACTTTTAGAGACAAACTTTTCAGCAGGGCCTGCTGCAATAGGACAAGGGTTAATGGTTTTAAACTGAAAAAGGATCAATTTAGACTAGATATAAGGAATAAGCTTTTACAATGGGGGTGATTATCACAGTTTAGGAACAGCATTCCCACTTCCCCACCCCCTCCGTGTCCACGCTTTTCTTCACAACCCAAGCCAGGCCCCTTCTTCTCAGAAGTGAGAATCCCGTCCTTCTGCCTCAAGAGATAACCTGAAGTGGTATAGAGTAACAACCTAGACATATCCTCACTGCTGCTGCAAAACATTAACCCTGTTCTTGGCTGAAACCAGGACAGTGATGAAACACTGGAACAGGTTGCCCAGAGAGGTGGTTGATGCCCCATTCCTGGAAACATTCTAGGTTATGCTGGGTGGGGCTTTGAGCAACCTGATCTATTTGAAGATGTCCCAGCTTTTTGCAGGGGCTTGGACTAGATAACCTTTAACGATCCCTTTCAACCTGAACCAGTTTATGATTTTATGATTTTCAGAAAAAAATCACATATTTTTGTGGCAACACTTTGTATATAGGGTGCCAAAATATAACTAGGTAATTCTTTGGGATTTTCTTGTGTTGCTTATGCTTTTTAATAATGCATGGCATTTAAGTATCTAGAATAATATATCTTTATGCATTTAAATAAAGAAAAAAAACTAAGTTGAGTGGTGCAAGACCTTTGCCTTTGCACTTTTCATGACCAGAATGATGTTCCACATTGTGACACTTCATGATGCTCAAAAGAGCTGTCACAAAATTAAATTAAAAATGATTGCCACCCACTGTGTTTTCAGAGAAGAGGAATCTTAAAATGTAATTTCAAGATATTTATTTTGGAGAAGGTTTTCAAATATCAGATTGGTGTGCAGCAATATGAAAATAGATGGATAGGATGGATGGATAAAAATGTATGGGATGCAAATTCTATATTTTCCAATAAGTATATAATAATTTTAATTGATGGGATGAAATAAAATAAGTGATTACAGAAATACTTTTTATGCTTCTTGAAAACAAGAGAACATTTAATAATTAATTATTGATGTTTTTTATGTATGGATTTTTCCTCTTGTCCTTCACCAACTTTTCCTACTGGTCTTTGTATTATTTTTAATGTAGCAAGGATTTCTCATTGTCATGTTTATAGAGCCAGGCAACTATCTTGTCTTTGACAGAATGAGTGAGAGTTGATTGTTCCCAACCACTTCACCTTTATAAGTTTAAAAACTGACTTGGAACTATTCTATCCTTCTGGAGATTCTTTAAAACATTCTGATTATTAGTAGGCAAATCCTAAATCCTCTTTCGAAAATCAGGCTCTTTCAGAGATATCTTAAAAATATGCTTTCCAGAAACAAAAGAACCCCAAATCACTTCTCATTTTTGAAAATGTAGACTGCAACTTGTGAGAAATAGCATTAAAAGAAGCTATTCATACACAGTCTATAAAATCAATGTTTAAAAAATGGAAAATCCTGTACTGGTCAAGAATTAAAAAATTGTAACACATGAAACAGCTAAACTTCCTTTCTGTATCCCACAGAGCGAGATGGCTTCTTATCTTCATCTGAAGGCCATCTGACACATGCTGTTTTGTACTTGGACTTTGAGAAAAGGATGAGATGAATGCAGAAGATGGCAGTCTGACAAAGAATAGATGTACTTCTGATGCATTGAACATGACTCATACCATACTTCTATCTTAGAAGATGCAAAGGTTTGCAAGTGAAATTTTTTTTTTTTAATATATTTATACGGACATTCCTAAGCTGTCCTATCATCTAGTTATTTTTACAGTTATTTCTGTAAAACAAAATGCTCTATTTGAAAAAGAATTATGCCCTAGTCCAAGTTTGAATTTAGTCTGCCTTTTCATTTTTGGTTTGTTTTTTTTATTTTTTAAGTGTGCACTTAAATGGAATTGGCATTCTAAAACATGTCCTGGTCATACTGTGACTTTTCTGTCGTGCAAGGATAGTAGCAAAACACAAGAGGAAAGGGAGCTACTTAGACATTATATAGAGTAGCTTGTAAACTAATAAAAAGTATTATTCATAACGTAAAAAAAGATGACATTTCAAAAATTAGAGTATATTGGGAATGATGCTCAGAGGAGTTCAAAGCTTAGAGTATTTGAACATAACTAATGCCACAGTTTTTTGTGGTGTCACCATCATATATGCTACAGTTTTTCCACTGTTCATATCTATTTCATACAGGTTTAGAAATTAGGCAGTGAGAAACCTCTCCTTAAAACCAAAATATGTAATCAAGACTTTGGTATGGAAGAAAGACATGAATAAATACACTTCTACCCCAAATATTTTTTTTTAGGAGCATAGAAATGTTTACACACTGTTCAGCTATTACCAGTACGGTATCTATTGCAGAAAGAAAGGGGAAAAAAAACACAGGAGAGGATGTTGATAACAATTGGTACATTCTTCTATGAACATTTCATGTTTCTTCTCTGCAAAGCCAGCAGAAGAAACTGTTACTTGGTCATTTTGCTATTCTAAAGCAAAAGGAAGACAATTACAATACAAACTTCCTGAACTCTCAAGACTGTAAGAAATTACTCATTATTTTTCCCTATTGAATTTGACTGCCCTTTCCAGCTACCAGCAGACAGATGACCAGGACAATGTTTCTCAGACAGAATTCTACCTCTTGAGTCTGCTCAAATAATCTATCAAAATGCAAACTTGAAATCAGAAGATGGAGAAGAGTTTATTAGTATAGACCCAAAGTCTTATGTAGTTACTCAGAGTTCTGCTAAAATGTCAGAAAATCATCTTTTATGTGTGATCCATGCCAACCTACCCCTCTTCCAGTTCTTCTCTTCAGTTAGTGCTAAAGTAGTTGTTCTCTTTCCCCCCATTTTAATTTTGTATTTGTCCATTTCGTAAAATTCTAGATAAGCAAGTAATGCACAGTATATAGGGCCCATACTTTCAGTTTAAATATCAAATCTGGATTTTGTAAACACCTCTATTAGTGTTGACATTAGATTTTAATTAACAGGCAAAGCCAGTTCTTTGTTTGTTGAAAACAAACCACAGTGCTTTATCTATCATGTAGACTCATCTTGTTCCAAGCACATACTGATAACAAGTACAAATACATTCATTATTGCTAACACAAGGAAAACTTCATTATCATGCTTTACTCTAATTCCATCCCTGTTCCTTTTATATTATTAAAACACATACAATTCAAGGCATAGGAATGACTCTACATCTTTATAACAATGTGTCTTTTAAGATAGTAGTCGTAAGTTTCTTTGGCTTTCAGTAAAAGGAAATGGACATTTTCCATATCAATTAGCTTCATCTTTAGACCATAGTCCCACAGAGTTAAGCATAATAAGAACTGTGGTGTTGGATTGGGATTTTTTCCGAAAGTAAAAAGTGACTCAAGGACACAGACACTCTAAACACAGAGAAATAACATGCCTGCATATGTAAACAGAATCACAAAACCACAGAACGGTGAAGTTGGAAGGGATCTTTGGAGATCTTTCAGCCCAAGCCTTTCCTCAAAGGAGGGCCAACTACAGCAAGTTGCTCAGGACTGTATACAATCAGACGTGAGTAACTACATGCATGGAGACTCCACAAACACTATAGCTCCCTGCTCTAGTGTTTGGCCACCTTCAGAGTGGAAGACACTTTCATTATTTCTAATTGGAATTTCTCATGTTGCAACTAATCTTTTTACTTCAACCCAGTTCTTTAACCAGGCCCATTAAAACTTATTTATGAAGTGTCTAAACATAGGGACATAGGGCAACAGTGGTGTACCAGTTCCGGCCAGGACAGGGGTAATTTTTGCAGTAGCAAGGAAAGGGCATGGCTAGGACCTGGGAGTTATTCTGTACCACCTCATACAGTTTCTGGGAAAAGGGTAAAGGGACTTTCTCTGGTGAAGGAGGGGTTCTGGTCTGGCAGAGGATATGCAGCAAAGGGAGGTATCCAGTATTGTCTGTTGTCAGGGGGTCTCTGTCGGAATTGTTCTTTCTTGTACCTTTTGTCATTTGTATTGTTGCTACGACTGCTCATTTTCTTATCTCACTGCTGTTTCCAGTAAATTGTTCTCATCTCAATCAATGATCTTTGCCTTTTGTGCTTCCAGTTCTCTCCAGTCCACTGCAGGGAGGAGGGGAAAGAGAAATCTGGGGAGCGAGACAGCAGTGCACAGTTTGGAGAGTCTTGATGGGGAGTACCATTCCTAAATCATGACAGGTGCAGAAGGAATTATCCTACTTCATAACAGGATGGATGGTTTTTTTTTTTTTTTAAGTGATTTGCACTTTGATTTGTCTTCAAAGTTCTTGAGGATTGATCCATATTACTACGGAGCTTTCTTCACATATACATAGAACAATGTTTTCACCAATTTTAAATTGTTAATAAGTACATTATAAAAAGATTTAATTGATCTTTTACTGAGTACAGGAGACACTGCTGTATTTGCAATGCTTAATCATAGCCAGATGAGAGCCAGGAAATAATATGAAATGTGAATAACAAGCAGAACCATTATCCTTTATAAGAAAAATTGAGATGTTTCCTAGCATGACTAAATATACTCAAGCACTGTATTCATTCAGTGTATTTATGCAAATAAAGTAATATTTATCTGCTATCATATTTCTACTGCCAATCAAAACAAGAAAAAATATTAACGGGAAGCATGGATAATCACTGATAAGAAATTATATAATAATAAGGAACTAATTAGCACTTTCCAGATTTGAGTTTACAGTTTCACATACTGACATAATATTGATAATTATTCACAGAAACTGTACTGCATTTCATGGGGTCTGTAGCCTTATTATATTTTGTGGTAAAAATTCTGTCTGGAATAGGGATTTTGACTTTTAAAAGAGGTTTGTAAATGCTAATAGTTTCAAGGACATGCCATTTTGTGCATGTATTTTTCATAATGAAAGGGATTTTTTTTCTGAAAATGAGCCTTCAAAGACTCCCTTACAATTTAGCCAGACTCCAGGTTCATGGAAAAATGTTCTTCTGGCAAATTCCTCTAACCCACGTGAGGATAGTTTTAGGTCTTGCATTCCATATTTGCACAAAGGAAGACACATTGAATTGACAGTATAAACCAAGACACATTCATAAAATACCTACATAATACAGCATGAATAAATAGGTGGGCTAACAGTAGAATGCCTAACTATCCTCTCCTATAGCAATAAAAACTTGTCAACTGGTAAATATCCTCCTTTCCGAAGTGTCCTCCTTGAAAGTCTCACAGAGACTAAACTAGCCCATCTCTTTAGAAAGACCCAACTCTTAGCACAGGTACACTCCTTCTGTCTTTTGGATTGAATTTGTAAAGACTAGAGGAACAATTACATTTTAAGGAGTTTGACAGATGAGCTCCTGGGAAGGGTACATTGGCTATTTGCTTTAATAACAAGAGCAGTTAATCTTTAGCTTTAAGAGGGCAATGGTTTTTTTTTTACAGATTTTGGATATCACATTTTATTGTCTCTTGAATTTGATATAGTATGTTTCAGCTGACCTAGCAAAATAGCTTGAAAGCTCTGCCCAGCAGCAAGTGCCTGGACCTGAATTACATGGTCCCATTTAGATGGTCCTTTTTACAAAAAGCATTGCTAATTGCATTAATTGTGAAGAAACAGTCATTTTGCTTCATTTTAGAGACAGCTTAGCATATGCCATTTACAATGCCCTCAAATTAACTCTTAATACAGCAAAATTTTTTCAGGAATATTCATAGAAGCAATGATTCATGAATATGGCACTTGTTTTTATAGAGTCAGTTTTCAGAAAGGAATTGTACTTTATACTGTTAAAGAGAACTCAAGCACTATGATCTACTAATTAAGCTAGGGTGAGAATTTGTCATTCATATTGATACCCTGTCTGAACTTAGCCAAATCACTTACAGTCTGTCCTTCAGAGTAATCACTTTGAAAATATGACTAACAATTCTTAGCTGTTCTACAAAGATTTTGTAAACTTTAATTCATAATTGTAAAGCAGTTTTGATGTCATCGCAAGAGAAATCCCTGTAACCATTGTAAAAGTGCAAAATAATTTTAGCTGAAGTACATACATATTCACAGGACATACCTTCACAAAAACAAAGCTTGATGAAATTAATACTAACCATTGACATTTAATAAATCAGGAAGTGTATATGAATATTTATGACAAAAATGTACCAGCAAAGAGAAATCTTTGAAGCTGTCGATCTATTTCTCCGCAGAGAACACACAAACAAGTTTAAAATCAACTGTAAAGCCCAGGTCCTCACTCTGCGAGTTTATTTAAAGGGGCTTGGGCTTTTTTTTTATACCCTGAGATAGGTGCACAAGAGAAACCCAACAACATACTCAGGAAATTAAATAAGAAACTTCTACTGGCAAACTTTAGAAGCTCAGGAACTCGGTAAAATTTAAAGCAAACATCCCATCAAAATGAAGCATTTCACAAAGCATTGACTTAGCAAACTCTAACCCATTAAACGTTAAATTACCCAGATACCAAGAAAAGGAAGTCAGGAGAAGAAAAGAAGAGAAAGAGAGAAAAAAAACAAAAATGAGAGAGAGAGAGAAGTAAGATATAGCTGCCACCCTTGGAACCTGCATGGTCTCAGCTGCCATGAAGTCCACGGACAATAGTGATGTGACCATATGCATCTTTGTGCAATGGATTTTATCTGGTCTGGACTCCTCTGGCCACACCCCCAGGTGAGATTTGCAGTCTGATAGCCACTCTGGGGCTAGATTGGGGTCCAGAGGCAGGCTGTGGGGAGTTGCTTCTGGTGTGCCAGTGACTGACAGCTGGATTAGATGGCTCCAAAGGGGGCAGGGTGTGGGGCGCTGCACCATCCCACTTTCACAGAACTTTCCCTGACCTCTCTCACACAAAAACTTTGGTTGTTTTGAGCCAGTAACCACTTTTCTCAGTCTCTCACATTAACAAATAATTAACATGATAGAATATGTACCTTAGTAAAATGACACTTCTCTTTGGGGGAAGAAAACAAACAGAATTGAGTAAGTATTTTCAAGTGTAGCCCTTTTAATATAACTGCATACTTTGCAGTCATATTAACCAAAGTTTAAATTAGCCGGACTGGAGCAAATTATGTAAGAAAAGATGGCTTTTAAATCATTAGCATAAAATCAGTCAATTTAATGAAAGGAATCCAGAAAATTCAGTATTATTCTTTTTATTCCTTCTTAACCTTGTTAGATTTTCTAAGGGTAAAATACTCTGAACTTTCTCAAAACATCTACTCAATTTCAAAAGATCCTAAGATTTTCTTTTGGAAGTCATTATAAGTTAGGCTGCCAACAGTAAAACCTAAATAAGCTCAGGAATTCTAAAGGCATTATCAGATGTCAGGCATTCTGTACTTAATTGAGCTCAAATCCTCATAAAATCTAGACCTGCAGTGTATCCCAAACAGTAAAATATATCCCTATATTTAATTAATCCTGGATTGACTTAAGCAAATCCACTATATATGAAATAAAAGGAAAAATCAGTAATTTGACCACTACGGGCTCAAAAGTATTTGATTCATTAGAATTTTTTTTCTTAACATGGTCTTTAACTCAAGCTTAAATAATATTATAGACTGCCTTTTATTCTGAAGCCCAAAAGAACCTGTGCCTTCTGTCTCAGATACAGCAGAATTATATCTTCAAAGATTTTCCAAATGACAAACTTGTTGCAGAGTTAGTGACACATCCTCAAACAAATAGAAAAGAGAAGCAACTTCCGCCACAGAAAAGCAGTGTTAAGATGAGGAGGAAGAGACAGGCTGAGATGCCTCTATAATAAGAGTGAAAGAAAGAATACTTGTGGAGAATCAAGGATAAGCACGTTTTGTCTCAAACTTTCTGACTATTGTGACGGGAAAGTTGTGACTGGAAGAGATGGTCCTGTGGAGGTAGGGCAGTGCTGTTCTGAGCCAACTTTCTTTCCCACCTTGAGACTCATGCTCAGTCATCGTCCATCATCCTTACCTGACTCACTTCCTGAAGGGCTTTAAAGGGCTGGCTGTAAATGCATGAGTGAAATTGTGTGAAAAATGTACTTTACCAGGTTAACTATAAAAGGAAGTGGATTAGTCCCACCTGCTCTCTTTTTCCTCTCTTTCTTTGTCTCGCTACCCCAGTTCTGGAACATCCATGCGGCAGGATTAATGCAAGATCTAAATACTGGTGATCTTTCTTCCCTTTCTCCCTTTTCACCTTTATTTCCCTCCTCCCTTGCTTTGTCTCGGCAAAGTGCAGCTACAATATTCTATCCTGTGCACTGCATTGAGGTTTGTTGTGAGGAATTGGGGATTGTTGAAGTGTGTTGTGATAATTAAGGGCTTGTTACCCAGCACATTTGAGACCAAACAGGGTGCTGCTAGCTGCCGGAGTTAAGACAATTGTACAATAAAGCATAAGAACTCCCTGACGCAGGACTGGTGTGTTTGTTCGGCCTGACAGGAATTTATAAGGAACATCATGCTCCCTACCGGTTGGTCGTGACATGGAAGAAAGTCCGCAGCACTGACCAAGGAAAGAGAATTGCTTTTTTACATCTTTCCTTCTGTAATTGAGTTTGGGCTTGTAATGTCATCTAATCACTTCTGACAACCTGCCAAAATGGAGATGGCAAGGTCTTACAATAAATTGCTACAGAAATCATCCTTCATCTGCTCAGTTCAATGCCACAGCAACTTTTAGCATATACTTTTAGAACATACCCCTCTTATCTTTAAGTTTTCCTAGACAGCTGAGATAGCCTTGATAATTTCATTAAATAAATAAATAAACAAACCAGAGAAAAGACAAGAAAAAACAGCTTTTTCAAACCACAAATAAATATGGAATTGAAAGCTACAGACAAACCATTGCCTGTGACTCTTAATATTGTCTCTGTGTATTAAGAGCGCACAAAACACCTAGGAATCCTATTATTCACCTTACAACAGAAGAGAGTTATTCATGTTACATATGCCATAGGCAATCCAAATGAAAGAAGTCCTGTCTGAGAACCGTGTTTGAAATTACTGCACAGTAATCAAGTAATTGCAGTGTCTACTACAGAGGCAATCTCCAGATGCAACTCTTAGCAGTAAACATCTCAAAATTCTCTCAGTCGGAGTCCAGTCAAAAGCAGGGCTGATTATTCTTGTTTGTTCTCTTTGTTGTTCACTGATAAAGGAAATGCATCTGTTTTCATCCCTGATTTTGATACTGTTGCTCATCCAGTATTACCACACTACAGGAAAATACAAAGATGAGAATAAACACCTTCCAGTGATGTGGATTACTCTTCTCAGGCTGGATAAATTTTGCATTAAGCAAAAATTCTTCTTTCAATACAGAATTCTTATTTAAAGAACCTTTTTTACACTTTTTATCATGGTTTTTGAAATTGAAATATTTTCCTTCTGTCTTTGTATCATATGAGTGGTTTTAGTTGCTACTCACAAGTCCATACCTACTCTTCACTTGAAGTTTTTTTAATTAGCCAACTCATTCATAAACAGACTCACACCTTCAGGCTGGTAGAAAAATAAGTTGGAGTACGGGACACATGCTATAATCCAGAATTTTAAACCACAATCCCCGAAGATACCTGTTGTTAGCTTGTCTTCCTGAAATTTTGCTTAACTCAAATTTTGTAATAGAAATAAACTTTTCTGTTTATAGTTTCTAAAATAAACATCATATTAACAAAAAATGTAAAAGATTAAGGTGAGCTATCCAATCAACTATGAACACTAACTAACTAAAAATCACACTAGGGACTTTTATCATCCTTCATGCTTCTCAGTTTCTATTCATAGCTAGCTGTTACGGCCTTTTTTCCCCTCAAATCTTGTCATCCTCTCCTATGTATTCACTAAGCATTTTTTTAACTCAAGCAAGAGAGCAAAGGCTTCACAGACAAATCAAAGATATTTTCCATGTCTGTTCATTTTCTGCATGAATTGCAGCATGCCGTGTACCTTTCAACTGAAACTTTTAATTTATTTTCACCTGTATTTTCAGCACGTGTTTAATGAAACACGGTGAGTGGGGCTGGAGAAGGTACAGAAGAGCAATTAGAACATTGAAAGGGACAAAGCAGTTGCCATACAGGTGGACACTGAAAAGGTTCATAATTTTCAGTCTGGGAATGCAAAGGCTGAAGGGAGATGGAGGCTGATGAAGTCATGAGTGCAATGGAAAAAGAGAGAGCAGAACTATTACCAACTATCAATAAAACTACTAAGAAATTGTTTTAAAACAGATAAGTTTTTCTTAAAGCAGTGAGTAACTTTGGATTAGCAACTAGTCACACAGGAAATAGTAGAAGCAGATAGAATTATAAGGCTTAAAAAATACAAGACATATTCAGGCACAATGGGTGCATTAAAACATACTAAACAGAACAGGCAACACTTGTGGATCCTGGGGTGCCAGAGAGAAAATGCTGATCTGTTCACCTGCTTTAAACCAAATGAGACTCAAAGTCATGTATTGATTTGTTAATGATATGTAATTAACCAGCAATCACCGAACAGTCAATCACAACAACAGATAAACCACAACACTGTATACCTACAAAACGCATTTACATTCCTTACCTCAGAAAGTGAGACTAGATAGAAATTTCTACTTCTCCTTAGCAGAAGAGGCAACTAATTAAAGAAAATTTACAGCTGAATGTTCTAACTAGATTCTTTGCATTTTCTGTATTGAGGAATCTGCACAGTCATAAGTAGTTTTTCTTCCTGGCATACCAAAAGTGCATATTGAAGCTATCCAGATATCCATCTGAAAAAAGCAGTAATGTTTTGAGTTCTATTTGAGGTTGGGCATTTGGCTTTTTTTATAATAACGTATATTTGAAAATGTAATTCATGAACAGTTAAGATATATTTAATTAAAATTACCTCAAAAAAGAACTTTAAATGAACAGCTTTAGCTTAGAAAATCTAAACAATTAAAGGCATTAAAAAGATAGAGCACTTGTAAATGGTAACTGAAACTGTTTATCTTCAGGTTGCAGGAAAAATATATGCAAGATCTAATGCATATGGCATGAAAGAAAATGTTCCTCGACTTCAAGGATATTGATCCTATCTTCTTCTGAAATTTATTTTTTCTTTGTCACTCTGATTATATATATTTAAAAAAAAAGGAATTTACATCACTAGCTACTTTGTTTTATTCACAATATGAAAACACAGTATTTAAACACAATATGAAAGGACATAAAATTGTGTCAGCTAATGTATCCCAAAACAAAGCATAAAAATACACCAAAATTAGCCCTAGACCATGGAACAAGCCTAGAAACTGTAAAAGAAAATACTAATTAGAAAAATCTGATAAACTGAAAAAGCAATTGAATTATGGTGTGATGAAAGTTAGAACTCACAGAAAACAGTGAGTCTTTGATTTCTCAATCTATTAAAATCAATGGCACTGCTCCAAATGAAATCAGTGCTCCAATGGCAGGTTTATGTAAAGGAATAACCATCTAGGTGTAAAAAAGTATCTAAACTGCAAACTCATATATAAGACTTCTAATCTGATTTCATTTTTGTGACTGAAAACTGCAAGTAAGAAAATGACTATGTCATAACAGTACCAATGCAGAAAGAACATAAATTCCAGTTTGCACTTTCACATTTTAATGAGCAAAATATATTTCATAACTATTATTTAAATTAATGTTTACACTAAAAGAGACCATTAGCTTGCAGAAAAGATGCATAAATTGCAAACTTGCTCTACAAGCAGCTCTTCCAAAGCCTTCCAGCTCTGCTACAGATTACAGCTTATTAGAAAGACCTGTCAGTCTTGCAAGTCTTGATGTTTCAGCCACTTACAAGTAGTAAAATGCTGTAAAATTGCTTTTGTCTCCTGATATTTTATTACTCTTTTGGCCAACTCCACTCTCCCCTCCACTTCCCTCCTCTCTCCTCTCCCCACCCCTCCATTATCCCCTCACTTTGCCTGCCTTCCCCTTTCCCTCCCTTTTCCTGTCCTCTCCATACTATTTTTGCACCATACGCAGCCCAAACAGTTGATTTGAAGGAAAATGGGACTGCCCATAACACAATGATTGCAAATGTTTAGTGCACTCTCTATCAGAGCATCATACACCCTCCAAAACATAAATACCTCGCAAGCCTAGGTAGAAATGCATTTTAAAAAATGCCCGCTTTTGTGAAAGTTTATAGTATCATTCCCTCCAAAATCCAAATCTGTCCTGTGTTCAAGAGAAATCTGATTCGTTTCGACATATATCTTTTCTTCTTGTCAATGGAAATTCAAATGTTAAAGTTTTTACTACATTATGGTTTTGCTAGACAGCAAAAGGGAATCTAACAACTGAGACAAGGATTTAGATTCTCAATGGCATAGGCAGCAGCTGGTTCAAGGCCCCAGAAAACTCTGAAATCCTGTCATTAAAGAGAAAAATAGATCTGACCTCCTATTTTCTTTCTATATAGCACAATGTAGATCTTTTTAATACATGCATGTCTACTAGCAATTTTATTTTCTTAATGTTGGAAGTAGACTGAATGATGTGGAAGTTTGACTGTGAGAAGATGAAATTGCTTTAAAAATATTGGACTTTTTAATGTTAGTGGTGTTAAAAAACACTAGTAGGATATTTAGAGCTAAGAATAAAATGGAATTAGTTAGGTTTGTATGCCCAAATGGAAACAGTCAATGCCGCATTTTAAAACAAACTAAGCCTTATGTTTACTTCAGAGAATCACTGTTTCACAGGAGAGTAGAAAGCAGAAAAGGAGAGCCTGTGCTCACAAATTAATTACAAAGATCAGATTTACACAATTTCAAGAATTATACTGATACTGTAGATGTGTATATGTTTCTGTATCTAGGAGGAACTTGTTCTTCCCAAAGTGGGAGATGGTGGCCAGCAAACAGGTAATTCTTTGGAGACTGATAACTGAATAACTGCATCTCTCTCTGTCCCATAGACAGGTATTTATCACAGAGGGATAGAGAGTGAAGAAGCAGATACAGGAGTAGGAAATGGGTATCCCACACCAAAGTCTAGTGTCTGTCTGTAAGCATGTGTGGGGATTCCAGGGTGCAGTCACTTTGCCTTCACCCCTCCAGTCTCTAGTGAGAGACTTTCCAGAGAAAGCAGAGAAAACAGTAGTTCCAGGACCAGTCTCCCCTGAGTTCATGGAGCAGGTTTGGAGGCCTCACTTCCTGTCTTAGCTCCAGAAGTACCACTAAATCAGTATCTCCAAAGGAAAACAAATGCCAGAATTAAGCAAGAAAGCAAATGCCCTCTTGCACAACACCAGATGTGTTTGCCCCAGGTAGCATTGGCATGTAACACTCCAGTGACATATATTTTGAGGAACACGTTTTCTCTGCTATTTCCTTTAGCCTACATGGTGGCCCTGCTGCTAAACATTGCTGCCAGAGTAACTTGCCCATTACTCATTTTGTCTGCAATTTGAGTCTCTTCAAGACTGAGATTCACAACACGAATAAAACCTGTCCTGTGGAAAGAGTAAAATGACATCTGTCACGTTACAACTGGCTCACTGCACATACCCAGCTGCTTGTGTAGCTGATAATCTGTCTCGACTGATGTGGCCCTTGCAACGAAAGAGATGAAATCTAGGCTTGTTAAATAGGCTTCCAAGCCAACAGAGAAACTTAAATAGCAATTTGTTATATTTATTTTATGATCTCATGATTTATAACCTTATTTCAGGACTTTGGATATTTCAGGGGACTCAGCTTTCTTACTCTAGAGCAACATTGTGGTAATCAGACTTGCCAGGTCTTTCTATCCAGGAATTTCAAAGAAATGAAAGGTACAAATCTATATTCAGGAAGAGGAAGGACGTGGGAGTGAGAAGCAGAGAAGGAAAAAGGGTGCATAAATCTTCTTTTTCCATGTTTTCTGAATGTTCATAGTCATTAAATGCCTGCTAACTTCAGAAATGTAAGCAGAAAGGTTTAGGAAGGCAAGGTATCCAAAGCCAGTTTGGAAGAGGCTTTGAGCAACCTGGTCTAGTAGAAGGTGTCCCTGTCCATGGCAGGGGGGTTGGAACTAGATGATCTTTGAGGTTTCTTCCACCCCAAACCATTCTATGAGTCTATGAAAAGAATGGTAATAACCATAACTCATGTCTGGACAGCTTCATTTCCTTTTCCACATTTTTTTTCCTACATTTGCACAGGAATGGCAGAGAAGAGGGGTCCTTCCTAAGATGGGTGTCTAAAAGAGCAATTGCAAAAGAGCAATGGCTTCATCACTATGTACACCACAGGGATCATGCTTTTTGCATTCACAGGGTCCAAAATAGTATGTTCAGACTTCAGCTCCAAGGTGGTATTGATGGTCAACAGATTTGCTCAAGAAATCATGCTTGGTGGCACCTGGTACTCGCACCTCAGGTGCTTGAAACATGGGCTTTGGGGCTTCCACCTGACTACCCGGGGAAGGCATCTGGGAAACCCATAAGTAGCTTCCCAGGATACAGGAAGGGATTTTTCACTTACGCTGCAATGTGGTCTTGGGAAGCTGAAGGGCTCCAGACACGTCCTTGTGGTTCTTAGGGTGCTCAAGGTCAGCACTGCAGAGCAGAACTGGCAGCTACAGGTGCTAGGCAGGGGCCTGGGTGGATGGGTGGGAGGAGACACCCTACAGCACAGAGAAATTCTGTCATCTGGAGGGAGGGCAATGGCTTTGTGTGCCACTTTTGCCACTGAGAGGGGTTTCCATGCCCCCTTTTCTCAGAAAAAAGATTTTCAGCTTTTCACCAAAAAATTTCTGTGAAGTGATTTAGAGGGGAAAGAGGTGATGCTTTGAGGAGAAAAGCTGAAGTTATTTGTAGGTGACAAAATGAGCATTTTTGAGGGAAAAACTAAGGTATATTAGAGATGTCATAGGTCACATTTCAGGGGGAAGATGAGGTAAATTAGAGGGGAAATGAGCTTACTGAGGAAAAAGCTGAGGAAACTTGGAATAAAATTAGCTTTTTGAAGAAAAAGGTGATGAAATTTAGAGGGAACAGAGGTAACATTTTGGAGTGGTAATCCGAGGTACTTGCAACAAAATAAGCTTTTTTGAGAGGAGGAAATGTGAGGTAATGTGAAAGAGTGAGAAGATTTTAGGAAAAGTTTAAAGTATTTTACAGGGACATGCTATGGAGGAGAAACCTGAGAGGGCGCAGTTTTTGAGGAACATACACGGTACATCAGAACATACATGGTAAGAATTTTGGAGAGAAAGGCTTAGGTTTCCTAAGGGAGTCATTAACATGGTACAGAAGAAATTTTTTTAGTAACTGAGGGGACTGAGCAAGCACCAGAGAAGAGTGCTGTCACTGGTAGAAGTAGTGTTGAGGTTACTGATCAGTAATAAGGTGACTGTTTTTGAGAGTGAAATCTGGGATACATCAGAGAATACATTAACAATGATGTGGCAAGATGTGGAAAAGAGAAAGCCTTAAGGAGGCCATGCCGAACAATCTGTGAGGTCACTCTGGCTCTAGGGTTACCGAAGGGTATTCAGCAAAATGCATTTTCAGACTCTGTTCCATATGCACCAGCTTTCCTACCCTACTTTGCTGTAGCACATGCCAATCAAATTGCACTGCACATGTTATTTTACCCTTGCAACAGGTGTTGCAGTTCTTGCAGTGGTTAGGCAATTGTGTGTTTGACTAAGGACTACCACAAGGAAACTCAAGGATCGTAGTTTTTTGCCCCCAAACTCTTGTCTGAAGTCCATATGAGATTCTGATGATGTTGCAGAGTACAGAACAGGTCTTGTGGTTCTGCAGGACCAGTGGAGGGAGGGAAAGAGGGAAGGAGGTTTCAAGTATAATTTTGGTGATATTGCACTTTGCTAGGCATGAGTCGAAAAAGTCAGGATGTGGGTCTGCAGGTGAGTTCAGCCCCACAGGGGTGAAATAGGGGGTTCGGCTGTGAGCAGGACGGGGAGAGCCTCGTGAGGGGCTTAAATTTGGTCCCTTGTCATGGGACCAGCATGAAAAGTTATGGATTTCCTCATGCAAGATGCTGTTCAAGATTAATTTCAAGAAAATCTAGAGCGTATTCTTGGGAATGGAGCTTGGATATTTAAAAGCTGACTGACAAAAATATAAAATCAAGAATAATTTGTCTTTTACCTCTGAATTTGATATCAGCACCTACTGAACATTAACACTTGGATGTAACTAGATATTTCAGTTTTTGAATTTAATACAAACTTCAATAGGGAAAAACGATCTGAATACATATGAAAACTTGTGAAAAATGAAACAAAGTATAGGTTTCAATGAAAATTGAAAATTAAATATTGATGTGAATGAAGGCATTTTGTGAGCTCAGACTGCCATATTTGTGTGTCTAGTTTTGCTTTTATATATCACAAGCAACTTTTTACAGGAGGCAGTTGCATCCTACTACCTCAAAAAGGATTTAGCAATGCAACTTGCAAAAGCAATAACTTGGGGTACATTGGAAATACAGCACTTTAGACACTTAAAACAATGGGATAGAATCAACTGGCAGAAAATGAACTTCTTCAAAACTCAATACAAATATTAAAGTATATACAACACTTAGGTCTATATAGAATAGTTAAATCAGTTTATGCAGTTGATTGTGATTTAATACTCCAAGCTGTTGTATGGTTTTCAATTTGTAAAAGAGGGAGATATAAATCGTGTGTTTGGCTTTTTAAAGACTATATAACTTTGATACTGGCAAACATTTTTCCCTGAGTAAGATGAGTTCTAGGTACCCACATTAACTTTTTGTTCTGTCATGATTATTTCGTTCTCTTTCATTGGTTATAATCACTTTCCTTAAGGATCTGAAATGCTACACCACACATTTCAAGTGGAATTTGGTAACACCAGTTTCACTTTTTCTTCACTGAATGAACACCAAAGTTGGAGCTAATTACTCTGACTTATGTCTCTTGATCTTTCAAATACATGAGGGCAGCTGACACATCCATCTACACTGGACCTATAGAAGACTAGTAGCTCTCAAGAACAGCCACTGCAAGTGTAGAGGGATAAGCTAGCTTAGCTTAAATGGCATCAGACTTTCATTTCTAGAGAAACTACATTCTAACTAAAAATGGTTGCCCTCCCTGTCACTCTTGTCTTTGGTCAATATCTAATGAACAGAAACAAAAACAAACAAACAAACAAAACAAAACAAAACAACCCAAAAAATAAAATCTACTGTTTTCTGCAATTATAATAATCCTCTGTTTTCTTCAAGTGCTGTTTTCCTCTTGGGCCCCATAAAAATAATGCTGAAAAAGAGCTTTCAGTTGTAAAGAAAGAAAAAAAGAGATGATCTTTCAAAACCACATGATCATTTAATAACAACTCAAAGTGTGGACTACCATAAGGGAAAGGCAATAGATTGGAATGATCCATCATACCGAATTTGTTCAGTAACGATTTAACTTCTGTTGTGCCTCAAGAGAAAAATGTGAGACTGTATTTATCCTGAGTTTTAAGTCAAACAGAAGTAAATTAATTTTTAATATAAAATTAGCATTGCTTTTTCTGATGAGGCACTCCTAGAAATCCACTGCATTAAATATTTTCAATCTGACTTTCTCTAAAATACTCCTGGGAATGTGCACAGAGTATCCCTTATTCATGCAGAAATTAAGTAGAAAATAAGCAGCAAGAACTTTAGCATAATAATTTGTGTAGAAAGAGAGTCAGCAGGAAAGCAGCTTTTGATTGCAATTCTGACACTTTTTCTTTCTGATGCACAACATTTTGGTCCCAACCCTATAGTGGGGTTCTGCCATTTACATGGGGGTCTCCTCTCCTTCTGTGTTAAAATCGACAAAAAAAGACTGTCAAGTGTCAAAAGGGAAATCCAGCACTTGGGGAAAGAAGAGCTGGGCCCCTTGCTGGCGCACTATTGCTGCTTTTGCTGAGCTCATGGAGGCCCATCTGAACTGCCTTCATCCACCTTTCTGTTCTGTCAGTCACTCTTAGGACACTAGCGCCACTAATGAAACAAAGGTAATTTTAATGCTGCTTAGTAGCACGCACATGTTCAGAAAATGCAACAATGGGGCCTGGCCGGTGTTGCAGCGTGGGATGGGGTCTCTGAGGCGGCTTCTGCCAAAGCCTGGCTCCCTCTCAGCTGACTCCATAAGTCCCCACCTGACATCATCCTCCTCAGTCTTGGGTCCACACAGGATTCCTTTTAGGCATAATCTTAACAATCTGCTTCCTCCTTTTTGCATTTTTTTTTTCCTCATTAATTCCCAGCTGAAGTTTGGCCATGTTCACCCACAAGCTATTATTAGACGTTTCCCTGGCCACAGTAACTATTGGTACAGGAGGAGAAATTGTTTGTCATGCAGCAATAACCCAGGTTGGATTTGTCTGAGCTGAGGACAAAAACGCTACCCAATACTTGCATGGTCCTGAGAAAGCAGGTTTTACCACAGCAAAACCCAGCCAGGTTAAGCCAAGCCTGGGCATGTCCCAAGAGCCTGCACCAGGGACAAGCTGCTGACAACTGAAAATGATACTGGGTTCTGTTTCCTTGATCACATACCTTATAAAATCCATTCCTTGTATGAAACCTTAAAAATAACACTGCTGATGTGTCCTAGTAGCAGTGCTGACACATATCAGCTGTTGTTGCACCGCAGAGCCTGGGAGCCCATTTAAGCAGCAACATCAAAGTGTTCAGGCATGGTCCAAAGGCCGTATTAAATAGTTCCTGCACGAAAGAAAGAGTAGACTTAAACAAATAGAGTTGTCCTAAAAAAGAGCAAGATGGATGCTCATGGAAGGTATAGGAAACTCTCTCCAGCTTTTTCAAGAAAGTTGCAATAAAAGAAGAAAGGAGCTGAGTCTCTTCATGTCCAGTAGGGAGCCAAAGCATTCTAGTCCTGTTCTAGTTCTTTATTTTCCCTTTCTAGTACCTCATGTCTCTTCTCTTCCACGCACAGTATTCTATTTTTAATGCAGTACTTCCATGGTTTGGCAAGCGATCTGAGAAAACCAGGAATAGCATGTTAAAAATGAGATTACATATTGCCAGGGCAGAATCCTCCAGCAGCAGTGACAGTGTGTCTCACTACAGCAGTTTTTTAAGAGCACTAGTAGAAAGGGATTGTCAGTAAGGATGATCTCAGGATTTGCAGATTTTCTGAATAGCAGTTACCATAATTATAAGTTTAACTACAGATCTTGCAGCATTGCTAGCATCACTGCGTTAGCATGTTATTATTCTGACTAATCTTTCATTTCAATTGCTATAAATCTCAGGGGCCCAGCTGTGAGAGGCCGCTATACAAAGCATGAATAGACTTGCAAAATTAAATGGCTTGGGTACTGAGGTATTTAAAACTTCAGACATGGCAGTAGAAGTCCCTTTTTGGGAAACAATTATATATTTTGCAAGACACTCTAACCAGGCAAAAATTTGTTAAAATTTATAGAAAAAGCTAGTATTTTTAAAATAATTAGAAATTTGTAACATGTTAAGGTAAAAATAACAGTTTTAGAAGGACAGTGTACTTGTACATACGTGTCTATTAAAATGCACACATATTTACCTGCCCTTCTACAAATATTTATTGGAGTAATTTTTCTCCTTGTTTTCTCTTGTCAATAATGCTCTAAGAGTTTCTTTCGAAATCTTAATGCATCTATTATTTCCTCTGTAATGCATGAATAATGCAGATCTTCCAAACTCTAAATGAAATTACAGTCTACTACAATGTGTTGGGTAGTGCCAAATGTGTATAGCAAATTAGATAATCGATCTCTTTGAGCCTGAAATACTTTGGTCCCTTTGAAAATGTGACTTAAAAACACAGAAAAGGCTGCATAGTTTGGTGTAAACTGAAAAATATAAAACGTAAAACATTTGTAAACTGTAAAATGAAAAAATCTATGTTATGTGTAATTAATAACATGAAAGTTTCCAGTGTCTCAAAACCAAGCCTCTCTTCAAAAGTATTTTTCACCAATTTTTGGCTCACTTTGCCCCTACTTTCAGTAGTTTTATGCTCTAGGGATCTATAAAAGAGATACTCCTCCTTATATATGAAGAGAAAGAGATTTTTATGAATATCAAACAAGCATAATTGATGCAGAAAGTCTATTTAAAACTCTGTTTGGCACTTTTACTTGCATTAGTAATATGAGAACACCATTAAAATGAATTTTCCAAAAATGTGTCGGACCCCAATTCTCTCAACTCATTCGCATAGTTACTTAGTTTTCATTGCCCAAGGACTGCTAATATATTAGTATTAACAATATCCTCTTTATTACCTTGCATAGAGATACTTACATGTTCTCTTCTGTGAATATATTTGCATTTATTTGTACACACATGTATTTGCAAACTCATTTAATTAAATCTCAATCCCCGCAAAATAAATTTTAAAAATCCTAATGACTTCAGCAAGAATCAGAATCTTATTCCTTGATTCCTGTATTTTATCATCAGTACTTTTAGCCTGAGAACAGCAGATCAGCCTCTTACAGGTGTACAGATAGCCTTTATGGGCTTTGCATCTTCTTGCATACCACCATGCTCAAGTTTGGCCGTACTGGTTCAACTGATTTTTGTGATGTTGCACATGTGTCATGGAGGCACATGAAAACAACTTCAAGCAGATAACAAACTCAGGCAAAATTTAATTTTCAACCAAAATCAATGGCCGAAACTAACAAATGATGGGGATAATCACTATGACACTCCAATAACATTTAACTGGTTCCAGGTGCACTTTTACCTGCCAGGGATATTGTTATTACATGGACAGGAATGATGTCCAAAGTGCACACCCACTCACGCATGCACACACACTGGGGGGCCTCTCACTCAGCATTAGCCAGAAAATAAATTTGCTTCACCCAACAGGTCCTGGAATTGCTCAAGGATATCCAGCAGAAAAATAGCCACTCACCTGGGAGTGAGAGGAGGGCACTTAGTCCTGGGAGGTCTCCTTGGATGCCATCCCAATCCCCAGGGGAGTTTTCCCATCACTGACACACTGCTTCAAGGAACACCACACATGGTTTCTGTCAGGGACCCCATTTATAACCTGGTAGGTTGGGGCTCTTGGTCATGCATTATCATGGTCCAGAAACTTCTCTGCCTCTCATTGACTGGGGGCCCTTTCTGTTGCTCAAGCATTCCTGCCCTTCTCATTCCCACAGCTGGGGGTGAGGTGTGGCAGGGCCATGGTCGTACCTGTCACAGCCATGCTGTAGCAGCACGAAAGAGCGCGGAAAACTGGTGGTGGCCAGGTATCGTCCAGGGGAGTGGGGTGCTCCTGCCACAATACATTATGTGTTATGTATTCTTCATTGGGTTTATTCACAGAAATAATATTTTAACTTTCGTCACCTCTTCACATTTTTCCTGTTCTGTAGATGCATGTAAAAGAAGCTTTTATATCTTTTTAGGCTACACAAACCATTGCTAACAAGATTCTAGAATGATTTAGAAAGCCACACTAATAGATTATGTTATAGAACTGCTCAGTATTCAAAAGAATTAAAGTCCGTCAGTATATTTTACTACCATATAAAGTAAGATATCTTATCCTATCTTATGCCTTATCAGCAGTTTGGTCTTGCCAATTATCCTATTACCCATAATTTCAGCTGCATTACTGAGGTATTTGACTTCCTATCATTTAAGTCTCTTACCTAAAATGATTAAAACAAAAAGGAATCAAAGTATATGAAGCAGTAACAGTCACTTCAGACTAGTATCTGGAAACTTCGGCTAATTTTAAGGATGGACTTAGGAAACAACCCATAGAAATTTGGTGATACAGAACGATTCCGATAGTGCATGATTCATAACTCACAGGAAGCACACGAAGCAGATGCCGCACTGAGTTATGTCCTCTATTACCTCTTGCCTGTTTACTGGTGCAAGTTGGGACACAGCTTATCTTTGTGACAATTCTAGTCCTGATACTAATCTGTATCTTCAGCTTCCCAAGCTTAGAAGATTTCTGTACTTACTTTTATAAGGAAATCGGAACACCATTATTAATAAATTAATCACATACCCATTGTGATTATAATTGTGCATCAAATAATCTACTCACTTTTATTGGTCACTACATTTATTTCTAATCAAAGCAGATTTCTTTGAGATGTATACTTCAGGTTGTGTGTAAAATAAGAAAAAGAGGTACTTTCTTTTTGTTTAGTTCCCTACTGCTTGTGCTAAGCTTTTTTTTTTTTTCCCTTGGGTAAGCAAATTCTTTTTCAAAATAGTCACTGTATTACTCATTGACTTATTTATTTTGAAATGTACAAACAATGGAATAAACAGAGAGCAAAGAGGGATGTTTTCTGTTAAGTAATGAATTATTCAAGCAGTTAATGATGGAAACAATGACTTCATTGAAGCTACAGCTCTCTAAGGCAACACTTTGAAACAAAAACTGTAGTGAGACAGAGCCATCCTTTAAGTTAAGAATCAGAGCAGGTGCAGACTGCTGTCTGAGGGTTGTCACTGCCAGCTGAATGGACTGTGTCTCAGCTTTGACTGGCATGAGTAGGCAAAACTATTCATTGGCACCCTAGAAAAGGGCAATGGTGAAACGAATTAATCCACATATCACAAAGCCTAAGAGTTGGATTTGGTTCTGCTGTTAAAACCATGGGCAAAGGAATGACAAAGCTTGCATGTGGAATCATTTCTAAAACATTCATGTGAAACGCTGTTCACAGTGAAAAACATGCAGAAAGAGAATCCACACAGTCTTTAGGATACTATTCATGGTATTTATATGAATCTAGCTCCAGTATGATGCTGATGTTAGAGGCATAACTGATATACATAGATACTTTTTCTTTCCTACTAGTTAATTTAAGTAGGAGAAACATGTGCCTATAAATCTTTTTAATACTTTTTGCAAAATACTTTGCTTCACCATTAAAAGTACCCCAGAAGAGCCAACAGACAGCTGATTAGGGCAGTTCTCTGACAGACGCGTAATTTTCTCTCATGTTGACAATTACTCTAAACTGAACTCTCTTGTGTTGTGAGTGTTATAATAGCCAGGCTGTTGCCTCAAATAATTGTTGCCCAGTTTTCAAAAAGAAGTATTAGGCTCTTGCCTTCAGCTGAGAGTGTCAACATAGAGTCCTTCGAAAGAGATGCACTCAAAATTCTGGGTATCATATCTTATGATCAGCAGTATCTAAGCCACAAGCTTTTATAGACATCCCATGAGTTAGTGTAGTCTAGTCCAGTTGTGAATCCTGGTCTGGACCGATTAAGTGAGAGTGTTTACATCACCTAACTGGGGAATTTAAGTTAGCTGGTGTAAATCAGAAGCACAATGCAGAGAGCTAACTCTTTCACAGATTGATTAGAACCTCCAAAGTTATCTTGTTTACCATGTTTCAAAGAAGCCTGTCTCTTGCAGTTGACAACGTGTAAGAAGCCTAACTTAGGGACTCAGTTATGTGATTACTGCTTTACCATTTTCCATTCAATACAGGAAGATTATGCATTGGGTTTAGACTCTGTGTTTTGTTTCAGGAGCACAGAAGTTAAGCACTGTGGTGATGAATATCACAACTGGCATAACTCTGTATGGAGTTTTATGCCAAACACTGAGTCTCATCTTGACATACTACTTTTGACTCCCAGTCAAAAGCACCCTCAGTGCTTTAAAAATAAGCAAATTAAGCCACAGTATTCTTCCCAAGATATCCCAACCTCAGCGACATGCACAGCTCTTTATTTATCTATTTTTAGAACCTAGCTATACGTTCTTAAGACTTATACCTTGGAGTTGTCCCAGATGTTTGCTTCAGTACATAAACTTCAGTTTGTACAAAATTCAATGGCTAGGGTACCCTGTAAATGCAACCTGTATAAACAGTGAATTGGTACTAAACCGGAATACTGCTTGCTGTCAACTGCTGAACTGATTTAAAGATGCTTGTCGTGTACAGGCTTATAAAATTGAAATGGTTGTGCCCTACACATTGAACTATTGATTGTAGTACCCATTATATTTGCTTATGGTGTCACGGCTAAGGCTTTTTAGTGTTCTCATAGTATGACTACAGCCATCTGCAAGTACTGGTAAAATATCTTCTTGGAATCTAAAGTTTCTCTTTCCAAAATGCAGAAAAATTGAAATTCTTTGGAGATTTCATTCCATATTAGTAGCTGCATTAAATCTAGTTTGTGTTACTCTTGTGGTTTAAAGCTGTCCTAAAGCTGTTAGAGAACTCTCCAGTGAGACAGGGCTGAATAGTTTTTTTGTCACAAAGGTGTATAGAGATTACACTCTCCCCTGCACTGTGGTAGTCCCAGCAGTTCCTGTGAGCCCTACAGAGCAATAAACACCTAGAATAAACATATATACAGCAAGTTCCATGTTTTTCCAACAATTGCTAAAGTGCCTAACCAGTGCACCTCAAATCTTACTGAATAAGACTGCACCTGGTGATTATCCTGTCATCCCCATGCTACTAAATTTCTAGCATTATTCTCTAGCTCATGGTAGGATGAAGGGCTGTATGTTTGGATGACCTCTTGTGCTGGGTCTGGTAGGGATGGAGTCAATTTATTTCCCAGCAGCCAGGATGGTACTGCACTTTGCATTTATGACTAAACCAGTGCTGATAATACACTTTAGCTATTGCTGAACAGCGTTTGCATAGCATGGAGTCCTTTCTCTTTTTCCAGCTCTCTCCCCAGCGAGTAAGTTGGGGGTGTGTGAGAAGCTGGGAAGGGACACAACCTGGAAAGCTGATTTGAGATCATCAAGGGATATCCTATGCTATATAATATCATGCTCAGCAATAAAAAACTGAAGAGGCTTTTGGGTTTTTTCTTTGATGGAGGGTGGGAGAAGATAGCCCTTGCTCAAAGACTGGTTGGGAGGTTTTGAGTGCTTTGCTTTTGTTTCATTTTTGTGGTTTGGGTTTGGATTTTTGTTTTGTTTTGTTGTTTTGTTTTGGTTTTTCTATTGTCGTTGTTTTTGCTTTTTTGTGGTTTTTTTGCTTATTGAAGTATCTGTATCTCAACCTACGAGTTTTCTTGTTTTGGTCTTTCTATTCTCTCTTCCAACCCGCTGGGATGTGGGGGAGAGTGAGTGAGCAACGGTGTGGTGCTTAGCTGTGGGCTAACTCACAGCAACTCTACAAAATTAGCTAGTTATAACACCAGTTGGAGATCCAGAAATCAGTACAGCTCCCTCTGAGGCAGTAAAAGAGGACTGTACTAAAAAAAAAAAGGTATATGGAGAATTTCTCTAACATTTTTCTGTAGCTTCCTTATGGGAAGTAGAAAGTGTTCCATTGATAAGGACATTTAAAACCAGACTGGCTTTAACAAGAAAATATCATTGCAATGAAATCTTTGGCAGTTTGACAATATGATTTTATATTTCTGTTTCTGTGACAGTTCTGATTCTGGAGTTCCTCTGAATCATTGACAGCCATGGCAACACGATGGGAAAGGAGACAGAAGTACCATGTTATTGGAGCTGTGAAGCAGAGAAACTGTTGCTGCTTGAGTTGATTACAGCTGGTAAAAAAAATCTTGTCACAATAAAAATACGCTGACAACCAGAAACAAATCATCTTTCTAGTCCCCTTGGGCCAATCAGTTACACTGCTCGTGACTAAAACACATTGACCATCTTGAAAGGAACAGCACTGTCAAATTGAGTGTTTTGGACATAGCAGTTTTGTTATCTTTGTTCTCCTTTTTAACTGCCTCTGAAATTTCATTTGGATGCTGTATCTTTTTTTTCTGTTTTAAACTGTATTTGTCTTCATGATGATTGAGGTCTTCACTTTACATTATATTGGATTATGTTTGCAATATATTTCAGAATCCTTCAAAATGAGAAATGTTACAGTAGAATTATTGTTTATCTCAGTTTTAATGGCTTTACTATTATTAAAAAAAAACAAAGCCAAACTATAATCTGGATGTTTTATTGGAAAAAAAAAAAAGTAACTTTTAAAAAAAATCAAGTACCTTTTTCATAATGATGCTGTTCATATTTGAGTTTTGTGTAATACCATTTTATGATTTTCACTGGTTATAATTCTGTTACTTTTAATTAATTTTTAATGCTTTAATTTTATTTTTTAATAAACTTCCTCTGCAATATTGTATTTTCCAAGATTCTTATATCGCATGTGCTTTGTTTTGAACCTGATTGTTTTCTGGAAGCACTCTATAGAATTTAAGGGGAAAAAAACCCAAACAAACAAAAAAATCAAAACCCAGAGAAACAAACAAGAAAAAACCCAAACCTGCTCTCAGAAAACTCAACACCTCAGCATATGCATATGCAACAATTGTCTGTCTTTCTCACTGTAAGTTACCACAAATTCTGCTGCAGTTAGAATACCAAGTATATTTTTGAATAAGAAAAATTTCCACATCCCAGTAGAATATGTGGGGTTATTGTTCTAAGATTTTCTCCCCATCATTGATAGACAAGAGGGTGTTTCTTTTAGATCTGTTCTCTGACTTCTTTTTTTGTGTGTGTGTATATTCTTTGTCTTCAGTATTAGCTAGTGAACCCATCATATGTATTCTTTCACCTGACCAATGTCTATTTTTTCCTGCTTTATAGCCAGTATAATAAGGTTACCTGCAAAGAGTAATTTAAAATATGTGTATACATCTACCAAATCTGTGTTCCTTCAACATACAGTAAATGAAGGAGGCTGTAAACTCCCATAACAAAGCACCAACACATCAGATAGACAGTCTCATACTCTAGAATAATATTCTACAGAACAATAAAATTAGCTAAAATTATCTCAGGACTATAATTTTCAACATAGAATAGTTAAATCTAATTGAGACCTCTAATCTGAGAATATGGAGTCAATATTAAATAAAATATAAAAAAAAAAGTTGTTTTGTTTTGTTTGTTTGTTTGTTTTAAACAGCAAGAAAAAGTATTCTGTTAAAATTTAACTTGAAATCTGGGCAGATTTCTGACAATGCTCAGATGTTGTTCTATGAACACGACTACGGTCTCAGGGCCATCCTGACACAGGTAACAGAAACCTCAGGAATTCTCTGGCACTTATCTTCTGCATTCCCCGCTAAGGACTTCCTAGTTTAACATTCTACTGTAATGTACAGATTTCTCTTGTACTTGTTATACATGTTTAATTATAAAAATTAGAAAAATAAAGTATATAGAGGTCAGTAAATATAAATTTTATGCTAAAAAGTAGGAGAACCTCAAGAACCAGATTAAAGGCTTGAACGACAGAGAAACTGGTTAGGAGCAGTTTTATCTCTGTTGCACATTTTGTGGCCTGAAGGAGTGGTACAGAGTCAGAACACAGAAAACAGTCACAGCATGTGAGAAAGACCAGTGTGCATTCTGGGATTTTATAGTGTGAAAGTGATTTAAGAAATGAGATTTCAAAACATTACTAAGGATGAAATAATGAGATCTGGGAAGACTTAGGGAAAGAAAAGCCGAAAGCAAAAAATAACCACAAGATTGTAACGTGAATGACAGGGTGGCTAGTTAGTTGCGTAAAATGATAGGAAAGTGTCAAAGAAGATGATTTTGGAAGAAAGATTCAAAAGAAAAGAACAGACTAGCAGCAGGATTTCCTGAGGATGTGTCATAGAGAGAAACAGGATACTGGGCAGACTAGATAGTGAGAGTTAAGGAAATATAATAGTGACTCGCTGGCACAGAAAATTCTAATAAGGATAAAAAAAATTCAGTCAACACCCTGAGGGAAAATATTGGAAGAAGATCCACAGAAGATGTAATGAAAGGCATAATCATCAAAACAGGACATAAATGACATAGTAGAATGCAAAGCAGAGAAGTTCTCCAGACAAAGTGGATTGCAAAAGTTAAAGGAAGATTAAGAGTGCCTGTGGAAAACAGACTCTTAGAGCTTAAAACAAATGATTAGCAACACTTGTAGGGGTAGTGACATTGATCAATCTGTTTCACACTGGAGTGGGTAGTATGGAAAATCAAAGAGTGAAAAAAGACATCTCCAAAACATAAAGTGTTTTGTAAGAAAGAATATACACACCTAAAACATTTACTGACTCGGCTGATGAAAAAATCAATACAGCAGGTGGTCATTTCAGGATGAGAAGTTGAGACTCATCTGACTTTACTGCCTGTATTTACTAAGAAGTATTCACTTGAGTAGATAGGAAAAAATAGAAGTCTCACCAGTAGGTTTTCTTCTGTCTGTGTGTTGTAGCCACAATGGCAATATTATTAACATATGTCCCCAAAACATTTTAGCAGCAGTGTATTAAGAAGTCCTTGCAAAAGTAGGCAACATGCGGAAATAAAAATCAAAGGTAATTGGAATAAATCATGTGTCTAGAGTGAGCTAGATTTGACCCAGCCTGCCAAAGTGAATACAATGAGCTGCAGTGCTATGCAAGTTGAAAAAGTAGTTAAAAGTCAGCTCTGATGCTTAAAAAAACATTAAGGGAGAAAAAGCATGAGGAAAAAAAAAGAAATAGAAAAAGAAAAATGTTTTCAAGACAAGTTCAGAACAGCTTAAAGTTTCAAAGAGAACAAGAAAATCATGGAGTAGCAGAACACCTCCTACCCCCAGTCAGTCAAGGTAAAGGAAAAGGAAATAAACTGGTTAGAAAACTGGCCTATAGGGCTAAGGTATACTTAGTTTTAAGTATGTATTAAGTATAAATGAGGTTAAAATCCAGATCACAGTAATAAATTTGGTTGGGCCACCTATAAATGTGGGTGTTCATGTTTCTTTATCTCGGAAATGTTATATTTTTTGTGCATGATGTAGCAATATGAGCAGTGAAAACACACGAAAATACCTCCTTTGTCATGGAAGATGATACATTCAGATGCGGCATAATCCTTCTTCTTATTATCTAATATGAATTTCTCATGCCTGGGCTGCAATAAACAACTTTTGTTTTGCATAAGGCTTTGCACACTCTATAGGCAAGGACCAGGTAAATCTAGCTTCTGTGTTTCTGTTCCCAGTCAGCTGCAGTCAGGCTCTGAAAGAGAATACTATATAGGATGATAATCTAATGAAATCTGTGCCAAAAATGGTCTAGGTGTACAGTGGACCAAAATTGAGGGACTGTTTTCTACTTTCATAAATCTTGTGCTGCGTAGCCTTTGGGAAATTTTATATTTTTTACCTTTTATTTTATCATACTTCATTTTCTACCTATTCTGTTTTGTGTATTTATATTACAAACAGCTTGGGGCAGGGACTCTCTTTTATTCTATGTTTGTACAGATCATAATAAAATGGGTTCCCAACACCTGAGTTTCTGGGTGTTACTTTGTCATTAACCACTTTGTCAGTAACCACTACGAGAACTTCTGATAAGATTCTGACATTATAAAATGTGAATATCAATTCTGATTCAATAAAAATCTCAAACCTTAACTGTGATTCACTTTGGATATTTTACCACCATTTCAGCCAATCCTTACTTATGAATAAGTGCTTCAGTTAGAAACAGATGCAAAATAAGTGCCATTATTTTTATCAGCTTCTTTTTCTTCTATCCTGAAGGAGCTTTAAGGGAAAAAAAAATTATGCACATGTGTAGAGATAATGGGAGCTTTTATTAAGCTCCCATGGTTATCTGTTCAATTTGCAACTCTTAAATAAAATAATTTAATTGTGTGGTTCTTTCCCACTTTCTCTGATAATATCTGTAAGAACAAAAAAATGGTCACCCCAAACCACCTTGCAAAAATATGTCTATTTTACTAGCCTGATTATAAGAAACTAGGTCTTTGCTTATAAACACAGTATACATAAGACATTTACTGCTATATAGTTCAGTAAAGCCATATATTCAGGGTTATAATCCAAAACAATATATGCCTGCCCTTGAACTTTTTATGATTGTTCCACCACACTGGGGGAAATGATAATGTTTATTTGGGTTCATTCTTGGGGGCAGTGCACTGTGGGATTTAACTGGTTTGTGTTATGGTTTTTCAGTGATCAAAACACTTGGAGCTTCAATAGCCTTTCAGCTTAATTTGGCATGGTGACAAATGCCTACATATGCTAACCTGAGCATTTGTGGTTTGTACCGTACAAAAAGTATATTTGACAGAACACTAGTTTCTGGCATCCAAAAAAAAAAAACCAAAAAAAAACTTGGTTTAAATACAACAAATTCATCTTCAAAGAGAAAGGCTATAAAGGAGGAAGCATTTCCTGTGGTCAGTGTCAAAGCTAAAACGCTGACTTTTTATTCAAGCATTGCTTTTACTCTTAAATTAACCCAATATAGAAATGAAAACAATCAATGAAAGAAAAAAATCTAAAAATTCAAGAAAGCAATTTAGCTGCAGCATTTTTTTTTTTTATTTTGTTAAATTAAGAAAACCTTGCCATACCTAAAAATACCCCAACCCCACTTCTATTCACACACCACTGCGATAATGACTACGGACCAGCTGCTTGCTTATGACTGGCGAAGATTTTAGATAAGAATAGCTCTGTAACTCACACATTATACGCACGCTGCAAAAGTAAAAATAAAAAAACAAAATTAAGTTAGAAGAAGCCCCAGTTTTACCCGAGGCGCCCCGTGCCGCCCCCGCAGGGCTGTGCCGCCCGGGCCGGGCCCGCGTTCCGGCAGTCCCGGCGGGAGTTGCCTGGCAACGGGAAATGGGCACCTGGCGCTGGGCGCTGCGAGCGGCCGGCGGGCTCGGCCGGGAACCCGCTCCCGAGGGAAGGCGGACGGAGACTGGCAGGAGGCACGGGGCGCTGCAGCACTGCTCGGGGTGGCGGCCAGGGACAGCTGGACGGGAGGCTGCCAGGCTCCATTAGCAAAGCTGTTCCTCCCCTCCCAGGGAGGTGCCACTGTCAGGAAAATGCACAAACACCGGAGGTTTATGTCCAGAACGGAGACAGAGGAGTCTTGCAACTTTATTTGCATCAAGGGAGAGAGTCCACTAGAACCCACACCCCCGGGCTTTTCTCTCTAGAGGTTTCGGAGGGTGCAGCCTCCTTTTATCCTAAACTCCCGGCCGCACGTTGCCCTCTTCCTTTCCCCATTGGCTGAGTTACTAGGGAAGGTACAGCCTTCCCGAGCCGCCTACCACATATCCCCCCCTGAACCTGTCATTTTAACCCAGAGTTCAGAAGTTCAGCCCTGTGCAGACCCCCTTGTCTGCTTCGGCAGCCAAGCTGTCTGGGCGCTGTAACAAAGCTGCTGCCCAAAGTTAGTGGAGACATTAAGATCCACTTCAAGGGCGTTAACACCCGTACCTTCACCCACAGAATGGTTTGTAAAGACGTGAGCTTTCCTCTCACCACCGCTGCACGATTCCTTTATGCACATTTAGAGGACCAGGTGGGAATGAGCACTTCTGGCGCTGCTTTTTCACCTGCTCCCCATCCGCTCGCTGGGGGACTGAGGTTTTTTTGATTTGGAGATGCTTTTCACCTCCCGGTCAGCTGCAAGCCATAGATGTAGAATCAGGACAAAAACAGTCTTGGACAGTATAATGGAAAATATTGTACCATAACATAAATAATGGGCCGATAGGAGAAATCACTAAATAAAACTCCATAATCCCACCCAATACAAAGGCAGCCCAAAAAGTACATTTTATTTAGCTTTCATGCATTTTCTTCATTATTAAGAAACTGGAAGAATGAATCCTCTGATGTATACATTTTTAATTATTACAAAGATTCTGCTCTAATTTAATTTGCAATATCATCTTTTCTTTCTTAAATAAGTTTAATCTTCAAAATTGTATGACTAAATGAAAAACTTCCTTTTAAAATCTCAAAAAAAAGATGCAGGTGAAACATCCATTTAAAAGCCTCAAGAAAAAGGCAGATAATACAACATCTAAATTGCTATACATGTAGGACTTTCAGCTAAAACTCCTGTTGCTGTAAAACACAGAACAGTTAAACAGATTTATCTGGTCCAATCTTTTTTTAAGGAAATCTCATTTATAGCATTGACTTAAACTAAAGTGTTGGGTTTTTTTTCTGGGGGAGGGGGGGAGTTTTGTGGTAATTTCTAACAATAATTTGATTTTTATGTCTGATTAAAGTGTTGCAATTTAAATTATACAATTGCTGTCGGTACATTTATTTAAGAGATGCAAAAGGAAACAGTAAGCACTTTGTAAGGAAGAATATGTTGTAAACAATCACTTTTTATGTATGTATATAGCATTTTGGCTAAAAGATGTGGAAATAATAATCACTACAATAATAATTATGATAATAATAATGATAATAAACCACAAACTAAAAGCCTTAGAATTGCCACCGTCTGTAGTGGATTCTACATTAATTCAAGATTTATCAATAGCTTTCAGCTAAGGAAATGGTGTTTAAATTAATTTAATTAAATGATTTTGTGTGTTTCAGGAAGGGCAATTCTTTTCACTTAGGTCCATCAGAAAATAGCTTAAATTCAGTGTTCTGTATTATCAGCTGATAAACTGAATATTAGATGATACTAAATATTAACCAGTATATGAGAATATAAACTTGTCAGAATGCAATTTTTTATAACTAATAGTGAGAAAACCATTTAAGTCTTTTACCAACCTTCTCTGTATTCTGTAGAGCTGGCACACCTTACCAAACCTGCCTTATAAATCACTTTTCCAAGTGTTTCCAAAGCTTTCTATGTGGCCATTTAATTTGATTTGACTAATGCCTCCCACTCCAAATCTATAAATGTGTTTGTAGAGATAGTGAGGTTGACCTCACTTCCTGACTCTAAGCCTATATAAAAATCAGCATGAAAGAAGCAGCAATCTTGCTGCAGCCCAACAGTGGTGCTCCGGCTACGCTTGCATAGATTGTGAGATTTTTATTTTCCCAAGACTTCATAGAACAAGTTACATTAAAAAAAAAAAAAAAGAAAAAAAAAAAAAAAAAAAAAAAAAAAAAAAAAAAAAAAAAAAAAAAGATGTTTTTATCTTTTTGTTTTGTTCTGTCACTGGTCGCCACTGGAAAGAACCTGTCTCTGTCCTATTTGTACCCTTCTTTCAGGTATTTATGTACATTGATAAGGTTGCCTGGAACCTTCTCAGGACAAAGCAGTCCTGGCTCTGTCAGCTGTTCCTCTTCTGTGAGGTGCTCCAGTCCCTGCCTTATCCTTGTGGTGCTTTGCTGAACTCTCAGTAGTATCCCTCAGGGCCTCAAAAATGGATGCAGTTATGCAGATGTGGCCTCACCACTGCTGGATAAAGGTGAAGGATCTCCTCCCTCGACCTGTGGGCAGTATTTTGCCTGACATAGCCCAAGATACCAGTTACCTTGTTTGCAGCAAGAGAACGTTTCTGGCTCAAGTTCAACCTGGTGACCACCAGGACCACCAGGTACTTTTCTGCCAAGTTGAGTAGCCCCCAGCTTAGTGCACATTATTGTTCCTCAGCAGGTGCAGGAATTTGCCCTTCTCCTTTTGAGGTTCCTGCCATTTCTTTGGCCTCTTGAGGTCCCTCTGGATAGCCTCACAACCTGCAGTGTACCACTCCTCCCTATGTGGTGTCAGTTGTAAATTTCCTGAGGATACGGTAAAGAAATTCCTTGGCCCTAGGTTTCCCACAGCAGAGTCTCGGTTGTCCACTTCCAGGAAAAATAATTTAAAAATTGAATTAGATTGCAATAAGGAAAGCTTGAGCTCAGTGTCTTCAGAAAAGGACCCCAAACAAAGAAATCCCTAGGAAGTTATATCCTTACCATCTAAGTTTCCTACTCCTTATGCAACAGTTCAGTCCAATAAAAATATTAGGAACTGAGGTCTTCTGGTTCTCCACTGGTTCTCTTCACTGTCTCTAGGTCGGCCATTTCTATTTTTACCTCTAATGTTGCAGCTTCTGCTGGTGGGATAGCAGCCTTCCTTAATGCCTTGTCTTCCAGTGTGAACAGGCTCTGGGGATCCCTTTTACTTAAGTAGGTAAAAAGCTCAGTGTATACAGCAAAAAGTTCACAGTGTGTGGCCTGAGGCTTCAACACTGCTAGCTACTAATGTTAAGTGAGTTACGCTAAGCAACTCATTTCCTTTATTCCTTTACAAGGTACTCTCTGCTCCATCACCCAGATCATTAATTAAGATGTTAAACAGGACTGGACCTGGTATTGATCCTCAGTACACCACTAGTCACTGGTCTCCACCTAGACTTTTCTTTTTTACTGCTCTTTTTTTTTTTGCTAAGCAGGCTCTTTCCTTAGCTCCTTGGAGAGTCTTATGGATTTATTAGCTTACTCTGAAGGAATAAAATTGGGGTTACATTTAAGAACAATATAAAGGAACAAAACAAAAACAGTTGCCCAGTAATTATGAATCTCAGATTTACCACCTTCTTGTGGTACAATGTAGTAGCAACGATCTATGTCAGTGACAAGAAATAATTGGCTTAATGTCACAATTCTGGATCTAAGCTGATTGTAACTGCATTCTGTACTTACGGACAGCTTGCATCTCTGAACTCTCATGTCTTTAACGTGGTTTTTGCTCTGGGCCTCAGGTCTCTAGCTTTGGCCATTTTCTTGCTCTGGAATTATGTCATTCTTTTGTTCTTGGCTTAGATTCTGAGCTGTAACCATCTCAAGCAAAGGTAGTCTCCAAGGAAGTTGCTGCTGCTTTGAAAATTACTTACTTTATAATTTAAGAAGATAAAGTTAAATATATAATAACGATTCAAGTGACAAAATAACTATCTCACTTATCTTTCAGGTTTGCTATTCCAGGGCTCTTGAAAAGCCTAACTTTTATGTTTCTTTCTCAGAGCCCTAGATAATCTATTCTGTCATGGTTGGTAACACTGTGCTACCTGGATTTTAATCCATTTGGATATTTTTGGCTGGCAACTTCTATAAATTGAGAAGGATGTGAATACATTACATCTATGTAAATATAAATGTGAAAGTGCTGCATTTTTAAATTAAAAAGCTATTGATAAACTAGTGGCAAGAAAGCATCAAGACAACTCTTCTTGAATATCATAAGGCAAGTGGGAAGTTCATAGAATGTGTTTGTGTTTTTGTAAACTGAATCTTGACAGAAGTATATTCAGGAGTAGTGACTGTAGTTGGAGAAATAAGTACATACCAAAGAAAACAAAAAAATAAATGCTTTTACAGCAAATTGTTAATGAAAATGTGCTTAGAATAGACGATGTTAAGATTAAAGCAAAATACCTAGAACTTCCACTTGGAGCAGAAATTTCATATGTTGCTGGGCATCCTCCCTCCACCCCCCTCCCCCCCCCCTTGTATGGGTATATCAAAACTATTATTTTGTATGATTCTAATTATCAAATAATATTCAAAGAAATTGATGTTAATGACATGTATTTGATAACAAATGAGAAGTTAAAGGTAAAAACCCCTCTATGTATTACTGTGTAAACTACAAAATGGCAACTTCTAATACAGATGCTAGTTCCATTATTCCTTATTTGTCTAGAAAGAAATAGTGGGCTTTTTTTTCCCTACAGCATTTCATGAAAACAAATGTGTTTATTTTTCTATCACAGAACCAATTTACCGTGAAAAAATTCAGAGTTCAAAAGTGAATTGTTTCTCAGGGATATACAATGAAGCACACAGACACTACTTCTTATCCTCTTGAGGCAGAAACTGTAAATTAGATTTTAACAAGCCAGATGCAGGCAATATGAATTTGTATAACAAGCTTTAGCAATTAAAAAAAAAAAAAAATCTGTTCATTTGTAGTGTAGAAGTAGTGATAGTTAATACTTAAGTAAATTCAGATTTGTTGTGGTCATTTATGGAAAATCACTGTTGCGTGACTTGCACTGTACCTAAAAATTGGAAATTATTAAATAATAAATGAGTAATAATGATCGCTGAAATAATGCTCTCTGGAGATTAAGAACCACAAAGTCTAACATGAAGTCTTCAGTAAAGGAAAGAGCTGTCTGTCACACAGAGAAGGGTACAGCGCACTTTCAAAACCCATTTACAAATAAAATTTGTGCCCTGGAGCCACTCGCACTGGTTGTCACTCGGAATACACTTGTTCAGATCCATGTCAGTGTGCAGCAAGGGCCAGCTGCTCCCTAAGGGACCGGGAGCTGTAAGCCAAGGGTGACTCCAGGCCTGGCAGAGCTCTTCCCAACAGGCACCATCCCTCAGGATCTGACTATGATGAGCAAAACCTGGTGCTTAATGGGGTGTATCAACAGTCCTGGGAAAGAAGTGACAAGTTAATGTCAGAAACTATCCAGGAACAGAATAAGGTGACAGGAATGGGGCTGGAGAAAGACCCTGAGGTCCATTCTGGGGACAGGGCTGGAGACCAGCACTCCTATGGGGCAGGGGACCGAGGGCCTCAGACTCAGCTGAAATTTTTCTCCAAGGTCCACGTGCAGGATTGGGAGTTCCCAGGGGAGACTGGGAAAGGCCAGTAAGGTCTGGTAGGGTCCTCAGAAGCCCTAACAGTGTGTGTAAGTCTGTCTTCATATGTGAAAGATCTAAGGACAATAACATTTTAGGAATCATTATGTATCAACCAAATTAATTGGTAAAAAAATTACTTAATTAAGGGAGATGACTGGTGGTGGTTAAACTCCTCAGAACTGTCTTACTCATTCTAGGTCTTTTGAAACTTGCCTCTATTTTTAAGGCTGTCTGCTGAAATATAAGAGGGACTAAGAAGTAAATCAAGCAAGCCACAATACCCAGAACAACTCAGAAGAAAACTAAAAACTCATGCCCATGATCATGAAGTAGCAAAAAGTACCTACACAGGTGTCATGCAGAGATGTAAGTCAGTATAGCACATAAGTAGCTTGACTGTTTAGAAAATATAAGAGAATTAGATAACAGGCTTTCTTTCCAACAGCTGGAAAGAAGCTATTCCTCAAACCCAGATAACAGAGAGCCGCCATGGGCAGAAATGCCAGTATCCCTGCTAATTTTACTGTTTGCTATCTTTTAGTGTTACATTTAGGCAACTTTCAAATTGATTTTCCCCAAAACCCTTCTGTATATACAGATTCAGTCTTTTCAATCCATTAAGGTCCCTTTTTTTCAATATTGTAGATCTAAAAATCAGTTCTCTCTCATCATTATAAATGCATTTATAGGATAGTTAGCAATGTAGAAGAATTGTAGTGTTTCTTTTAAGCACGGTCCCAGTGTAACAGTGGTGGTTTTGGACGAAAAGAAAGATGAATGGTCTATCTAGTCCCCAGCTGTGAAGAAAGAGCTTACTGGGCCTTGTAGCCACTCTGGCTTGCACCAGAAGAACTAAACTACACTGGTCTCCTTAAAGGTACATAACTAAAAGCAGAGGGGGTCATAGGGGCTGTATGTTCTCGAAGAAATCTATATGATTCCTGGCTGCTAAAGTAAAGGAAAGAATATTTTCCTCCGTAATTCTGTCCTCCTTTTGCAAACTTTCTCATGTAAGGATGTGACGGATTGGCAAGCTGATACAGGGATGCTTGAAAGCAGTTGCACAACATTACAAGAATTTCAAAAGCTTAGCTGGATTTTTTTTTTTTCTATTTTATTTGAATGCTTTATCACTAGTAACCAGCATGCAGTTATTACTTGTGGATATAATCTTTGCATCATATGGAAGGACACTGAAGATCTTGAGTAATAGTCAAACTTGTCTTATGGTGCTCATTAATATGCAGAAGTTAAATCACCAGCAAGCAATTGAAAAAGAGAAATGATCACATCAAGAATAAAGTATCCCAGGGAGAGAATTAATGTCACAATAATTACATGGTTCACAGTGGAGAATGCGTGGTTATTAGCAGTTCTAGAGAGCTAATTAAGCAAGTCAAAATTCTTTTTAAACCAGTTTAATCACGAGAAAAGGTGTTCCCTTGGCTCTGAACAACTAACTAGCATACAAGAATTGAGAATTCATGGGTACATCAAAAAGAAAGGAAAGATGGTAATTGTACTGTACTAAGCTGAACTACCTTCAATTTAAAAAGTGCTAGCTAATAAAAATAGAATCTCTCAAGTTGTTTGCTTTGGCAAAACACAGCAAAGACTGGTGCTGTTCATTAAGTGTCAGTGCTTTTTTACATAGTGTGTACAAATTTATTTATCATGATTGACTACATTGTGCTTTTCCATCATATCAGCAAAGTTATTTTGAAGCAATCTCTCTGCCTTGCCTGATTCACTCGGAGATATCAAACTAAAGAAAGGAAGAATGTGTCATGGAGTGGAGAAGAAAATGGCATTTAGGCTCATAGCAGTCACCAGAACCAAATTCAAAGTGAATCATTTTGAAGTAAACAAAACCTTCTGAAATGTTTTCAGAGTGTCTTCTGGTGTCCTGTTCTACCCCCCACCCCCTCCACCATACTGGTGGTTAGCTACTGGGACTGAGAAAACGCTGGCTAACTCATGAATATCTCTCTGAATGCCAGCATTGACTGTGCCTCATTGTGATGCAGGAGCTATAAGAGAGTAACTGGATTTTCCTTTTGCCTTAGCCTCTAAGCACACATAGAGATTGTGCCTCTCTAGACAGTATGGTTCTCAGCTACCTTACTCTGTTTATTGTGGAACCATAATCTGCCTGGAACCATAATTTTAATTTGTTCCCTTTTAAAAGTGGTCAATAGCTTGCTTAGCATGCATGTTTGCTGTTAGATTCCATTTAAATACCCTTGTGATTATAACGTTGTGCAATAAAATAAATCCACCGTTATAAGAAATTATATTCTAGAGTGTGATATGGACAGCACTCAGATATTTTGTTATTCTGCTCTCATCATTTATGTCAGCCAGTGTCTCATAACAGTCATAACATTTCGGTTCTGGAATTCATCACGAAATCTTTGCAGTTCTAATGTCTTAAATGATTTTTCGAAGTAGAATTGTAGATATTGTCTTTACTGAGTCTCAAAACCCTACAAATGAAAGGTGATCATTACTAAAAGATGAACACTGAAGGAGTTTAGGGCATTAAGAATATCTTTAAGATTCTGCACTTTGTAAATTCCAGAAGTATACACAATGAAATTTAGCTCATACAATATGCTTCAAGGATATATGTCTTCTTATACGTAGTTTAAAATGCATGCAATTATCAGAATATTACACAGACTTAATAAATTTTTCCTAGGTCTATTGATAAAGAAAAATGATAAATCATAAACATGGGTTCAGAATTAATTTGCTTTTGTGTAGAGAGGTGAAAAAAGAATATAGATGTGGAGGAATGATAAAGTGCAAATTGACATGAAATTTTAAACGTGTTACTAAGCAGCAGGTGGAGGATACATATCCATAAACTAAGATCAGACACAGAAGGAATATATGACAGAACTTTCTTTGCTATAGATGAGCCATATGCAATGTGGAGTTATGTCAGTAATTAATAGGGATGCTTTTATTATTATTAAGCTATGTAAGACAATACCTATTCAGCAAGATATCTACTCTTGTCTCATGTTATCTGACTTTAAGCTTCTAAAAACTAGTACTCTAAACCAGTTTTTTGTGTTCTCGCTCAAATCAGTGGAGAAAGGATAATGAGTCTTTGCATTCTATTGTAGATTTATATTCTTCTGTGGAAACTCATCTCTTTATTGACCACAGACGAAGCTAATAACTCTGCCAAGGGGCTCAAGTTTTGTGACATGAAACCTACTCTAATAAAGAAGAAATTAAATAAGGCTTTAAAAAGGAAGAAAACAAAGACCAGCAATTTGGAAGTATTCCAATCTACATAATAAATAACAGAATAAAAAATTATATAGACTGGTGTAATTTAAAAAACAGACTGCAATTATTTTTAGCATGATTTTTGAAAGTAAATATTTAAGCTAAGTGTCTCAGAAATGTCTAGCTACATATGCTACTGCAAAACCTTGCACAATGCTGGTCAGTGTGTGGTTTCAGATAGTATACTTCTAGTGAATTCATGCATATCTGAAAATGAATTCATGCTGTACATTTTTTTATTGGTACTCATATAATGCTCTCAAATATGCTATTCTGTTTCTTTTCTTTTTGTCCTTGTTCTACAAGGACCTGATTCATCCTACTCAAGTTAAAAGCATTTTTTCAATTTATTTTGACACAATTTGGATCAATGCCATACATCTCTTTCCTTTTAGAAGCAAAAATGAATTTTAATCACCAAGAACTTGCAAACATGTCATTATATAGTCAGTTGCTTAACAAATATAAAAATAAACCTTCTGCCATTTGTCTCAGAGGCATATTCTAATAACCTATATATTTTATAATCATTGAGGAATAAGTTACTGATGAAATAGCTCCTGCAGTGTAAAGACTAAGCAATAAAATTGCTAATGTTTAGTTAATCAGTTTGCTTAGCTGTTTTAGAGGCTTAGACTACATGTTATTTTGGAGTTTGTTTTTGTAATTAATTATCAATCAATATCGCTAATGTAGTTTACAGTAGACACCAAAAATTAGATTTGCCTGGCACTGAGAAAGATAATCTACTCATTTATTTCTTTGTACAGTAAAAGCATATGTAACCTTAAAAATATCAGCAAAAAAACCAACAACTCTGCTTTTGTCTCATTGTTTTAAAGGATGCATACATGATTCTTATAAAAACTGAAAATAGGACTTTCTATCAGCCAAACAAATTTTAGACATGTAAATTCATAAATGGTGAACTTGAGCAGAATTACTCTGGATAGCCTGATATTTCCTTTGTGTGAGGTGTCAAGAAAGTTTTCCCTTTGATTCCTATCAAAAGGTGGAAAGATAAAAAGAAAATTACTTAGCAAACATAGAATCAAAGAATCACAGAATCACAGAATATCCTGAGGTGGAAGAAACCTACAAGGATCACCAAGGTCCAACTCTCTGCCTTGTACAGGCTCATTCATGGGGATCACACCATGTGCCTGAGAGCATTGTCCAAAAGCTTCTTGAACTCTGCCAGGCTTGGTGCTGTGACCACTTCCCTGGGGAGTCTGTTCCAGTGCCCAACCTCCCTCTGGGTGAAGAACCTTTTTCTAAAATCCAACCTAAACCTCCCCTGACTCAACTTCAGGCCATTTCCTTGTGTCCTGCCACTGGTCACCACAGAGAAGAGATCAGTGTCTTCCCCTCCTTTTTCCCTCATAAAGAAGTTGCAGACTTCTGTATTACAGAATGACTGAGAAACATTTATGGGCACTTTTTCAGGATGTTTTTTTTTTTAAAGTTTTTGTGAATGAAATGTAATGACTGTTACATTCTTCAGAAGTCCCTCAGCAGTTAAAGGCAGATGCATACATTCTTATTTAGGTGAGAATATGGTCCCTTGTAGAACAAGGGAGCCTTGGTGTCCTGAAAGGTGTTTTCTAGTACAGAATGCTTACATCTCTTCCATTCTTTGCAAACAAGCTGGAAGCCTGGAGTCACCAAATCCTAGATATCAGTAGGAATGCTCTCAAGACTTAGGAAGTCTTGAAACCTATATTATTCTCAATCGTCTTGTGTTAATTAAGTTGAAAAAAAAATGTTTACATGAAATAGCACTTCCAAGGAAAGTCCGTAATAAGCTTATTTGTTTTAAGGTAGGAAAGCATTTTAATACCTTATCAAATTTGTAGGCTAAACAGACTAAGTATTTAAAGCTGGAATCTGGATTATGGTATGTTAGACAGTAGAGGACCATTTTTAGCCATAAATGCATGGGATTTAGGATGAATTGTTACTGTAACAAAAAATGTCAAAGGACTTAAAAGGCTTAACAAGATCTTGAGTGCAGTTTGGATGATTAGAAAACTTTCTTCATTTGTGTTTAACAGAATTGTGTAATATTATCTCATCCAGAAATTTATCTTGAAAATTGAAGACAGTTTGGACATTATAAAGTAATTTTGATTTTGTTCTACATATAGAAAGTTTAGTTAAAATAATAAAAAAGCAGAAAAATATCAAAATAGGACATTTTTACAACTACTTTAGCAGTTGGATTTATTAATGTAGTTTATTTTCTTTTAACAAAGTACATCTAAAGTAAAAAAATAATGAAATAAGGCCTTTAACAAGATCTTTTACTTACATTCTTAAAATAATAAATAAAATTCACAGTCTGAGAACATTAAACAATCTTGTCAGGTGAAAGTGGTTCTCAAAGAGGCCAATTTTTGTCCATAGTTAATGTAGTGGTGTTATTACCAAATTTTAACTTTAAAATAAATTTTGATGATTAAGTGGATTTCTCCTTCATCTTCATCCTGATCCTATCATATGTCTACAAAAAATAATTTTATTATATGCGTATAATCAAATCTAAGGGGAATTCATGAAAGCAGAATGTTCCCAAAAATTCTGAAGATTGTATGAAATTAAAATTATTTTGATTATTTTTCAACTGACAGTCTTAATATTCATGTCATGTTTCACTGTGGATTGTTTAAAAGTCTATGTAAATGGATTTACTTTTTTGCAAGCAATATATTATTATTACGGTATCTTAATCATATTTCATTTAATTTGTTGGTTATGTTAAATGACTATATAAGTAATTATATCAAATTGATATGTTTATAGCTGTTATAATTATTAATTGCAATAATTGGGAGTGATGATACATCAATATACACCATTTACCCAGTCCTTTATATGGGAAGAAAAAAAAAAAAAAAAATACAATAAAAAACCACAGTAGCAAAAATCCTGTTGAACTAGAGAAGATAGCAACTTTTCTTCTTTATTTCTTTACTAGAGAGCTTTTCCAGTAAAAGCTACTCTTTTTGTGCTTGAGAAAAATCTCGAGAGAAATGAGAAATAGAACATACATGATTCTAGAAGACTGTCTCTCCTATCCGTGTGTAGATGGATAACAAGATGATGAGTGAACTGTGTTACAGAAGTCTGACAAAAACTTCCATGAAAGTTATTGCAATATAACTGATAAAATCTTGGAAAGAAGAATTAATAGTAGAGAGGATGATACACATTTTGAATGGAGCACATAGCAGACTTACTGCCTTGATACCTATTTTATTGTGGTCTCTGGGTGGATACAGAAGAAATAACAAAATTCCTTTGTTTGAAGTGGAGAACCTGTGACCAACAGACACAAATCTCTTCTCATTTGTCAATACAGAATACCCTTTGTTTGCAAATACATTCTTCAAGTTCAGAGCTACCAGACAAAGCAGATGGGAGTTTCTCATCAAAGGGACATGCAATCATCCTCAAAAAAACAACTTTACAATGTAAAACACAGAGTGTGAGAGACACAAAACAAACAAGCATAAAAAAATTTCAGTCTTTCAGTGAATTGAGTGAAGCATGGCTTAGACTGTTTAGAAATGTCAAACACATTTAGTTGAGTAAAGAGGAAATACTGAAAAATGAAATAAAAAAAAATTCCAAAAACAGAACAAAGGAGGGGGGGAAAAAGCTACAATAAATCAAATCCAGAAAAAAATCCAGAGCGAAGAAAGCATGTCCAAAGAAGTAGAGTAATTAAGAGTGTTTTTAAAGAGAAAACAGAAACTGCATTTTTGAAAGAGAAGGTGGAATGATATTATGAAAGCAAAAGGCTAGTCTGCAACCTCTTAGCTATAAGATGAAAGAAAAACAGCAACAATCTTTCTTTTGACAACACTGTCATGCTTGAAGAACTCAATTTCCAAGTGCAATGCCTGCTAGGAAGAAGCTTTCAGGTTCTAAATATAAAGAAAAGCTTGAGGAGGTAGTTGATACTTCATTAGGTTTTAATTGTGCACACTTTACTACTATTAATGACAATTCTCAAGATGAAAGAAGCTGAGAGGGAGTAAGACTAACCTTGTGAGCGAGGGTTTCAGATGGGAAATAGAAGATCCATGGTGAATTTCTAAGTGTTGTATACTCTCTTGGGTCTACGAAAATTTTGTGCCTCAGGAGTATTAAAGGAAGAATGAGTATATGGTTCCAGGATAATGTAATGATGGATGCAGTGATGTTTGTGAGATTTTTATGTAGTGAATTTCATCTTGTAAGAGAATGAAGACATCAGTTTTATACTTATGGAATAGAAATGAAGGGATATTTTTTAAATGATGATGAGGCAAATGTTCCTTTTCAGGAGGTATCTAGTAGCAAGTAACCTGAATATGTAAGGTTCTTTTAATTCATGCCTTATTTCCTTCCTTCTTTCTTTCCTTCATATTACTTTCATAATATAAAATTATCCTTCAGTCTTTCAAAATTTAGGAAAACACATCTTTGTAGAAGTTATAGGAACCGGTCCTCACACTGAAGCGTAGTTCAGAAAATCTTGACAAATTGGAGAAATTCTGTTTAGAAATATCGTTCTTGTGATATGTGGAATGGAACTTTGGAATATTTTGTAATGGATTTTATGGAATCACCTTTCTTGGAGGATTGGAAAGGCAGGTTAGACATCTTTGTTTCAGGAATGATTTGTGTTAATCTTTGGCTTGGGCCAGATTATTTTTCAATTTATCTGACAAGTCTAGATTTTGTTTATTTGTTTGTTTGATATCTAGTGCCGAGGGCAAAAATTAATTACGTAAATGGAGATAGTGAAGTGCAGGCAGAGGAATTGCTTTTATACAGTTTTTGTCACTGTATTTCCAGATACAGTTGTATTGCATCATACATGAACTTTCAATTACCATTGACCAAAAGGGAGAAATTCTGCAGACTTTTTAAAATAATCGACAATATCATGAAAGAAAATGATATAGCAGAGACAGTGGTAAGTAAAGACAGTTGTGTAATATTTTCTAATAGTATGAGTAAGCTTAAAGAGTTTCAAAGTAGAGAAAAAAATAGTCCATTTATGCTCGTAGTTACTATACATCCTTACCAAACCTCACTGAAAAAATGTAAAGGACTGCAGAATATTAATCTAACCATGGAGTGGAGGAAAAAATACATGCTACTTTGGAGGCTTTGTAATCTCTTTAAGGGTCATAAAGATATGAAATTCAGTAAGTCACATGTACCCAGTAGTGATGTACTGAAGATCCCAGAAGCAAAAGAGTTCGAAATGAAAACTCAGGTCTGTGTCTTTAAAAAGAGTTAAAAAGATTTTAAGTGGGATTATTTTGTAGTGTAAACATATGATGTTCATTTGTGAGCTGTAGTCCTCAAAGTATAACTCAAATGATCCTTTGAATTTAAGTATTTCTGGATACAAGCAGATGTGTTAAATATCTAGACAAGAGTTCACTCTTGTTTACTATTATCTTACTGTAAAAAAAATTAATGATTTATATATTCTTATCGAGTATACAAAAAAACTCATAATCCTATTGAGAGTTTGATAATAGCTGTATCAATGAAATCTAATTAAATGATTTTTTTTTAGTAAAAAAATTATGTTTTCTGAGTTTTACTTGATCTGTCAAAATGGCAAGATAAACTGAATTTGAAAATATATTTTCTTGATTTTTTGAAAAGTTGTATTAAACACTCTGGATTTAGGTTGCCAGTTTTTTGTTTTAGCAATACCTAAAAATATCTGTAGCTGAGGTAGCTGTTGGTCAGTTAACAATTTCCTTTAGACATAGGAAAATATGTCTATGTTGTGTCATTTTTTATAATTATATACTAAATTGGTATACTTCTGAGGTTGCCTAGTGTATTTTTAATTATTATTATTGAGAAAACTAAATATTTTGAAGAATTACAAAATTTACATGTTTGATTCTAATCCTTTCCTTTCTTTTTATTTTTTTCTGCTATAGCACCATTCTGTGCTGAGAAATTGCAGATTTTTCCAATTTCAGTAATTTATTTGGAACTGGTTGGTACTCATCACAAATCATTTATCTGTGCTCTGTGTTGAAGATGTTGATGACTACAGCTAGTTCAGAGTGAATGACTCTGCACCCTCATTTATCACAGAATGCATCAGCAAAAAGGAAACTTAACTTCCAAAAGAGGCAAAAGGTTTTTTTTGTCTATTCAAAGTGATTACTTTCCTCGTGGTCTACTAAAGATCTTCATAGGCTGATATAAACAAGGCGCTGTGGATATCCTGCCTTGCCACTAAAGAGATCTTTGGCCTCAAGAAACATCTGTTACAGGGGACTATTGTGGTTAAACCCCAGCCAGCATCTAAGTACCGCGCAGCTGCTTGCTCACTGCCCCCTCCCCTGCCCCTTCCCAGTGAAACGGGGAGGAGAATAAGAAAAGAAGTTTGCGTTTTTAATCAAAAGTGAAAGGCAGAAGGTCTTTTCTTTATTCAGTATTATTTTTAATTTATTCTTTAGCAGTTTAATAGTTTAAACATGCAGACTAATCCATGTGTGCCATTACCACAGTTTGATTTTATCATAGTCCATTTTGGCTTTGATAGATGCAGTGTTGACTCATTTTTTCCTGTAGGAGCAACTGTCCTTTGGAAGACTGCAAGTGATGTATGAATTCATGAGAGGGGTGTCATGACGGTCCCTGATGGCCCAAGAGTGGAATTTAGATCTGTTCCAGGTATTCCCAAAAGACCTGTGAAATTCTCATTTACCCAAAACTTCAGAAACAGTATAAAGAAAAGAAATATATTATGTATTCTTTTATCTGGGACATGGAAGTTTCTCTGACTTCTCTGAGGGATGGCAGTTGAAATACAGCACTACAGTGAAAAAATAGAGCTCTTTTAAAACACCTATATAAGGTCATGTGAACATCATCCCATGAACTGCCTTTTTTTTTTTTTTTAGTAGTAGTTTTGGGGATTTTTGGGGTTTTGTTTGTCTTTCTTCAGGTCATATTTTGAAAAAGGTGGAATAGACAGATCGTTCTGTTACTTTATCATTGGTGACATACGACCAGGTTGGATGAGGCTCAGAGCAACCTGGTGTAGTGAAAGGTGTCCCTGCCCATGGCAGAGAGGTTGGAACTAAATGAAATTTATGGTTCCTTCCAACCAAATCCATTCTATGATTAATATTAATCTCTAGAATCAGATAGCAAAAAGAAAAACTTTTAGATCTAGATGGAGTTACAATACTTCTTACACTACTGATGTTGATTTTATAAAAGCTGTAAAGACTGTAAAGATTTTTAAAAAATGTACAAGAAGATAAAATTAATTTCAATCTGCTTCTCCGTTTTTAGACTTATGTCAGCAGTAGTGTTGTAAATAAAAAATAGTCTTGAAATTAAAGCATTTAAGTATGTGGTAGACTTCAGACTCCTGCCTAAAATAATGCTTAAATCATCATATAACTAAGTATGTTCTTAAGGAAGTTTCCTGTGCAATGATAAAATGCAACCTCAGTGAGAACTATTCAGAGGGAAGTACACACAAGCACAGTAGGTTTGGTTGGGGTTTTTTTCCATTAAAAGGGACATCTAAAAGTCCTCTGTTTCAAGATATTTATTAACATTGATACATTCAGTGAAAATATATCAAAACTACACCTGGATTTGCATAGTCATGTGGCTGAACTTCACAAATCTGTATAGGCAGCGTTATGTTCAAAAATGTCTACTTTTTAACATCTTTTAGCACCTTCGTGAGTCTGACTTCTGATAGGTAATGAGCTATAATGAAAATATGCAGTCTTAGCAAATTTGATGAAAAATGTTTGTTCATCTGAAAGTCCCATTTTACATGTTTTGTGCCTGAAACTGAATACAACCCATTTTCTATTTGTGTCTTCTTTATAAGAATAATTAGCGTTACAAAGGAAGAAACTATTTAGTCATCAAGTTGTTCCTCATAAATGTTTTCATTTCATAGGGATAACAGTTCCCTTTGGAAAAGAATTCTTCAATAATACTTCAATTAAGTTGAAGACTGCAAGTAGGAAAAGTTCCATTTTTATACAAGAAGACCGAATTGCAATTTAGACTTTTTCATTATTGATTATACTGTGTTATCTTGAGAGTTCGTTCTGTGAAGCTTGAAAGTGTACCAGCATTAATTTTTTTTCCATTTGTTTCCATGGCTGGTACGATATCATTGTGGTTCAAAAAGCTGTACTCCATCTTCCTTTAATACATCTTTAAAAAATGCTTGACTATTTGAAATGGATTTGGTATCATATACTTTCTTATCTGCCAAAACTTTATGCACTAGTGAAAATGTATTTTAATGACAATACAGAACTGGTTGAGTTTGATTTTTGATATTTGGGTAGGAAAAAGATTTTCCTGCTTTTGAGTCAATGAACTGGGCACTAAAAAAAACTGCAGAATATTCTTAACACCCACTGAAGTAACTGTGAGATAAGATTGCTTAATCCCGTAGGAAAAACCAACAATCATCAACTAGATTGTCTGTTCTCTCCACTTTCTTTAGATTTCTTCCCAAATTACTGCTCAATGAACACCGATCTTCTTCTGGCATTTCTGAACCCACATCTTCAAAGATTATTAAAATAAATTCTCTTGTACTTCTCTAGAATAATGTAAAATAAAACAACTACATTCTGATTAAAGAAATTTAAAAAATCTAATCTTTTTAAATTCAGATAAGCATTATTCCTTGCATTTATAGGAGGTTCAATCTTCGTGTAGGCTTTGAATGAATTGCTTGAAATATTTTTCTCTTTGTTGTACTGTATTTCTTTTTATTACTGTTTCGTCCAATCAAGTATTAGCAATATAGTTCATGAAATTTCTAGCTATTTTTTTTTCCTGAGAGCAAAAACAATATAACAAAGTATCTGTAGTGGGCTGTAATCATATTTATGAGGAGCTGTGTAGGTGTCAGACACTTTCTCATTGCTGATTGTATGACATTGTCCTTTGTTTGTTCTGTTTACTGAAAGGTAACTGCATTTATTCCCAGTTTATTAAGAAGTATGTTTGGGGGGTTTTTTTGTAAGTGGGAAGAGCATGGATTCCTCTAATCTTCATTGGGTTTGATGAACTAAAATCGTTGGGAACACTGTAATTTGTTTTCGTTTACCATTTCAGTTAATTTCTTATTTGTATTGCAAATGTACACATTTGTTGCTAAGATGATAATAGTGTACTGCGTAAGGAGAGTATACAGGTTCAGAGGAATGCTCATGTGGGAAAAAAGAAATAAATGAAAGAGGGGATATTGGGTTTGCATGGGCAGATTTTGGTAGTTGGGAGGGCTACAGGGGTAGCTTCTCTCAGAAGCTGCCAGAAGCTTCCCCCATGTGCAGCAAAACAAGGCAAATTGGGCAAAACAGGTGCTGAACAAAGTTAGAGAGTGGAATGATTATGGGGAATTTTTGTTGTGTTTGTGGTGAAGGGACAACAGGTAGATTTTGCTTAAATTGCACACTTCCATTTGGTGTTGTGATGACGTTATTCTGATTTTTGTGGAGGGAATTTTTCTGTTGCTTTGGTTGGTTGATTTTGTTGATGTGAGTGAAGGTTGTGTGATGAATGTGGATTTTAATAATAATTCTTAAATATGTGATTTACAGAGGCGAGGGGTGGAAGCCCTCTCTTCTGCTCCTCACCTCCCAGCAGTGTAGGGCTGCTATGGGAAAATTAACTCCACCTCAGCCAGACACAATACAGAGGATATTTTATGATGAACAGGAAGTATCATAGTTTCAAAGCCTGGCGCATTTGGATTAAAGTGAATGCATTTCAAAGATACCATTCTTCCCAAAAGGAAGAAAAAGAGTGAACAGTAACAGTACTTTTTCAAAAAGCAGAAATGAGAAAACCTAACCATTAACTATTTTACCATGTATTTACAAATCAATTAACAGTTAAATTGACCAAAACATGCTTTCTGAGAAAAATAACCTAAATCGGCATAAAAGAAGTGAACATGAAAATCAGTCATCAAATGAGATAAAAAAAAAAAAAATGACTCCACATAGTAGAAGGTTCTCTAGAGCTATTTTAAGCTAGTGGAGAGTATACCCTTTGGATTCTTTGTGGGAATTATTTCCCTCATTTTATTTTTAAAACTGCGCTAATTATCTGAGAAAATCTAATGTACCAAAGCCTGACTTAATAAACACAACTATTATCTTTCCTCACTTTGCATCATTTCAGGAGTCTTTAGAATAACAAACACACCAGAAAATCAATTTGTTCTCTTTTAGTCTGTCTCAAAACATATTAAAACATGTATAGATACTGTTCCTTTACATCAGAGGAAAAATATTACCTTTGCAATATCCTTGTCACTGAGAATATAGTTTAACAGACCAAACACGCATAGAAACAAATCTTCCTGATTCCCAAGACCGAAATCCAGACACTGAAAAATGGAACATTTGGCTTAATAGCCTTATTTTAAGGGTTGGTCAGGCTATTAAAAAATCAGTTAATCTGAAGCCTTTCAGATACTAGATACTGAAAAAACCTAGGGAGAAATCCTAGAATACCTGTACACATTCACACATTCCTCCCACTCAAATAAACACTTTATACACAGACTGCTTCCTAAGAAATGTCTTTGACATTGCAAAAATGCTTCTTCAAAAAGCTGTCAAGAATCATACTGATAATTCCAGATCTAAATGTAAACATTGAGAAAAAAATAGATGCATTATCTCCTAAGAATCCCCCTAATTTATTGATATTATACAACTAATGCCTAAGGAAAAATGAACTATTATTAATTTCTTTCTTTTTGCAAAGGTACTGCAAATATTACTCACTTGATCCAGAATACAACATCCAATCACTAAGCACTGAAATTAGACAAATAAAACAGACTTTTTTTAAACATTAATTATTTAAGAAGGGGGTTTATATCCTTTTACTGTACTTTTATTCTTTGTACCAAGTTTAGATATTTTCATCTTACTCTAACACATAGTCTAATGTGGGCAAGAATAAGAGGCCTTCGTATGGAAAGAATTGTATCATATAGAAAGGATTACATGATAAATATTTTTGTCTAACACCGACTGAAATATTTGGAATTTAGGAAGATCACTGAAGATTTTTCTCTTTTCATCTGGATTTAAAAAATGATGTATTTAAAATGTGAAATTAAAAAAAAAAATAAAATTGACATTTTTGAAAATTATTTCAGTTTTACATAGATACTATTTTTAACCTCATAAACTTGTATTATTTTTTGCTTGTATTTTGATATTCACCCTTATATAGTGAACAAGGTGAGGACCTGAGTTGCTACAAATTTTACATAGATTTTTTTTGCTTTGCCCTTTTCCTCATAATGAAACTAGATAAAAAGGTGGTAAAACAACAAAAAAGCTAAAAATCTAATGCAGACTTGTTAAACCATTCCTCTGCATTGCCAAAAGAAAAAAAATCAAAACATGATAGAAAATAACAAAGTGGAAATTTACATTTATTGTGTTAATTCTACTTTGAGTATTTTTGTTTTGTTTGTTTTTAAATAATACTATTAAGTGAAAACTACAATTGGCAATCTGATGTTTTTGTAGAGGGCAGCTCATTTTTACTCAAATGTCCAGCCTTTAGTTCTGAAGATCTCTTATTACTGGTAAGAATTTATTTTACTAATCATTCCAAGCAAGTACTATGTATTGAAAGGAAGAGAAGGTCTGCAGGCATGAGTATAATGCAAACTCAGAATCTTATGTTGCACCTATTTTGTTTTGATTTTTGCTTTTTAAGCACAGAGCTTAAGTCCACTCTATTTTCTCCAGTCTTTCACCTGTTATTCTTCTTGTCATATTCCCCCTGGAACTTTATGTAGTATTTCCCATCCAGCAGAAATTATTCCAGAAACCTCATATTAAACTATAATCTTTCAAATAATCGTCTCTTCTTTTCCCTATGAGTTCTGGGCACGGCACATATGTTCTTTAATGTGCTGGATCTGCCTCTTCATTTTTTAATATGGACCCTTTCAGTGTCAGTAGAGTCTTGGTTTACTGTCACTCACATACCACATCTTCCACTGGTGGTCTCTCCAAAAGTTAGTACCAGTTCTTGTTTTGCTTGCAATGGCAGTAATGCAGCCATAGTGCTCCTGGGTTGGACACTTCCATTGTCTTAGTGAGAGTCCATATTAGAAAAACTTTCCAAAAGCATTTCTCTTGAATTATGAAATCGAAATGATGAGGCACTAAAGCATTCTGGCAGACCTATAATTCTGTACAGTTTACGGTGTATTGCTCCTTCCTCCAAACTGGCCAAAGGGATATTCCATACCATATCATGTCTGCTCAGCATTAAAAGCTATGAGAAAGGAGGAGGAGTGGGGGGAATATTTGTTATTATAACATTTATCTTCTGAAGCAACTGCAAGGTATATTGAAATCCTACTTCCCAGGAGGTGGCTGGGCATTGCCTGTTGATGTGATGTAGAGATTAATCTTTTGTTTTCCTTTGCTTCTGCTTTGTTAAAGTGCCTTAATTTTGACTGATGTGTTCTTTTCCATCTTAATTTCTTCACTCTCTGTCCTGTTGAGGAAGGGGTGAAACAACAGCTTGATGTGCACCTTGCTTTCAGCCACTGTCAACCCACCTCAATATCGCACTTGGTTTTCCCTGTTGACTGACCTTTCCCAGAACCATTTGCCACTAATATTGCCACAAAATTTCTCAAGTTTATTGGGCTTTGGTTCTTGATGCTGGTTCCAAATGAAGTAGCTCAAGCCTATGGTGGAAGTTTGTTAAAAAATAAAAGTGTGGTACACATGCAGTTCCTTCTTTTAAATAACAACATGGTAAAACTAAGCTTTTTGACATGTGAGCTCCTTGGTTATTAGTATCTGAATCAATACTTGTTTTCTCTTCAGCACCAGTAGATTATTAATTACACTTTTCAATTGGTGTGGGAATCAGGGAAACATTGTCCCCATGAATGCTTGTCACTGTGAATGGAAGGTCATGTCAAGGCACACTGTAAGACAATGCAGAATTTCCACCTGTGAGCCAGGAGTGTTCCACCAGAGATCAAAGTGCCTTACTGGATGCAGGAATTTTGTTTGTTTGTTTGTTCCTCATAGCTGCAAAACTCTGAAACTTCTCTCAAAGGTATGTGGAGCTTAAGTTTTGTCAATAACCTGTGTTCATTCAGAAGAGTGTAAGATGCATCGCAGAGCTTATTCATCTGGGATACTGTTCAAAAAAACACACATTGTAAAGCTATTCACACAAATATTATTTGGGTTAAAAATACCCGCTTACCTGAGGGAATACATCTTCAGGATGTAAGGTAGACTTAGATTAGTAGTGAGTTGACCTTGGATAGATGACAGGTGCCCACCAAAGCCACTCTCTTACTTCCCTCCGCAGCTGGAGCACAATTACATCTGCACTATAATTCTTTTTTCCTTCTTAAATATGTTATCACAGAGGTGCTACTACCTTTTCTGATTGGCTCATCCTGGGCCAGCAGTGGGTCTGTCCTGGAGCCGGCTGGCATTGGCTCTGCCGGACATGAGGGAGAAGCTTCTGGCAGCTTCTCACAGACGCCCACCCCTATAGCTCTCCCCACTGCCAAAACCTGTCATGAAAACCCAATGCCATAACATAACATAAACATATCTCAACACTGATAAATTAGTTTTTTCCTGAATAATATTTTTCAGGTTCTTGTCTAATTACCTTTCAGCTATCGTCTTATCTCACCATAGTGAGGGGAATCTTATGCCAAATACAACTTAAGTTATCATTGTTTACAAGGTTTTCAGACAGTTATCTACATATGCATGAATATATATATATATGTATATATCTAGCTGTACAGATAGACATAGACATATACATTAAAAATGTTAATATCACCCAGTGAAAAAGCCCCTGTAGATATCTTCAGATCTTCATTGCAATTCCTCAGAACTCCAATTAAAATTCTGTTTTCTCATGCTACCTTCAAAGCATCTGACAATCGTTAAACTTACAGAGTTTTAAAACCACTGCCTAGTATCATCTCTGGGCTTTATTTTACCACTCATAGTCTGCAACCATCTGTCTCAGACCATCTGTTGTCTCGTCTTCTACTTAGTTTGAAAATTCTTTGGATGGGGATCGTCTTCTTGGCTCACATTTGACAAAGAGCTCCTGGCCTCTAATAGATTTCTAAGAGTATTTTGGTACTACAAATAATAGTAAGAATCAACTTAGCTGTCAGTCAAGAAAGTATATTGCAATACAGTTCAACCAAATATAAGGAAAGAAAACATTTACAACATCTGAAAGATTTCATTCTTGTGGCAACTTTTAATGTCTTACATTTGACGCATTTCTAGAACAGTAATTTTCAAATGTCTGTGTATAAGCAGTAAGCATTATTACAACTGACTGAGCTGAAGTCATAATTTAAATAGCAACTTAAATCCCTTAGTTTTCTAAGATTTTATGGGCTTATTTTCTTCGTTAAGTTTAGAGCTGCTGATTTTTCTGGAAGATCTCTTTGTATGAGTATTGATAATGTAGTTTGTGGGAATATGCTATACTTTTAGTCTGAGCTATTACAGGGAAAAAATCTGGACTGAATTTTGGTTTATATTCACTTTACTCACTTATGCTGGTTGTTTCTAGGGTTCCTTTATTTTGGTCAAAAAATAAACCTATTAGTCGTTAAGAAAATAGAGTAGTGAACCCATACACAATTAAAGTCTGGTCAGATGTATCTCCATTACCATTTTCTCCAGAGAGAGACTGTCAGATTTCACTTTAATTCCAAGACTACTATGAAAAATCACCTTAATTATAGAATTCTTGGCATGGCATTTATGTTGTCATTCAGCTTGATTGATTCATATTGCTGAGTTGTCAGTCTAAAAATGTATTAAATTTATTTTCAAAATGTATTTTCATTAACTATTTTCCTGTTATGCAACTGTAATATAAGATGTGTCTTTCAGAAAACTTCTTAAAAATCACCATACACTTTTGATTACGGATTTTTGAGCTTGACTTTCACTAAGAACCTCTTCATTGCAAAACACTGAATCTAAGAAAGTTGCTTCGGATTTAGTCTTGGGCTTGGCCTCACAATCAGTAAGGCTAAATGAAAATTAAAAGAAAAAAAATATTATGTATTATCTTACTGACATACATTCATATGTTCTAGTTTATTAGAAAATGTAAAACTTTCTTTGATAAGTTACCCCTGACCATATAATACCACTATTTTAGAAGAGTTTTACAGAGTTGTGCACATGAAAGTAGCAGCAGTCAAGATCTATAATAGTTGTTGAATTATTATAATGATCTTTGCTGTTACCATATAATTCCAAGAATGCTTATGTACATTTTAGTTTTCTCTCTTGCCAGAAATATTCATATATAAAACTGGGGAAAAAAAACGCTATGGACCATTACTGTTGGAAAGAAATAAAGAAGAAGGGTATTCTACTTATCTGATAGATACATCTATAAATATAAAAATATATTTTCAATAGCTAATGTGTTCAAATAATACATCCAAGCCAAAATTTATAGTGGTTAAGTAACAAAAGTAAGCCAGGCCATTCTCTCTGATAATTTCCAGCCCCTCCAAAAGTTGTGCCAGATCTGCAACCTGTAATAATGTGCTCTTGATAAAATACATTCTTTTTCATGGCCTGAACATTTGGCTCATATGGTTGCCTTCTGCTCTGTCAGGAACTGGTGTAAGGATGAAGAAGGCTGTGAATACAGCCTTCATAAATAGAATTTGTTTATGCACTATTTCAAATAAACCAATGAGCTTGTGAGAGAGGGGAGGATAGGTCAAAGACCAAAGGAATAAAATTTTTTGGCAATAGGATGAAATTCTAGCCATAGTTGAGTGTAGAAGTATACAAACATTATGAATCAGTGCCCCTATATTGGCTTTGTTATCTTTTAATTCACAGTAGTGCATCTTATTTTTTCTGTCTTTTCCTTGGTTTGATAAGTGCCACATCAAAACACTTCAGTAGACTGTAAAAAATATTTACAGACTTCTGAATGCCAACAATATTACTGCAATTATCATATAAGTGACGTACAGCATTAAAAAGCTATTCTTATTTAAGAATTTTTTTATTTAAGTAGCTCAGTTGAAAATCACCATCAAGTAACTACATACCAGAGCCAAGGGAAGCAGAGAAACCACTTTGTTGTGTAGGACAGTAATTTATCTTCTTTACTCTGTAATCCTGCTTGTCATATAAAACTGTGAGGGCAGACCTGTAGCTCAGTAACATAAGGCTTATTAAAAATAAAATACATTTCAACCCCACTTCCAAAGTGGTAAAATACAAATTAATTAGGATGCTGCCAAATAAATTATGCTGCTTATGCTGTATAAGTGCTCAATAAGTTTATTTAGACTGAGTTTTAGGTGCCCAGCTGAGGTAAACATGGAGTTTATTTGCATAGAAACAGTCCAGCTAGCATAAGATAGGCAATGCAAAGAAGCCCCCTGTTTCTTTTCCAAATCAGTATTTGTTAAGATAATTTGCTTTGCCATATTAATATATATTATGGAGTAGAAACCTTCTAAAAAGAAGCCTCATATTTATTCTTCTACTGACATACTCCCAAAATATTTAGAGGTATAGAAAAGTATGTATACAGGCTTTTTTTTTTTTTAAGATAATAAAATGTTGTCAATTGTAATTGAGAGATAGATGTCAGTCTTCAACCTGTCATCTAAATACTCTTTTGTTAAATTTATTTTAATTTCTCTTTTTGGTTAACTATATTATTTAATTTTACCTATGATTTAAGAGCAAATATCCTTTCTCCTAATGGATGAGGATTAAAAAAAGAAATAAATTAAAAATCTTTCTAGGAGCACTGCCCTATGTTCTGGAAGATGAGTGGTTACACTGCAAAATCCAACAAAAAATGGTATTTCATTTTAGACAAAATTTCTAGGAGTTAATTGGTAACCAAACTATGTTACCCAGTGACACATAAAGAACTGAAGCCTTTTGCGTAAGAACATACAGAGGAGTGATGGCAGGAGGAGTTAGAGATCTGGTAGCTTAAAATGTTCATCACCACACCCATGGTGTTAGATGCAGAGCTCTCCTTTGACTCAGAAATACAGCTGGGAAATGCTTAAAACAAAAAGTTTCTGAGAGGTTTGAATACTCATTTCTTCTCCATTTCAGAAGACCCGGGAGACACAGAGGCATGATAGTTACTTATTTTGAACTTGCCAGTTCTATATCAGTGCAAAGACATCTAAAAATTGATTTTCACATTATAGGTAAATATTTTCTCTCTTAGTTTATCTAATACATGCTTAATTTATGATATTTTTAGAATGCAGAGGCTGTAAACTTGTGGATAGTATTTAGTTAGCCTTTTTTTTTTCCTCAAAAAAAAAAATAGTTTAGAGTTTCATTTGGATATTCATTCCTTCCAAGATCATATGAGCTGGTACCTTGTTATAAGACGTGGCAAGGAAGAAACATCCCAGAAGAGATTTTACAAATACAGTCTACCCATTTGGTGTTAATGAGTGAGTGCAGAACCCTGGAGGTTAATAGAGGCACAATGCTTCTCAAGGCATTCCTCGTATCTCATCCACTGTGAATTCAGCTGTTTATTTTGGTACAATATCAGGGCTCTATGCATTCAGGTGATTGAAAAATTTATTGAGTAGGGTTACAAGCTGAGGCACATCAATATGTTTATGGCATATTTGTATTTCAGGTTTTCCATGAAAGTGTGAAATTACTTCTGATCCACCTGTGTAAGTATAACAGGACTTTTAAATAAGAAGGAACTGATTGTTTCTGCTGGGCATAGTTTCTACACAATTTTTCATTCATTTCCTTAGGTGCTAAGAGGCCAAATGTAGATCAAAGAACATTTTTTGGGGGAAATCCGACATCTCTTTTTCCAGTCATCTGTAATTAACAGGTAAAATTGATAACTTTATTTCTAAGTCTCCCAGTGTCCCCAGCTAACAATATGGTTTCAAAACGAAATGTTGTAATTGGTAGATCTTAATTTTTCCAGACCACTTAATTTTCCTTTAAGCAGCAGTCATATGATGAGAATCTCTTTTTGCATCAGACTCTTTTTCTCCAGTCTAAAAATCCTAAAATAATTTATATTTTAATCTCTGCTTTTTCTGTTTGGGTCAACTGCTAATTTATTCTACTAGCTACAGCACTTCTATTTAATCTGGAAAATTCTATGACTATTTGTAATGCAGGGTGAGCTAAGCTTAATTTGAAAAAGAAATGTAACTATTTTCTCAAAGTGCAAAACCTGAATTTGCAAGTAAAATATTAGATTGCGCAAAGAACTGAAATGCAGGTTCGTACTAAAATATGAACACTGGTTATGATGTGCTGTGGCTACCCTAATGTAAAGAATACTTGCAAAAATTGAATGTTTCAAGTTATCTAATAAAGGTCTTAGAGGATCTAGAAATGCACTGAGGAAGACACTGAGAAGTTCTGGACAGGCAACAAAGCCATGTAGATAGACGATCTGGCCTTAAATTTATATAAGGAAAATACAAACCCCATTTATTATTAAAAATGGAGATCCCCGAAAAATAGACCAGATAAAGAGTTGTGTTGCAGGAGGGTTTTTTTTCCAATTTTGTTAGGTACCTGTTGTTGGGTGTGAATTTTTTCTCTTGCAGTTCAAATACTCACCATAATGTTTTATTCCAGTTAGTGACTGCATTCTTCATGAACTTTATTTTGCTTTCCTAAGGAAGCAAGTCTATTTGTTTAAGCCAGTATATAAGTAATATTTAATTTTAATTCTGATAAAGAAATAGAAAATCCATAGCAATTTTAAAATACTGAAAAATTAATTGCCCTAATTTGGATATTAGGAAAGTATTCTGTCAAGTGTCTTTGGAGCATGGAACTAAAAAGAAAATAATTTTCTATGAAATTTTTGTTTATTTATAGGAATCAAACAATTTTATAAGTTATAGTTCAAATGTCATAGATTTTCTGTTTTGATCTATTTACTGTTAAAAAAAATATAAACCCGTAGATATTTCTAAAATTTCAAAGAGGAATTAGTTGCTCTAATATAATGAAGTACCTAGGAGTCTTTTACATGCAGGTGGAACAAGGCTTCATCTCACGCTGCTGTCTAAGAGACCATATAAATTTGATTCTGTGTTTAAGTTTAATTTCTTCATCAGTTATTGGGCTTGACTGTACACTCAGTGAAGTCATAGGTAAAGTCATTACCTTAAAAAAGCCCTTTTTTTGTTAATTTTTTTTGGCTGTATTTTTTGAGCTCCTGCCAAGGTACTGACATAGATCCCAACTGAACAAGAGTTTAAGTCTTTGCTTAAGTCTAAGCACATAATTTTGTCTAATTAAAATTCTATATGGATGTGGCAGACTTCCAGCCCTTATTCTTAATACAGTTGGAACTCACAATTGGATAGGAAGGAATTATGCTTTCAGTAAAAAAACATCAGGCCTGACGAATGGAGGTTTGATGTTATCTTACAAAAGAAAGGAAAGCTTTGTCCACACCATAAAAATACTTTTACTCCTGCAGAAAAGCCTTTCTTTGCTATGAGAAACTCCAATAATGCATTCTGAAATCCCATCTATATTGCACGCAGTAATCATTTGATGACTAGAGTGAAGAAAGGCTATCATTTCTTTTGTAATAAGAAGTTGTTACAGAAGGATTTTGGCATGGGACTGTTACATAGTACAGAATACATAACCCCCAAAGTTTCATGAAGGTACTATAAATGGATGCCTAGTATTGTCCCTCACATACTTTCAAAAATCAAAGAGAAATGTCTTGTTTCGTAATGATTTCTTTGCATAGTTTTCACTTTTCCTTTGTGGAATATAGATGTTATTTTTCATGCTGAATTCTGTTGACTTTGTGGTTGACTGAGAGAGATAATGCTCATTCTGATCTTTTATAATCACCAATAAAAGTGGAAATAGTATTTTTAGGTGACTTAGCATTTGGGCTACCCCTACATGCTAGATCAGCTGTCCTTAACACACCATCTGAAATGAGACTCTGTCATAAAAAAGTGCTGAATAGCTAAGCAGATTTCAAGACTTTCTCAGTTCTATTCTGCTCTGATACTGGCATCCGTGTAAGCCCGGATAATACCTCTGCATACTCTTCTCTTCCTCTAAAAGGTAAGAGGCAACATTATTAAAAAGGGTTGGGATATGACATTGTTTTACAAAATACTACAGAAGGAGAATCGTCTGTTTCAAGTTTAAGCACTCCAAAGTATTGTATGTGCAAAACTGTAAATAAGAGTTGAGACGGTGCTGTATAGATTTCTCCTAAATTCCTACGAGTATGCCACAACTGGGGACGTGTGTTTTATTTCTGTTATAAGAATTATTAAAAGAGGCTTTTGGCCAATACACAGTAAAGCAGCAGTGTCATCCAGCAGACACCTTTAATGAAATTTTGCTTAGTGCTAGGAAGAAAATAGAATTCTTTACAATAAATATCTTGCAACTTTCTCTTTCCTTTTAATGACACTCACTTAATAAAGATAATATCAAGTATTGTTGGTTATTTGGTAAAATAAATATCCCAGAAAGTATTTACTGGAGAAAGTAAAAGCTTTATATAAATGTCAATGAACTAATGGGACCTGTTTAGAAGGCTGGATCAGCATTACAGTTCTAAGAAAATGTTGTCTAATCTTGAATAGTAGAATTTTGGATCCTGCATGTTGGACGACCAGCATTTCCTAAATTTAATTTAATTTTTAAAGGTTTTCTCAGGATTCAATGTGATTTTAGGATGAATAATTTTAAGCCTGCATAACCATAAATAAAATATTGTTCTTTATTGTTTGATACAGGAGTATTTTTTCTTGTCAGCAGAAAAAGTATTATCATGATGCAAAGTAAATAAAATTACTGATGTATTCAAACTAGTCTTTGTACAAATAATATTATTTTATGGCAAGTCAGAGTATTTCTGTATCTCTTTTTTTTTATTTTTTATGAGATTATCTAACACTGAGTAAGATGTTTCATTTATAAACTGTGATTGCAACCTGGCATTTAGAGGTGGGCTTTCTTAACTGGTTGTAATTTTAATATTTTACATTTCAAGCTCTAATTTTTCTTTTAAGCTTTGTAATTTGAATTATTTGAAAAGTCCTATTGATGCCTAGCATCAAATTTAAGTCTACGTAATCAAGTATAAACATATAGACATATAATCTTAACTAGGACATAAAATAAGAACACTTACCAGCTAAAATTAAAAAAAAAAAGGAAGTTGAAATGAAATAATGGCCAAAGGTTTAAACTCACTCTCTGGAACTGGAAAGGAACAGAGAATCCCATACGGTGTTGCCAATCTATAAATAAGCAATTAAATTTATCGGCTGTAGCAGAAGAACTTACATGTTCACTCATGTGAATACAGGCTACACAGCCTGGCCTTGAATGAGTGCTTCTGAATAAAGAATCCAGCAACATAAAGCAGTATTGATGTGCAAGCTAAAAAGAGCTAAACCTTGAATGAACTTTAGGGACTCTGGTTTTTTTCCCAACAGTGCCCGTTTCATACCAGTTAAGCATCTAGGAAAAAAAAAAATGCAAATATTTTTCGTGATGAAGATCATCATGGAGAGAAAACTTTTCTTTTATAAAGTATTATTTTTACCAGTTATTTTGAAATCCACCTCCTTCTTGTCCCATACAATCTTTGACCTTGTCAGTTTTAATAGGTTTTAACTTTTATTCAGCTGTCATATTCTTGTTCTCATTTTCCTTACTAAAAAAACTTACCATCTGTCTGAACCAGCAATATTTTCATTGTTAAGGCATCTTCTCCCACAACATATGTCTTCAATTTCTAATGTGAATCAGAATACTTGAAGAATGTTGTCACTGATCATGCCACCAATCTGATTGAATCAGCCTTGACATTTTGCCAATTAAACTGTGCACTTTAAAGAAAAGTATAAATAGCACTTGCTTTATTGAATGTTTCAGTATGGCTTACTCGCATAATGAAACAGTTTCCTACATTTTTGGGGAGATTCACAGAATAACAGGAATTTCAGTTTTGTGGTTCACTTAATAAATTATTTTTGTAGTAGTTTACTTAGTACTAGGATTTTTAAACTTTAGATATTTTTAAGGAGTTTTTTTAACATCTAAATTATCAAGTGAATTAACCTAATAAAACATGCATTTGCATAATTCTGGAAGCATGACATAGTATAAAAAAATGTTCAGGCCATGGAATCTATGATAAATTATATTGTTGTCTATTTCTTGCTCTCCAATGCCTGATTGAAAAGTATTTGTCATCTTTTATATTATCTATTCACAGATGCATTAATTTCACATCTTTTTCTCAGTAAAATAATATCCAAAATATATTTTGCCATTAGAAAACAATAACTTCTAAGGACATGAAAGGAAGTGCAAGAGAATAGAAAATCCAAATGTTGATGGAAAAAGGCCTTAATGTGATTTCATTTTGAGAGTATATTTTCAGGAAAACTGGTTTCATCTGGTAGAAATTAGGAGCACTTGGAGACTTCAGTATTACTTCCTATAACCAGCATGTTCTGCACTGGCTCTTTCTCACAGACCGTTGAACAGTTTCGTCCTGCAAGATACTGAATGTCTTGTCTCCCTCCTATTCAAAGGTTTCCAATAAGGCTAGCTGAACTTTTTCCAGTGGAGCTATTCTGCAGTGTAAAATTATTTTTTGACCATGCAGATTTCTTCCTAAGAGAAAGCCTTCTTTTCAGAATGTTTACTTGGGAGTTTTGTTCTTAAAATCTAGATGGTCCAACTTCGATAAATCCCAAAAGTGAAAGAAAAGGTAAAATATGATTGCTTAATAACTTTTTTTTAACTTACCATGTATGGCTATGTCATATGCAACTATACATATATGATGTATGTGTTACATATAAATGCAACACCATATGTAGATACCACATTGTCTGCATATGCATATAACATGATGCCAAATTCAATGGGGTCACCTCAGTATGCAGAAAGAAATTGAAAAGACCTTACCCACGCTAAACCCCTGAATTTCTGTATGTAAAGTGTTAATTGGTGGCAAGGACTAATGCAATTTTCTCAGTTCAGACTGGGAAAGAGCTAGTGCTCTAGGCAGCTGATAACTTCTCTGGAATTATCTCTCTCTCTTATATTCTCTCTCTTCCACCTGCCGAACAGCAAAACTGGGACAAGTGACTGAGGAAGCTGTTTTTCTTCTTTAAAACATAACTCTGTTCTCCTTCCAGTTTTTAAGCTGCTTTGGACAGTTCTGTTACCTATCCTCTGTACTTCAAGAAGCAATATGCAGAGCCACTGTTTGCACTTAAGAAGAGAGCTATTTATCTTTAAAAAAGGCAAACGTCTTTGACTGTGCAGAAAAGTTCCTATGTACATTACCTGAGAATGAGCCTATATCTTGCAGTATGTGTGCATATACATTTTTGCAGTGGGGAAGCCTTGAGTAGGGCCATGGAGAAACAACACAAAGTTGTCTTGCATCAAAGTTATTATTTGCATCAAAAAATGCAGTTGTGTTACTGAGTCACAGCTCCTTTCATGAGATAGAGCAGTAGACCTGACCTACCTATCATGCAAAGCCTCAGTTTGTCCCTAAAATGTAATTTTCTTTCATTACTAAAAGGGTTGTACAATGCCCTCGTCACAGATGTGCCATAGTATTTAATAATAATGGAAAGATGATTTGCGTTCTTCTGCTTATACAAACAGTGATTTTCAATAAATGTAAACAGGTAAAACTCAAAAGAAAAAGGAAAGAAAATACAAATATACAGAGAAAAAGAAGTCATCACTTTCATTACACTTAATGTAGAGCAGAAGATGACAGAGAATATAATTTATTTCCATTTGACAGGGAGAGATTTGCCTTAGAGTTCTGTAACTGGGACACACAGTATTGGTATTTCAGGAGAAAACAAAAGCTTGTGTCCAAGACCAGTGTAATGAGTATTTGTTAAAGCCTTACATTTTTAAAATCTGAATCTCATCTATTTTAAGATTGGACTGATTTTAGGAGAACTGTCAAGCAAGGACACATGATTTCACAGAGCATTTTTAAAACTGAACAGCAGTTTATGTGAGGAAATCTTTATGCCTTGTGTTAGTATTTACCCAAATTGAGATCATCACCAATCTTTATTATGTTCTTCCTTGCCATTTAAAACAGATACTAAAAAGGGGAAAAAAAAAAAGTACAGCAGATAAGATACTTTATCCCATGGTGAGAATAACAAACAAGATGAGACTTATGTAGAAGGAAATTTGCATTCCAGTCAGTGTTCGTGTGTATAATCAAGTACTGTGTGCAGTTAAATGAGTCTGTTGTCTTGCTATAATGAGTATCTACATCCATCCTAACAGTTAATGAGGAATAAATGACTTATTATCAATGAATGGCAGTATCTAAATAGCCTTGCAACAAAAACAGAATATTAATATGTGTAGCTAAAATAGATCTTAAATGATAATGAACTCACTTAGACTATTAATTATTTTAAAAGCCTCTAGTGCTTTTAAGGTTTAATGCTTCTGGATGGAATTGGAGCTCCACTGCTTCAAGTACCCTTGTATGTTTGCAGACAGAGTTAACAAATGACCCTTTAAAACTGTGTCTTAGAACTGAATGGAAAAGGGCTGTTATGAAATACCAAGGCCACCATAAAAAATCAGACCAAAGATCTCTCTAGTTCAGAATTTTATTCCCACCAGAAATTAGGCCTACTCACTTCAGTGGAAACAGCTAAAATAATCTCTATAGCTGATGGTGCATTAACTGACTCCCTTCCTAATCATCAGCTGAGGGTGAGCCTGTGCCCTAAGGCACAAAGGCTATACCTTTTGCTCTCTCTTTTTTTTCTTAAAAAAAAAAATAAAAAAAAAAAGATTTTCTACTGCAGCAGAATGTCACATGAATGTCAAATTCATTTCTCTAATTTCTAAGATCTTGGACTCAGTGATACCATGTTCAGACCATGAAACTGCAATTATATCAGAAATTTGGCTTGTTTAAGCTTTCCTGGCAGTGAGTAGATGAAGTGACCTCTTTTCTAAATAAAGTAAAAAATTCTGGATGAAGAATTAATTAGGGACTTTCTTTTAATTCTTCTTAACTTTAGCCAAGTTCTCAGCTATTATTTGCATCTAGGATGCTATTCTCAGAACTTGGTTTGATTCAGAAAAAATAAGTATCTTAGATAGCCTTAAGTAAAACAGTATAATACTAATCAAGTTTTGATCACACCACCTGATGCCACAAAGTTCATGTAAAACTGCTTTGATTTCATATTCTCCAGAATTTCTATTTTCAGATTCAGGCATTTCTATTTTCAGATTCTTTCACTAAGCTTGGCAGGCTAATATGTGTTTAAGAGAAAAAAAATTGTGGTGAGAATCATTATTATAGTTATTTTTTAATGGAATTTCACTTTTCTCTTAGATATTTTGCAAGCAATATGCATTTAAACTGTGTTTCTGGAAGAAAAGAAACTCTGCTCTAATGCTCTAAGTGAAATTATTTAGAACACAACACAAAAAAGAAAATCAAACCTCATTGTAAATTCTTATGAGTACACAGGTCAACAAGTCTAATGTCAAATGTTGTGTAGTAAACATCACTCTTTGCAATCTGATCTAAACACACAATAATATATACTCATGCTGGTAATTAATGAGTGCTACACAGGACTTGAAAGAATCTATATTTGAATTTCAGATAATGAGTATTTCTTAACTAGCTAGTTGCCATGAGAGACTTTCAGAAAATTTCCAGAATAAATTTTTATTATACTTCTTTTCCTGATTCAGAAAAATTCTCAAATAAAATTGAGCATGGAAAAAGTATGCATAGAAAAGAATGAGAAATATATTGTTTCTCTCTATTTGTTCTTTTATGCTTTCCTTTCAACTGAAATTCAATATTCTTAGTACTATGTTGTTTTAAGATAGGTCACGAAATTCACCTGAAGTCTAAACCAGGGTCATCTAAATCTGTGGATAATAACTGGAGTTTTAACTCAACTCTATGTTCAGTTTGGTGTCTGTTATAGCAAAAAAAGTATCTCTGTTTCTGATTTTCTACAATTCCTTCAAAGAGATACACAGCTGCCTTCCAGTACCTAAAGAGGGACTGCAAGGAAAGCTGGATAGGGACTTTTTACAGGGGCATGTAGTGAGAGGAAAAGGGCTTATGGCTTTAAACCGAAAGAGGGTAGATTTAGACTAGATATTAGGAAGAAATTCTTCACTGTGAGATGTTGAGGCACTGGAACCGGTTGTCCAGAGAAACTGTGGGTGCCCAATCCCTGGAAGTGTTTCAAGGCCAGGTTGGATGGTGCTTTGAACAATCTGGTCTAGTAGAAGGTGTCCCTGTCAGGGCTGGAACTAGATGGCCTTTATGATCCCTTTGAGTCCAAAATATTCTGTGATTCTGTGATTCTAAAGTTCTGTAACACATTTTGGCAGCTGGTTTCCTCCTTAACTGAGGTAAAACAAACTGGTATTTCTACTTCGAAGTACCTGATGACCTAAATACAGTTAACAAACCCATAAGGTGTATTAAAAGACATCTAGACATCTGATGTCAAGATATTTGAGTAGTTTGTGTTACACCCAAAATCTCCGTATCAGTTTAAAGGAAATACCAGATGTGTAAAGCCGGTAATTTATTAGTGTAATTGGAATATTAACTGTCTAATTGAAGACTTATTAATACAGGTAAGAAAGATTAAATAAAAATTGTTTGCCCCAGGATACGCAGACATCATTTTTTTGCTAGGAAACTTCAGCAACTTATGCTTCATTCTTTCTTGCTCACCCATTTTTAAAGTTAGATCTTAAACCTGAATTACAGACACAATTGACAAATAATTCAAGTTTATGCAATAAATCAGTCAAATACTAAGAAAGTTCTAATTCAGAAGGTACAGTTAGTTCAGTAAGAAAGCCATTTCCTTGGATATGTCACTGCTGTGCTGGTAGTCATGCAAGGTTTTCTTTTAAATACAAAGGATTAAAGCATTTGTTGTAATAGAAAATGAGAATCCATTTTCACGAGGAGATCGTGCATTCTCAAAGTCTAAAGATTTTCTGAGAGGAAAGCTTAAGCTGTTAAGGAAGTATTCTGCACCCAAGAAAATTTCACCTTTAATAAAACATCTCTAAATGTGAGCACTTAATCAAAGTAAAAGCATTATTCTCTTCAACAAAGTATTCAAATTGATCTCTGGAGAGTGTGTGGGAACAAAGAGAAGATGTGAACTGAAATAGTTGAAATCTCAAATCTTATGCTAAATAAAAGCATTATAAGATATCATCAAAAATATGCAGTAAAACATTTAAAATCATAAAGTCAAAGTTCATTCTGTTGTGTGCACCAGACACTGAATGCTTTCTGAAAATGATGTGCTACTTTTTCAGGAATAACATGACAAAATTGCTTCAAACATACCAAAAAGTTTTCTCTTTTGGCCTGTGCAAACAAAAATACGAGAATTTTCAAGATGCAAGGAGCAGTGGAAGCACTGATGATTTTGATTTATACTAAGAAACAAACATACGAAAGAAAATGGTAGATACTAGAACAGTGAGAGTAGCCCCTAATGTAAGAAGCATCGGTTATGCTGTAGTGAATCAGATTCCAATTTTAGAATGTATTAGTTTAATGTTAGGAGTAAACAAACCAAAAATGTTTCATATCAAAGTTTTCCTAATTTCCCACATCATAAATTGTCTTTACACCTGCTGTTTATGAGACTGTAAAGGTGTCTTATCATGCTAGCAACAGAAAATATCATGGTCAAAAAACTACAACACTGCTGTGACTGCAACCTGAAAGCAATTTTCAAGGGAAGTGTTAAAGAGTATTACATTAAAAAGTGGTTTAAGAGTAAAGATGTGCTTTTATGTTCATTTAAGTCAGAAAAATAATATGATGCAGTTGATTTCAGTACATAAACTGTTCGAGATTCTGTGTCCATTTGTTAGTTGTAGGTAAAATATAATGCTAGATTTTCCTGGATAAAGTCACCTTGATACTGATGAAATATTAGGGAGAAAATGCTTGGTAAAATAATAGATTTGCTCATTCGTGTGTTTGCTATGTAAGATTAATAAACTTATTTTATTTATGACTTATAGTAGCACTAGGGAATCTAACTGTTTTTCTTAAGTAAAGACATAGATCTCTTTTTTGGGGGGGGGATTATTTTTATGATGAAATCAATTTTAAAGTTTCGTTTTAGTATCTGGTTGTCAGTTACTATCCGTCAGCAATTCCTTTATACTTTATTATAAAGTGGTTTGCCTTGGTACATTCTATTTCATAGCTTTTTCAAAGAAATCACATGAAAAGTGTGAAAGCAGTCAATGAGCCATACATACCCACATAAAGTTAAATATACTTTTTATCTCGGTTGCATATTTATTTTATGCAGTATTTCACTTGATTCGCAGCGAGTTGGAAACTTGAGTGTTGCTTTTCATATCAAGTCACACTTTAAAATTATTATCTGGTAGCTAGAACTATTCTGCTGGGATTGAAGCCATCCCCAAGCCCTTTAATTTTGCATGTTTCTACTGTGGAAAGTAGTCTTCAGGTATACTGCGTAAATACAGACCAATGGGTTTGGCATCAATGCAGTTATTCACACCTTCTTTAGCAAACCAGAACCCATCATTATTTCATTTCTGTTTCATTGACAGAGCACGTCCATTTTCTAAGTTGTTGCAGGGCTGTGTACTACCATCACGACTATCAATAGACACCTTACTTGTACAAAAGTCTGAAGTCATGAAGATAGTTTTTGAGCAGTATTCTTGGTGAGCTGGTATCTATTTGTTCACAGAAGTGCAGTGAGTTCTGTGTTTTATGGGCACGTGGATAGCAAACTGTTGGTCAAATCCTCCCTACCATATTTCGGACAAAAACAGCTCCCAATACATGGCTTAAGCTTTACTGAATTATACTATGAAATTTCGAGTCTCTTGTAGCAGCCTTAGAGAGGACATTGACTTTGCTGGAAGAGAAGGAAATATGAGGGACACATTAACAATGGGAACTGAGAAAATTTTAAAAAATATTTAACTTTTAAAAAACTTTAAAAGGTTTCACTTTTTAAAGGAAGGCAATAGGAGCTATACTTCTAAAGGTAAATTTTTTAGACTACTTCATTGGAGTAGAATATTAAACTAATTTTTGCCAGTGAAAAAAACTTTGGGAGAAGTGAAGTGCTTTCAAAAACTGGATTTACATGTATTTGAAAAAATGTTCCCATGTTAAAATTGTTGGACTCTGACCAATGACAAAAACCATTTGAAATAAAATAAATAGACTGCTTCTGAAATCTATAAGAAGCAAAAAAATATTAGCAGTGTACACGAAATCAATATTCCGGCACAATCTTCTTTACCTGTTTTCCTTGTGACTAGGACACAAAAAGTGAGAGTAAATATGCTCCTTTCAGAAATTCTTTGATTCTGGCAAACTGGAAAATTATGAAAATCTGATGTTTATCCAACAGTTCCAGAATCTATTGTTTCTGACCTATGATTTTTCAAGAGAAACCTAACTTTCAGCAAAATTAAATAAGAGCCAATTCCAAGTAGCCGTATCCTTATATAAAAGTGTGAATACTTCTTACAGCTGAGACACTGACTTGCAAGTTCAGCAGCCAAAAACCAAAAACTCAATATTTGGCACCAAACAACTGATCAAGATCAGACAAAAGATCAGTTTTGATTCATTTTTTGATATGTGTAAATGTAGTCTTGAATGCTTTCTTTGAAGTGAATAAAAAAGTAGTTCATTTGGAGTTAAATATTTTGATTTCCAAATTTTCTTCTTTTCAGTAAAGTTTGACACAATGTCAGAGTATCAGTCATATTTTTTCATACATAACTATTCCAAACACTTCAAACTGCAGTTTATTTTTTATTTAAACTAAGGCAGTTCATCACAACTTGGTGAGGCAAGTCCGTGTCTATAAAACCATAACATCTAGGTCAGGAAAGCATGTCCAAGTGGGTTTTTTTAAATCTATTTCCGAATTGAAAAAAAAAGTGTTAAATGCACCTCTGATAAGACCGTGAGTGAGCCAGAGCTTCTAGGTAAGTCTAACATTGCTTAAAGCAAATATAACAGAAGCCACATGAAAAGCTTACACACTCTAAAGATAAGCTTTAATAAAAGACAGAATCAAAGCTGAAGCTTTTTTTTAGTGGAAGAGACCTGCTAAGGTGGGTGATAAAAATGTATGTAAAAAAGCAACCTCCCAGACCATTCTGTCCTTAAAGGACTGTCTCTCCTCCAGCCTGGCTCTTGGTTTAGAACTTAGTGCCTATGACAACTATCTTTCTCACTAACACCCTTGAGTCCTGCCTACATGTCTCCTTGCTTGTCACCATAGGGATGATAGGAATTCTTGTCACTCGTTTGGGTTTCTTACTTTCTTAGTGACCCCCCATGCTGCTTATCCAGCAGGAGCTACTCACAACAGACACTGAATCATATTTTGGCACTGTATACACAAATATGTATTGCGATAGGTTTTTTTGTGTTTTTTTTTAGAATTGATTATTTTAAAAATTAAACCTAATGTTGTCTATACTACAAAAGGAAGAAAATACGTGATGGTTAAAGTACCCATAGATGTCCAACTCCATCAGCCTCACAGATCTTCCATGGCAGAATAATCTGAGTATGTAATTAAGCTTGATTTGATAACTCCCTATTTACAATTTTACTCTTTACCCATGAGACTATTAGATCTATCTCCTACATAAAATGACTTGGTGTGACCTGGTTCATTGTATTGGCAAACACATACATTTCCACATCTTCTGCTCAGTTACTAGACAGTAATATGGTAAATACTGATGTCTAATTTCACCAGTTGTTGGAGCAATTGCAAATGTATAAAATATCCTTTAATCATTTGCGAGCATCACCTCTACAATTCTGTCGACTTTTTTCATTAAAGCGAAACACAACCCCCACCAACCACAAAATAAGTCAACATTAAAGTCAAGTGTGTTGTAAGAGTTTTTTATAAGTACATCAAAATTAAATAAATTAATATGTAAGACAGATGCAAACATTGCCATTAGAAGACCTGTAATAGTGGCTGCTTGTGTTATTTGCCAAAAAATTATAGTTCTTTCTTATAAAAAATACAAGAGCAATGACCTGGATGATTGTAGTCTATGCTGTAGATATTCACAAACTGGCCAGTTATGGAAATAGATAATCATTTGGGACCGAAAATCATGTCTAAATAAAGAATTAAAGTGAAGCTGGGGAAATGCATGAACCTGAAGGATATTTTAGAGGATGTTCCTCTTATGACCGCATTATGCAGAGTGAATCTTCTTTCTTTCTGCTTTCACAGAAGTGTTTAGTTCTCAAAACTTCAAGGAAAATTCTTGAATATTTTACAGTTTAATTTTTGTCTATATAACTCAAAAACTATTAGAAATTAAATTTAAGCTAGAAATATGCAATGAAGATGCAAAAAATATTTTGGGTCTCAGTCATAGAAATATGATGTAGAAATACTGACATCCTAAATATACAGTATTGCTTATCTGCCTTGTTTAACTGTTAAAAAGGAGGATAAATTGTAAAGAAATACCAGACATGACATTTGCACATAGAAGGTCAGTCAAACTGCATCTAGTCACCAAGTCATATGACTTCTTTCTGTGCTCTGCTGGATCAGATTTACAGATGGCTAAAGGTATCTATCTTCTCACGTGTGATAATCAATCCCCTCTTTTCATAAAATAAAGATTTGAAGAAAGAAACTTTTTTTTTTCCCAAACTGTTTACAGAAAGAGTAAGTAGTTGATAAATATACCATTACTAATAATTCATATTGTTTATTAGATATGATAGAACATAATTAACAGTTGCATTATATGACTTTTTTTTCCCCCCTTTTATCACTTAGATGTAATCAAATGACTAAGGTCTTGTTACTATAATCAAAACAAATGAAAAGGATAAGTCATAATAGCAGTGTATATATATAAAGGAAACAAAACAAAACAAGAAAAAACAACATCCGTTAAATTTAAATTCATCGAAACTCTTATTTTTATTCAGTCAAGGCTAAAGGAAAAGGATTTGCAGTGTAAATCTGAACTTACCTTCAGGGTTATTGGGAAATTCATGTACATATCGTGAGCAAGTTGGTCCAATTTCATTCATTTTGGCCTGTTGTCTTTATAAAGTCCACTGAAGCTGTTCCTGTGAATGCCATCTCATTATTTTATGTTTCAGCATGGATAATTTTGAGGTACTTTACGTGAAAGATGCTTTTTGGAAATAAATTGGTTTGACTTTGTCATGTAAGAGTAGCAGAATACTTACCTTTCAACTGACTTGGGTTTTTTCCCATTAAAATGTTATCACAGTGGGTTTACAATGTTCTGATGTTGCCATGAATATGCTGCAAAGAAAAAAAAAAGAAAACACAAATTGTGAACAAAATTTATGTTTCTTCCATTGTGTTTCTTTTATAGCGGCTGGTTTTTACTTTATTTCTACACACTCTTTTCCAGATGGTGTTTATGCCTGAAGTGTATATTTAACGTACATCCGTTGCAAAGGAATTAAAAACTAATATTAGAGAGACCTTTTAAGATGCATGGAACGTTAATCAAATTTGTATACAGTGCATGAGTTCTTTACAATTTTTCAAATTTAAGAGCTGTCTATCAAAAAATATTTTAAGATTACTGGCTTTGTCTCTCAAGAGTCTGTTGTGTTTTTGAGGTTTTGAATATGTTTTTGGAGGAAAGGGAATTGCTTTGTTTTGCAAAAGAACCTGGAGCTAACGGTTTTCACCTATGCATTGTACTTTGGTACCTTCCAGCTAATAATGAATCCTTAAGCAGTGACCTGATAGTCATTGCTAAAAAAAATCACAAAGAATGTTAATGAAATCTAAGAGATATCTAGGTTATCCACAGCGATCAGGGCTCCTGGAATAAATAGACAATACTGCTTGACAGTCTACAGTAATTCATATTTAAGAATGAAAAAGAGTGAAGGAGTCTGTCTGCACAATTCCTGACAGGCAATGTCATCAAAAGCCTGGGAGAAAATATTTATTTCCGTGCTACCTCCTGATGTAAATATTACGAGGGAGGCAAAAGCACACTTATAAGCAGTATCTGGGTATGAAAAACTTATTAGGGAAAGGTGCAGATGCACAAAGGTGAGACAGTCAAATTTGTCAATTTGATGTCAGAAATAAAGGATTGTGCTAGTTTCTTCAGATTTTTAAATATGTCACCAACACCGCACCATTGACAAAATCTCCTTAGGCCAGTGACAGCTTTGTTTGCTCCCTGCTGCATGACATCTGCCCCTACATTTTCAAGGCAGTACACAGAAATGTAGCTTTCTAACTCACTGCAGTCAAAAGAAATTGCTGCAGATCTGGAACCTAGTATCTTACAAAAAATTAGCTAGACACTATTGTGTGTCTTTTGTAAGTGCTATACATCAGAATTAAGAACAGATTATTACTAAACCAATAACTTTATCTGTGTGACACGTATTGTGTGTTTTCATCTATTACAAGATACGATTGAGAGAGCAGATATTTTGCCTGTTTCAGTTACACGTCCAGGCTTTGGCTCACAGGATGAAATGCTTGCCTTGGATAATAATGAATGTTTCCATTGAGAAATAACTCCCAGAATAGCAGTATAGTGTACACATTACTTCATATACCACAGAATAGTCACTGCATATAGCTTTTCTCTCTGGTGAGAGGGTATCCATTGGTTTCTGATCTTAGCAGCAAACAAAGCAATTCTCTGTAGCCTATTTTAGTCCCAACGTTATTGGCTGCCACAAACTGAGGACAGGAAAGAATACACATACCTGCATACACTTCTTATACCTCTGATTTAGTGACACACGGAGATAGAAACAGACAGGAAGGAAAAATTTGCAAGTGACTACAAACCACTCTGGAAGAATGGGAGCATCCTGGAGTTGGCATGTACATGTCAGCCTTTTTATGGCTGGCTAATTGAAACTAGTCCTGAAAGAGGTTCAGTAGTGCTTAATTGCCTAAGCATGAGACAGTTATAGATCCATTTATTTAACTCTAGACATTTACCTGAGCTCTCCCGGAGATGAGTCTCACTGCTCCAGGAGCCATCACTTCTTGTTCAGAAAGGAACCCTATCCAGGTCATGACTTGGGACAGCTCAGCACGCTGGTTCTGCTATTTATTTCCATTATGATAGATTCAATTACCTGACAATTGTAAACTTACTTGCTTCAGCAAGGTGGAATTAATCAGAGCACATCTTTAGACATCTGAAAATAATTGAAAAGCCAGTCTTCCTAACTTGGGCTACAGTCACCTTCCATAAGTCATTGGTACATACTTATATCTGCAATAAAATTAATGAGCTTTGAATGCCACAGATGGTCATTGCTATCAAACTCTACATTTTAAAAATGACTGGAACTATAAAGCAAAAGCAAGGCTTAGCTACTCAATATAATCATCTTTAGGAAACCTTTTCCAGCATACAAAGTGTTTTTTGACAAATGGCAATGTAATGTCCTATATTTTCCCTTGTTCTTCTGTCCAGCCTCTTTTCTCCAGGGTGACTTGGTTCTCCCATGAAGGTTTTTCCAAATAACACCACCACATTTGTATTTACCTTTGAAAAAAGAAGAGAAGGATGGTCAAGGGAAGGGGATGATGAACTTTCAATTAATTTGATTTTCATTCCGAAAGTTCATGCTTCTGTCTGTAAGTGAATAGCATAGTTTAAGATTAGGTTGGATTTCTGTCACTTTGTGTTATGTTGTTCTGGTCTGATGTAACATGATGTGATCAAAATAAACATGAATTAATCAGACGTCTACATTTGCCTTTTTTAATCTGACGGAGCTACCCTAATGGTATATTAAGAGAAAAGCTAGAGAGGCACGAAAAAATTAAGCTACTTGATAGATTTTTTAAAATTCTGAAACATTATTTTGAAGTTTTATAAACTGAGTTTAAAATATTATTTTATAAAGTCAAGGCTGTTTCTTGTTCATGCCTGTGCATATTTTCTCAGGAAAAGTAATGAGAAAATGGATTAATTGCATTCACTGTCACATAAATTTTGAAATCAGAAGAGGATTAACAGCAACACTTTCTTCTCTTAATATTCTGCACTTGAGAGAAATAAAAGCAGAAGTCATAGACTGAAAGAAAGGCATTTGATTCTTCTGCAATTAATACTTTAATATAGTAACTACATATTCATTCTTCCAAGAAGTGTTCACTTTAAATCACATAGTAAAGCAAGGATATTTAATGGTAGGTTTAATACTGTAAAAATTATGTGATTGCTGAGAGAACCTGAAAATTGCGTTTGTCCACTCAAATGCAGATTTATCAACGCTAATCACATTTGTGCCTTCTTTTACATTTCTTTCATCAGTAAGAAGGTATTCATTGGAAATATTCTTGTCAAATGCGTTACACAAAGAAGAAAGCAGGCAACTCTCTGACAGAATGAAAGAGAGACAAATCACAGTCCAGGGCCATTGCTTTCTCTCAACAGAGTGTGTTGTGCTTTAACTAACAGAGCATGAGCACATATTGCTTTCCCATGCACTGCTCTTCTCAAGATCAAAGAGTCTTGCCCATTGCAATCCAAATTAACATATTTGTTTGAAAGTTAAGATATTATACTGATCTTGTGCCTTTTCTTCTCTTGAAACACTCCAGGAAATATATATATATATATTTTTTCACACAACCATAAATAAACATGCACATATGTATCTGTGTGTTTCTTCTCTGGGCTTTTAAATAAGTGCAAGAACAGCAGCACGTTTCACTATGTGCTGAATGAAAACAAATCAAAGGATGGCATTGACACATTATTTAAATAAATCACAACATTCTCTTCTTAGTGAGCAAATTGTCTAACAATAATTGTTCAACATGGATCTTGAAACAGACAATTTCCTTGAACAAAAAATGGGGACCCAATGACAATACAGAGAGGCTGCTGCTTTGATAAGTGAACTGGAATGAATATGGTTGGCTTAGTTATAGGCTGAATCTCTGGAATAAGCATCTTGCCATTCATATATCTGTGGTTTCAGTACCACTGTGGGAGTGAATAACTCCAAAACTCCAAGTACTGAACCTAAGTCTTTTTTCTTTTCTCTCTAGAGTATACATCCATAATTCTGCCAACTTGAACTGCGTGGAGAAACAAGTAATTACAACTTACGCTACAATTTAGCTTATATATGGGAAATATAGATCTGAAAGTAAACTTTCTAATCAAAGCATTACATTCTGAGCCAGCAACAAATTAGTTTGATTAGTTATTGTGCAAACTGTTGGCCTAAGAAGCCATCTGTAAATAAAGACAATTGGAAAAATATTGGAGATTACAAACAGCCATAATGTTAACTTGCTTTTGCATTTTCTCACCATGTAGTCCCAATGTGACATTGTAGAATCTGCACAGTAACACTGTATTATGAATATGTAAATATGCCAAATATGCTGTAAGCTCCAGTCTGGCATGTTGATAAAACACAAAGTTACTGCACGCTCTGAAACTGAGCATTAGCTCTCCACATTTGCTAACATTAATCCAAACTACTCCATGTACTGCAGCTTGAAAGATGTTCAATTAAAACTCATTCTGCCTGGTATAAATTACCATTATTATGTTGTGGAAGAAAACCTGGAAATATCTGCTAACTTGTTATATGTGCACTGCCCTTACTCTCACCTCACCTCCCAGACAGCGATTTCAGAAAATTGCCTTTAGTTATTTAAAATTCTGTCATGAGCTGGTTCAAGCAAAACAATAAATAGCTGAATACATGCATAATTTTTTGCGAATTTCATACTTTAGGCTACTGGATATAACTGTTGGCAATAACTGTTGGCAATAGCTGTATTTTGAACATTTATTTTTCTTTCTAGGGTATTTACTTACACACAGGCATACACATACACACATAAACTCATACTTATGGTGTTCATTGCTAAAGTCCACTAATTTCTCTCAAACTATTTTAATAACAATCAAATATGAAGTCACTTTCAGGTCTCCAGTCTCAGAAAAATAATTTATTCATCTATTGCTCTGATGAGAAAAAAAACCCACACAATGCTGCAGTTATTCTCTCTCAGTTTTTAATACTCAAGAAGTTGATCTGTGTAGATGAGCTATCCAAACACAAATTCTGTTATTCACAGACAAAAAAGGACACATATAAATATCTAAATATAGTCTCATCACAAACAGATTGGTTATTTGATTGCTAAAAATGTCATATTAATCAAATAGAAAGTTTAACTTTTATAGTAGCACAGTTAAGGCATATCTGAAAGCACTAATTCAGAAAAGCTCTTGTAAATACTTATAAAACCAGGCAAGTGTCACTATATTTTATTTCCATAAAAATTATTCTAAGCCCTCTGAATTTCCAAATTAGAAAGGTTCTTAAACACATGTCTAACAGATATATAGGTAATTTTACTAGCATCCATTTGTACTTAATAGCACGCATATGCCAGCCAACATTTTCTAAAATATGGCTGACTCCTGGGAGTTTTGCATAGCTGAAGACCGAACGGTGGAATGAACACAATTAAAAACTTGGCAGTATTTTCAGTGCCATCACTCTCCAAACTCCCAATGATAGCTATAAAATCAAGCAGATTTTGCAAAAGCATACAAGGACAGCAGTCTTGTATGCTGGATAAGATCTTTCATATATTTGAGTAGTATCTGACAGGGTCTCTGAGGCTTTCAGGGCCATCCAGCATCTTTGTCTTTTCCCTGGCTGTACTTGTAGGTTTTCTAGTACAGCTTGAGATATATCTGCTAGTGAAAGCCTGAGAAAAGGCTCTCTAGGCCATAGAAACCTGTGCAACTGGCTGAAAAACTGTTCATGTAGTCATGGGGTTACTAGGACCTCAAGGGTTTTGCTGCAAGAGAGCTCTAGCTCAGATCTCGTTGTGGTTTTGCCGTGAATCTCCTGATCGCTTCTTTGTCAGAAGAGGTACCCCGGGATCATGGTTCCAGCACTCAGCTTGCTGGCTGGAGGAGCCCTGTTGAATCATACCTTAAGTGGTTCATAATAAGTCCTCCCAAGTCCTTGAATGCCAGCCATTCCACCCTACACATCCACTCCTTTTGTGCAAATATACTTTCTCATACAGGCATAGCCTAAAATCGTCTAGTTATTTTAGGACATTTAGAGTTGTAGGCAGGCATCCTGATAGTTATTTTTTATTAATTTGTATGTGTCCTTTTAATTTTTAAAGAGATAAGCAATGCACTACAGTTATTCTGTAATAAGTTTTCAACTTGGCACAGATTTTTTTACAGTTTGGTAGACTAACTTCAGACTAATTCAACTATGAATCACATAAACTGTGAAATTACTAAACTGAAAATTATGTATATTATAATTTTAATGCAGGAATTTATAGATATGGACTATAACTGAATGAACTTGTGGAGTTAATTTCCTAGAGTGACTTCTATCACCTTGATGTGTTTAGTGCCATCCCTACTGATCGCAAAACTTATTCCGTCCAGAAGAGCTGACTGATAAAAGTTCTTAAAAATTACAGCTCTAAAGACAATAAACCTCCCACTTACCCTGTAGTCATCTGGTTTTCCCCATAAGAGATAGTACTTCTCTCAATTTACATTTTAATTACTTTTAAGTAATTTAGCAATTTGCAAATATCATACTAGATGACTAAGAGAGAAAAGTAGAAAACATATCACATTTTGCAAAATGCCAAACGAGCAGACAGAAGATCTAACTTTACAGATCTGGGCCTTGCTGTCAATTTGCATTACCCAAATCACAAGATGTTTCGAACATTAAAGAAAAACTTCACTGTAATAATTTTCTTTACTTCAACAAATGTACTCATATATCACCTAAGAGTCAGACAGAGGAGATAGGCTGTGAAACATATTAATGACTGGTTCTTTTTCCAGTAGGATTTAATCAAAAAAGAGAAAAAGACAACCACATAAGCAAAATCTTTGCAAATACAAAAAAAAAAAAAAAAGTAATTAGGCCATTCATCACCAGGTTGCAATATTCTTCTCCTTTTTAATACAAGATTGTGTCCATTGATCTTTACAAATTAAAATAGTGTCAGAAAAAGGTCCCTTCCAACTCAGAATATTCTGTGATTCTGTGAAATATGCTTAGTATATGACAGATCCCTTCTAATTTAATTACTGTGGGTAACATTTTAAAATATGATTAAGTTGCTTATGAACCATTTGAATCATGGCCTGTACTTTTAAGATTTTGGCAAATTTCATCCTTTTGTATAAACTCATTTCTGAAATTAGGGACAAAATGTCTGCATTCTTTCACCAAAAAAAGTGTCCTAGCATCATGAAGGACTGCATTATGATAGTCTTTTACTAGCAAAGGAGAAAAGAATTGGAAATCAATGGACCAAAACAAATCCATAGAGAAGGAAGCCTAAATGAGGGATAAAATAATGACAAGAGGTAAATCCTTAATGTCTTTTGGTTCCCTCAAAGAGTGATGCAAAGAAAAAATAAAATATTTGGGATAGCTGGAGTGGAAAGGAAAACTGTACACTCTGACTAGTACTCTCACCATCTTCTGCAACATCAGCATCTCACCTGGCAGCACTGACTGGTTCATGAAGTGAGCAGACCCAGCCATAGATGGGAATACAGCTTGTATTGCCACCTTCAGTAGTGGATTCTACCCCGATGTAATAAGTATGTTTTGCTGCCTTTTTCTCGGATTTCTTTTGTATTCTTTCTTTATTGCAACCCCTTTATTATTTCTTTTTTTTTTTAAACTCTTTAGTTTGATAAGTAGTTCTCAAAGTGTGCACAAAATTCTACCATGCATATGTCCACTAAACTGAGCAAGATGTTTTTCAGTAACTGTTACACTAACTGCTTAACCCACCCCTCCTTCTCCTTATACTTAGTCAGCTCACCACATTGCTTTATAGAACATAGATAGCAATTGTAACATCTTGATCATGACAGAATTACACAGACTGCTTAACAGCAAAACTATGTCTTATCTGGGGCATTGGAGGCGTTAGGGATCATTATATTATCATCTTGTGCACAGTGAAAGAAAGAGAAGTACTTGCAATTGTTATTAAGCACTAGCATCAGTAAAACAAACTCACTAAGTTTAGTAGGTGGTAGCTGACAGGAAATCTCACACCTTCTTGGAAAAGGAGGACGAATACATGAGGGTTTGTTCATTGTATATTTGCTCACATAATATATAAAGTTTATACTTGAATAATGTCTGATTGGATTCTTTGGTTCAAGATATTAGAACATGCAATACAGAAGAGGAAGAAATGCTGAAGAGGAGAACTAATTAAAATCCAATATGCAAAAAGCAAATCAAAACAAAGAAGCTCAGGAAGACTTTGCACCCATATCTGAGACCTTTCTGTAGTGAATTGCCATAGAGGAAAAACTGTAGTTTCAACGAAATCATGAGGTGATTCATTGATTTATTAATGATGTTATTAACCAGCAGTGAGTGAGTTATACATCAGGATCAGTAATGCAAGATATAAACCATCATGTTTGCCATTTAGAAAGTTCAAGAAACAGCCAACAGTCTAATCCCTCTCCTCGTTCACGGTCAGAGTTATGGGCACAGGTCCCCAGACGACCAGATGTGTTACCAGCTGACCCCCTCATCCACAAGTGCAGGTACCCTGACTGCATATTTCTGTGGGAGATGTATGTGCTTTGGCCTCATGTGCAACTCTGCCACTTCCTACAATCCATTAATCCTCATACTGGTGAGAAAGCACCTCTCAAGTGTTTGAATCTCCCTCTACCATGAAGTCAATTGTTGTCAGGTCTTTCTTACTGAGATACAGAAAGAACACCACACTATCTCTCTCTCACATCACCAACCCACCCCCACTCCAACCTAGTGCAAACCAACAATTTAGCCAGGGAGCATACAAGTTGAATTGCATCTTTTTTAAGTTCTTCTTCAGTTCATTTATAGCACCAGAGATAAAAAAAATAGGGATGACAAAATATTTTTTAGTCTCCTATAAAAGGTCTTGGAAACATCTCTCCATATTTCTAAACCAAATTCAAGAGCAAGTAGGTTAGGATAAATAATTGTGGTAGGTTAACCTTGGCCAGCAGCCAAAACCCCCCCTGAGTCACGCTCTCTTCCCTCTTCTGTCAAATGGGGAGAAAAGAGAAGGAAGAGGAGAAGGTTTGTGGATTGAAAAAAAAGATCAGGGAAAGCAAAAGCTGTTCCTGAAAGCAAAGCAAAAAGCATTCACTACAGATGCCTAGGCACTTCCTGGGAAGCAGGGCCTCAACATGTGTAATCAGCCATTGCTTGGGAAGACAAATGCCATAACCACAAATGTCCCCCCTCCCTCCTCCTTTCCTTGATCTTTTATTGTTCAGCACTATATCATATGGTATGGAATAAGCTTTTGGTCAGTTTGGGCCAGCTGTCCTGTCCCCTCACAAGCACTTGCTCATCCCCCTCCTACTCTAGTGGCGGAGGGAGCAGGGAGGAGGCCATGATGGTGTGCAAACACTGTTCAGCAATAGCCAAAATTGTAACTGGTGTGTTAGCAACACTGTTTTAGCCACAAATGCAAATCAAGCACCAGATGGGCTGTTATGAAAAAAGTTACCTCCATCCCAGCCTGACCCAGTACAGCAACTGAGCATGGAAATTTTTTCTGATTTATTGATAAATATCACGTTCAGAGTAAATTGCAAGTATTTTTAATACTGAAACTGAAAAAGAATCACATTCAATTATACTCTACTGAAAGATTATTTACTTTCATTAATGTAGTGGAAATTATATGTACCAAAAAAAAAAAGAAAAAAAAAAAAAAACAAGAAACCCCCAAAAAACCCAAAAAAACCCCCCACATGGCTCAAAAATAACCCCACCAACCAACCAAACAACCAGTCAACCAAAAAGAAAAAACAGGTTTAGCATTTGATGTATAGTATGATAGCACTGCATAATACCAGTATTGATCATCTGGGGACAAGCCAGGCCTGATGGGAGGAACTCTACTAATAGCAGAGAAAGCCCTAGCACTTACGTCTATGAAAAGTGAAGTGAAAACCAATGCACTTCAGGGATGCTTAGAAAGCAGGAAGACTTTCAAACTGCTTACCATCCAACCATAATTAGTATCAGAGAGTGGAACAATAACATTATATGAAGTAATCACGCCATGAGCAAAACTGCTCATGAGTAGGATGGAGGAGATGGAGTTTCTTTCACATTTTCCTGGATTCAAGCTTGTTGGGGTAAGGTTGTAGATTTGACCCTGGCTAATGCTAGAAAAAGAAGACCTGTCTTTTTAATTCTTTCTGTCACTGATATTGCATGTGGTCATGGCAAATTCAAAAAATATAACAGCTGGTTATCTCATTTTGTATTGAGACACCAGCAGAAAAGCAGAGAAAGAAGCTGAAGATGCAACAGATACTTCTAGAAGCAATGGCAGTGAAAAGAACTCAAGAAAATAACTGTCTTACATAGTCACATAAGTGAGAAATAGAACGACACTGAAAAGTGCTAAGTGTGGTAAAATATTTTATATTTTGTAGTCTCTAAAAGAAGAAGCAAAAAAAAAAGTGACTTCCACAAATCTGCAGTATCACTACCTCCCTCTGTATTTGTTTTTAATGGTTTTCAGTATACAGGTGCTAAAATGTCTGTTCTCTTTTACAAAGCTGTTATTCAGATGCAAAATCTTTACCCCAATAAAGAGTAGACCAACAAAGGAACCTCATATTATAAAAATACAGTTTCATAGAATAACTTAATAACAAGGTAAAATAACATTTCTGGATGCAAACATTAATCTAAGAACTAAACTAAGAAGTAGAGATAAGAAGGAAGCCGTACCCAGATAACAAAATTCCATGACTATAAGGCATAAAATTCTTTTAGTAGGAGTGGAATACATTGTCAGAAGACCAATGAGGCATTTGTGTGTTTACCAGAAAGAGGAATAAGTATGTTGCACTCAACTGGACAAGGCTTAATAAAGATGGGATGTGAGCCGAGGAATCAGGTGTCAATACCAGGTGATCAGAAAAAAGAGAATGAGACAGGCAACAATAAAAACAGAATTTACAGTAACAAGTATGTTGATAAATGCATGTGACAAAGGACAAAGAAAGACAATCTGTCTCAGTTATGGCATTATAAATGACAAGCTTCTGTGAAACTACTTCTGTGATTGTAGAAGCATAATCAAGATCAGATCCTAGCCTAGGACAAGCATGCTCAGATTTGAAAATGTCAAAACATTTCACCGTATAATAAAATTTACTTGGATTTCCTCATCACAGAAGCAAGTGGTTATGAAGAATTAAATTGCTAATTCCCAAAAATTGATAAAATTAGATTAATTACATTATCTTTCTTTAAATAATATGTGGGTCAGGGCACAGTGATGACAAATGAAGAACTACTGTTCTACATCTGCACAGAAGAACACTCTTCTTTCTGGAAATAAAGGTCAAAGCCAAATGTTAATTTCTGTGCTGTCTGTAACCTGTTTTCTTTAGGTGAATGATCACAGATCCTATGAAGTCTTTCTTCTTTCTGATTAAATCCAGATAAAAGGGTTTTAACAGTCCCACTTTCCAGTCCAAAGAACGATGAAAATTAGTAAGTAATTCCTAAAAGGTAATTTACTGTGGGTTGCTGTAATAAAACAGCCTACTTGTAAACTCTCGCAACTGCAAAACTCACATATATCAGTTTCATGTATAGCTTTTTAATTTTTTTAATTCCTGTTTTTTTACTTAACAATCAGGAACACAAAATAGGAAACATGGAAAAATGCTATCGATATTACATCACTATCATTTCTTATTCATCTAAAAATAGATACCATCTTTTATTTTGGTGAAGTACAGGGGTTTTTCTGCTTTAAAGTCTCTAGAGAAAAGCAAAATTAAAGAACTCTGTCCAGTGTACCACTGGGGAGAGACAAAATAACTGCTAGTAGAACTTGTCTTTCTTACAGCTAAAAGTGTTTGTTCTCCCAAAACAAAGCTTTCAAGGCCTTGTAGAAAAACCTCTTAACATTAAGGTCGATAAAAAACTGTATTGCAAAAGCTTATATTCTCAGATGGTTTTTAACCCATATCAGTGATAGTCCAGAAGCAAGATCAACTAAACAGAAAACTGTCCTAGTATGAATTTATTTTATATGTCTATTCACTTTTTGTAGAATCTAGAACATTCTCTGAGATCTGACTTTTTTCATTTGCATTTTAATTGCAATTTCTTGACAATTAAAATCATAGGTCTATATGATGTCCAGATGGCAGGATTTTTTTTTATAAAAAAGTGCAGTTCTTCCTTGCTACTCCAGCATGAATAAAGCAAAATTTAAGTGACAGTGTAAATGAAAATTAGTAGAATCTATATATTTTATTTTTTGTACATTTTTAATGTTTACCTATTGGATGCATTGAATACAGTCCATTATAATGTTTATATTTCTTTCTTCTAGAATTTATTTTATTTTTTCTTCCTCCTAAAAAGACCAGCAGCATTTCTTACACTTGCTAAGTTGTGTTAGAGAAACTAATAGCTTTCCTGAAGAAAGAGAATGAAAGAGAAAAACAAGTGTCTACAAAAAAAAACCCAAACAAATAAACAAACATAAAATTTTGTCTTCTTTCTGCTTGATGAGCCCTGAAGACCATCTTACTTCCTTTTTATCAGTTCCCCTTTATGTCCCTGTTTACATTCCTTTCTGCTTCTCCTTTCTCCGTAGCAGATTAGTATTATAATAATATACTAACACATTACTAGTTTTCTACTGTAGTGGGTTGCAAAAAAGAAACTGAGGGATGCACCTTTTATTTTGTTTCATACGTCAGGTATTTTTGTCTCAAAATTCATTTGTTGCCTAAGATTTTGCTCATCTCATACTCAAAATATCCAGCTTTTGGGCTGAACATTGGTTCTACATGAGACCCTTTGGCAGTCACAAGTTAAATGTCATTCCTCATAAGATCCCTGAACCACTCCCGGGGATAATGCGCACCTGTTGCTTGTGGCTGCCTGCTTTTTCCGTGTACCAATTCCCCCTTTACTTCCTCATACAGTCTGGGCCTAAAAATTTGCCTTCTGTACCTACACTAACCACTTTTCGTTTTTTGCTATGGGGAAGGCATATCCCATTGTGATTTTATATGAGAAATGCTTTGGGAGTCCATGGCTCCACCTTTTCACAAAGATCTAGCAAGTGGAGTGTTTCAAGGTGAGGAAGTAGTTGCTTCCATTCAAAGTGTGATGGAAGGAATACTAAAACAAAAGTATCTAGCGAAGTGAGCCTACATTGGGTATCCTTGGCAGGAATACACGCAAGAATTTAAAGTTAGTGATACCAAAATAAAAATAAGCAGAAGGAATATTCCTTTGTGAATTATGAAGAGCAGAGAACTCACTGCAAAACTAAGACACCTTGGTTTCTGGTTTCTATTCCCTTGGCATTATTCAGAATCCTGTGAGGAAGTAATGGAATGAAAAAAGAAGGAAGGGATAGAAAACTTGCTCTTTACATTTAACTTTGCTGAGAGGCAGAAAAGAGCAGTCTCTCCATCATGATGCCTGCTGGAAATATAGTATTTTCACACTCTGCCTCCAGGTCTCTCTAGGTGATAATATAGTATTTTCCAATGAAAGCCTTTCTGAAGGAATGATTTTTCTTTACTCTATAACATCAAGTTTGGAAAAGTGGGTTCAGAATTTTGGAAATTCTAAATCTTAAGCTTCCTAGGAAACTTGTTCATAACTAGGGTGTCCAGAAAAGAAAATAGTGGACAATTGTTAACCTGTAACAAAGCTTCTGTGAAAAACAAACTACGCATAAGCTTGGTATCTATGTATAATACACTGTATTTAATTAATATAAACATCTCTGTATAAATTTAATTACAATATGATGATTAACTTTGTTGGCACAATATGTTACAGTAACTCTAGAGACATTTTCTGGAGGAGAAAGTGACTTGCAAATGAGTACGATCTATTTGCAACACTTGAAATACTTTCACATACAGAATTTAAAAGCACATAAAGGTCTGTACTTTCATATGTACTGGTAGTATTGCTATGTTTTCAGAGAAAAGTGCATGCTGTAATCAAGAGGAGTTGTGCACGTAAATGATGACATATAGATATCAATGTTTTTTAAAGCTTCCCAATATTAAAACTAATAGTTGCAACAAATCTTGTTAGCATATGTGTTTTCATACTCAGTGAGTCATAATTATTAGTAAAAATAAGAGGAGAGGTAAGGAGGTGGTCATTTTAGTACAATTTATGATTCCCAAAAATAAACTGAATGGATAATCAAGTTAAATATGCAGTAAAGAACAGAAATTTATGCCAATACATGTCTAATTATTCTTTTGCTTTTTTTCACTTTGTTTTTTCCTTCAATATTTCATTTGTTTAGTACATTTTTTCGTTTTTTGTCCCATGACTTCTTATGCTAACATTTGACTTTAAAAGGTAACATTGAACTGACACTGAATTAAAACAGTGCTGTCAACAAATTGTCTTTGTCAGGTAGTCTGAAAAACTATGTAAATATCTGAACTACCTCTTTGATGAGTACCACACGTAAATAATTCAGCATAGCCCTAATCCTTGAAACTATAAAGAGATATGAGAAGGAGAAAACATAGTCTGGTTCAAAAACAAGCTAAGGGCAATATTATTGCATTCCTAAAGGGATAATATGGCACTGATGAACCTTAAACATGCTAGCAAGCGGTGAAAGCCTCTATATAATTTAGAAAGCTCTTGTAGGACTGTGTTATTTTCTCTGAATTGAAAAAATATGCTTCTGCTATTCTGACACTATGTAGGTATGTCAAGGACATTGAAGAATCATCAAATATCATAAATAAAAAAAATTTCTATTCAGAAGTGTGTTCTGAAATCCATCAACACAGGAAAAGTGTTGAAAGATGATTATTTTTTTCTCCAACATACACAAAATCATGTTAAAAATATATCCAGGAATTGCCTAATTGAATAAAGACTAAATATACAAGAGGAAGAGGAATCAAATGTTAGTTACACTTATTTTCATGTAATTCATAGAGGTCATTCAGATCACTCCCATAGGACACATTATATGACATTATATAAACTCCCAGAATTTGCCTGAGGAAGGAGAGAGAACTAACTTCTGCTAGTGTCTCTAGTGATAATCATTTCATTTTTTAGAAAAAATACTATTGCATTAGCCAAGAAAAAGTTCCTATTGTATTATACATATATATATATTTTTTTTTTTTTTGAAACCACAGAAACCTCTGATAAAATAAAACAGAGGGGAGAATGGTCCTTTTCCACATGTTTTAAAAATAATGATCTGCGAACACAAATACTTTTGTTGCTTAATTCTATCTCTGGCCCTTATTTATTAGCTTTAATATGTAAAAGTGCCTTAATTCATTATCTTTCTCCTGATCATCATCATGTTTGCAGTGCTCTCCTGTAATGTCACAACAGGGAAATGTATACCTTATATGATCTTACGATCATTCTATCTTTACTTTACTGACTGCCAGATAAATTTTCACAGTATATAATTCAATAACCCTGCAGTGTCATTTGAAGAGGTTTTGCAAGTTTAATGGAACCAGAACAGAGCTGAAAAGTAGAAGTGTTCAATAAAACTACCTCAATGTCCCTTCTTTGTCTATGGTTGGTAGTACACATTTAGGAGCGTAAGAAAAGAACCACCCTTTTCCTCTTAAATATCCAATCACAGAATCACAGAAATGATCAGGTGGGAAACAACCCCGGCGGGTCATCTGGTCCAAGCTCTCTGCTCAGGCAGGGCCATCCCAGACCACATGGCACAGGATTGTGTCCAGATGGTTCTTGAGTATCTCCAGTGAGGGAGACTCCACAACCTCTCTCGGTAATCTGTTCTAATGCTTGATCACCTCCACAGTAAAGAAATTCTTCCCTGTATTCAGGTGGAACTTCCTGTGCATCAGTTTCTACCCATTGCCTAATGTCCTATTGCTTGTCATCATTGAGAAGAGCCTGGCTCCATGCTTTTGGCACTGTCCCTTCAGATACTTACACACGTTAATTGAGGTCCCCTCAGTCATCTCTTCTCAAGGCTGAACAGGGCCAACTCTAACAGCATTAGTGCATATTAGCATTCAGGTAACCCAAAATCTTGCATACACAAACCAATAATGAACAAACATGATGAGAAAACCTGGCTTTACATGTAAATATCTCTTCATAAGGGTATTTTTTGTCATGAAATAAAGTGAAGTAAAAAATAAACCCAAACAGTAAACCCAGTTTATCTGTTTAAAAGGTACAGCATCATATATATCTCACAGACCCATAGAGTAGTCAAGGTTGGAAGAGAGCTCCAAGATCACCAAGTTCAACTGTCAACCCAGCACTACCACTGTAACCCCCAAACCACTAAAACATATCACCCTGCACCAGATCTAGACACTTGTCAAACATCTCCAGGAACAGTGAGATGGTGACTCCACCACCTCCCTGGACAACGTATTCCAGTGTCTGACCACCCTAACTGCGATTTTTTTCCTAATATCTAATCTGAATCTCCCCTGTCTCAGTTTAAAGCCATTTCCTCTGGTCCTCCCACTGCAGACATGGCAGAAGAGATCGACCCCCATCGCATTACAACTTTCTTTCAGGTAGTTGTAGAGAGTGATGAGATCCTCCCTGAGCCTCCTCTTCTTGAGACTAAACAAACCCATCTCTCTCAGCTGCTCCTCCTACGACCAAAGTTCTCTAGACCTTTCATGAGCCTCGCTGCCCTTCGTTGGACACACTCTAACACCTCAATGTCCTTTGTAAAGTGAAGGAGCCAGAATCGAATGCAGTACATGAGATGCGGCCTCACCAATGCCAAGTACCGGGGGATGATCACTTCCCTAGTCCTGCTGACTACACTATTCTTGATACACACCAAGATGCTACTGACCTTTTTGGCCACCTGGCCACACTGCTGGCTTATATTGAGCTATCAGCCAGCACCCCCAAGTCGCTTTCTGCTGAACAGCTCTCAAGCCACCCTTACCCCAGCCTGTAGAATTTCATGGGGTTGCTGTGACCAAAGTGCAGGATGCTGCACTTTGCCTTATTGAACCTCCTGCATTTGACAGTTGTCCTTAGCCCATTGATTGAGTTTGACTGGGTCTCTCTGCAGAGCCTTCCTACCCTCAAGCAGACCAACACTCTCATCCAACTGAGTGTCTGCAAATATACTGAGTGTGCACTTGGTCCCCATGTCCAGATCATCAATAAAGATGAAAAACATGACCAGCCCAAAAACAGCCCTGGGGAACACCGCTAGTGACTGGTAGTCAACTAGATTTAGCTCCGTTCTGCACAAGTCTCTGAGCCCAGCCATCCAGTCAGTTTTTTAACCATTGAAGAGTCCACCCATGCAGTTTTTCTAACAGGGAGATAGTGTCAAATGCTCTACTGAAGTCCAGGTAGACCACATCCACAACCATTCCCTCATCCACCAAGCAGGTCACCTAGTCATAGAAGGAGATCAGGTCAGCCAAGCAGGACCTGCCTTTCATGAATCTATGTTGGCTGGGCTTGATCCCCTGGTGGTTCTGCATGTGCCATATAATGGCACTCAGGATGATCTCTTCCATAACCTTGCCTTGGAACCAAGGCCAGGCTGACAGGCTGTAGTTTCCTGGATCATTCTTCCAACCCATCTTGTAAATGGGCATTATATTTGCCAATCTCCAGTCAGCTGGAACTTCTCTAGTTAACCAGGAGTGCTGGTAGATGATCTCCTGCAAATGTCTCTTTATTTACTTTGAACATAGTTCTTAACAGGAAAAGACTCTTGAGTATGTTATTTCAAATATCACTAATAACTTATTTTGTAGACTCTAAGCCCCAGTATACTTATTTATGTGAACCTATCAGAGAGAAAAATGGTAAATACAGGCATAAAATAAGTACACAAATACAAAAGTTGTAGTGATTTTACTCAGATGTGTCACAGCAAATTTTTTGGTTTTTTTAAATGAAATGAACTGATATTAAGTCTTGTAATGACCCTGCATTTTGACTTTTAATTGGTATTTATTATGTTACATGATAAATGCCATAATAAAAAGAAAAAATAACTACTTTTCAGTTCAATTTCATTTTCTGGAAAATTCTGGAATTTCCAAGGTGCATTCCAAAACAAATTAAATGAAAATATAAAATGTCAAACCTACTAAATAGCTATTTCACTCTAACTTTATATGATAAATTAAAAGGAACAAAACCAGCAAAGACTGAATATCTACTAATAGAAATGCAGTTTTCAGTACAATCGAAGAATGCTTTCATCAGGATGTTTGTGTATAGGTCTTAAATGTATGTATGTATCTTAAATAGCATAGATATAAAATTTTAATTGCACCTGAAAGTTGTGAGCAACATATTTATTTTAGTGAAGAAAAATGTATGTTCAGATGCATAATTCACTCATTTAATTGCCTATATTTCCCTTTAGACATATATTTATTTAAAATATTTCCACTGTCCCAGTGAATATATCACTGAACCTATGCTTATTGCCTTCCAGTATGATGCACAGTTTTTGGTATAGTCTCCTGAGGGGACAAGAAAGATGGCTTTGATGTCAGCTTCAGTGATTCTTCAGTATCAAAGGCAAGGAAAATTAATGATAACAGTGAAAGAAACTGCAAAAAACAGTCTAAAGACCTGAATTTCGCATTCTCTGAGCACATGCCTTACAGGATTGCCTCTCTGAATATCACTGCTAGTTAAAAAGTAACTTGATAGTTTATTTCTTTTATATAGCAAGAAATATGTGCTTTTATGCTGGCTCTGTTGCTAATGGGTAGCCTTTGAGCAACTGAGAAGATATTCATAGTTTGTGATTTACAATTTAGCTTGATGAAATGCTTAGAAGAAGAGTGCTAGAAATTAAAGATTTAGGAAAAGAAAATTACCTAGTAAGTTTTCATCTTTCTTGAGTTGCAAACTGTTCCAGCTTTTGCCCCAAAGAATTTATGCAACTGGATGGAGTGAATGGGTTTCAAAGTAAAAAAGTACATTATGGAGTTCCTTTCTGGTGTAAGCATAAAATGGTTTTACAGCAGACATTATGATATTAAGAAAAAAACCCAAAAGACCAAATAAACCAAAACCACAAAAAAGAAAAAAAAATCCTAATAAAACCTCCCCACACTAAATTATATGAATAACTGGTTAAAAAGAAGAAAAAAAAAAAGACTAATTTGTTCATAGAAAAGGACTAGTGAAGACTTAATTTCAAATGCGTCAAAAGTTCTGGAAAGTTTCAGTCAATATCTGTATTGCTGGGGAAAAACAACAATCATGTTAGATGTTGTTAAAATTGTAGTAGTTAATACAAGGAAAGCTAAGTGCTGTGTGTTTCTGTATCTTTTGGAGTTCTGTAACATGAACAAGAGATTTTTGTCTTGTGGGAAATAGCCTAGCATGTGATACACTGTTTGGATGTAAGTTGCCACGCCTGAAAGACAGGATGTCATCCAGAGGGACCTGGACAACCTCAACAAACCCAGAAAACCAACTAAGTCCTGGGCTGCATCGAAAGCAGTGTTGCCAGCACAAGTTGAGGAAAGTGATTCTGCCCCTCTGCTCTGCTCTGCTCTGGTGAGACCCACTTGCAGTGCTGCAGCCAGCTCTGGGGCCCTCAGCAAAGGAAAGCCTTTTGGAGCAAGTCCCCAGAAGGCCACCAAGATGGTCTGAGTGATGGAGAACTGCTCCTACAAAAAAAGGCTGAGTTTGTTCAGCCTGGAAAAAGAGTGAATTTGTTCATCCTGGATAAGAGAAAGCTTTGGGGTGACCTAATTACTGCCTTCCAGTGCCTGAAGGGAGCCTACAAGAAAGATGGAGAGGGACTTTTTACAAGAGCAGGTTGTAACAGGTCAAGGGGGAAAGGCTTCAAAGTGAAAGAGAGTAGGTTTAGATCAGATGTTATTAAGAAATTCTTTACTGTGAGGGTGGCGATGCACTGGAGCAGGTTGCCCAGAGAAGCTGTGAACACCCTATCCCTGGAGGCGTTCAAGGCCAGGATGGAGCTCTGAGCAACCTGGTCTAGTGAAAAGTGTCCCTGGCCAAGGCAAGGGGATTGGAATTAGATGATCTTCATAGTGCCTTCCAACCCCAGTCATTCCATGATTCTGCATGATTCTGTGATTCCGTGAAGTTACTTACATGGACTGTAGTTTAGAATACATATAAGCACAGCTCCAACCAAACGGACAGTTTAAAACACCACGAACATTTGAAAATTAATCATAGTGCTTTTATGCTTGGCTAGGTTCCTGACTTTCACAGTCAAACAAAATCTGGGTACACTTTTCAGCCCACACTGACATCTTATACACCTGTGATGTAGTTCTTCTTGGTCTTTGTTTACTTCCAGCAGAAACTATTAACAAGAGTTCATTTCAGCTGCTAGTTATCAACAGTTGGCAGTGCTTTAGTTGTTTGACATATAGACACATGGGAAAATGGCATTTCTAATTTGATGGCTTTTTGCCTGCTTTCCGAAAGAACTCTCCAAGGCTTACTGAACACATTAGTATTAAGGCAGCATGTTTGGCATTTATCTTGCTTGATGATGAACAACAGGGAAGAGTGCTCTCTGTTTTTTTGATAAAATCCTACAAAGCAAAATTTGAAAAGAAAATAATTCAGTTGAAGAGTTTTCAAAGAGAAGTAAACAAAATATGAAGAAAGACTTGGAAACTGCCTTTGGAAGTCTTTGAAGAGGAGTATTATTATTTTCTTGAAAAGTCTAAGAAAGAAGACAGAAGCTTTTATGATCTCATTTAATTATAAATTCATCAAGACAGTAACGTAGAATGGTGCCTGTAATCTCTTAATTCTTTTAACTCAGAGTCCCACCCACTACAAATATGTAAAAATAATAGATATGTTAACAGTACTGCGACAGCAAATGGTAGGAAATATTAATTCTAACTATAGAACTGTAGACACAAAGCTGTTCTTGCACAGCAAAAATGAGTTGTCAGATAGTACAGAGAATGTCAGGAATACAGAATAGCTCATGTTGGAAAGGACCTCCAGATGTCAACCAGTCCAATTACTCCCTTGCAAAGCCATAGCAAAAATAATCTGATCAGAAGACTCAGAAACATATCCAGGATTCTTGAACACTTACAAGGACAGAAACCACATTGTTTCTCTCAGCACCTGTTCCAGTGTTTATTTCTCATCATGGCAGAGTGAAACAATGCTTCTACCTTATCCTGATTTCCTTTGTTCAAGTTTGTTGTACCTGTTGTGTTCTGTCCATTCACTCTGCACTTTCAAACTGGCTCCATTCTCTGTGTATCCTCTGATCAGGTATCTACAGACAACAGTAAGATTTCCTCTTCACCTTGTCTTCCTCTGTTGAGCAGAAAATTTGCCTCAGCCATTCCACTGCCATCCTGTGCTCAACCCCCCCAGCCATTCCAGTGGGCTGGACTGTACTCACTGTGGGCTGCTGTACTCACTCCAGTATATCTGCCTTTTTTGTGCTGGGTAGCCACAATACCCCATATTTGACCTCACAACTGCCAAATAAAGGAGAAGGATAATTTTCTCTGGACTTTCTGCACACAAGCCCTTGTTAAAAAGCTCAGGATGCGACTGGCCGCCTACTTTGCAAGAGCACATTTCTGTTGGCAGGTGTTGGCAAGAAGAGATAATCTACTCACAAAATAGAAAATTTAAGGGGCTATTTTTTTATATATGTTGTATACAAAAAATCTCACTTAGAGTTAGCATGCCTTCTCATGAAAATCTGTGTAATATGACCTTAAGCAAGTAACAATTAAACAGCATTAACTGAACAATATCAAATTCCTAAGAAGGTATGATGGCCATTCTTCCTGTTATTGGTATCAAGCTGATCCTCTGAATACTAGGAACATAAATGGAGTCTAAGAATACAGAATGATAAAAGAAGTACAGTTATCCATAAAGGAATGATTTTTACAGCTTGACCACAGCTGAGGAACACAGTCACGTTAAGTCAAGAACAGTAACTGTAGCATTAACAAAATAATAATATTTGCACCCAGGAGAGAGAGAGTGCTCTAAACTTCTTTAAAGTTGTGAATTTTCCTGTGTTTTTCAATGGGAAGAGTTCTGTTCACACAACTGGAGCTCAGTTCCCCACCAAAGATGAATCCCATGGACACAGATCAACTATTCATCGTGCAGTTTCCAAACTAACAGATGTGATGCACAAAAATATCAAAATGTTAATATTTTTATCACTTCATGAACTGTCTCTTTTACATTAACACAAAAGACATCATCATTTCATGAGTTCTTTTCCCAGTTGTAGTGATCCTCTTTTGAAAACAAGCAAATACTTTTCTTAAACTGATACACAGTCAGTACTGTTAGAAGCCATTTTGTGTTAAATGAAGAATATTGAAAAAAGATTAGGACTTTTCTCTGAAGCTAAACTGATCCAGAGAGACTAGTCTTAAAGTAGTACATAACGATTTTTTTGCAAAGGTAGCTGGGCTTCACCATGTGAATGTTTTGATCCATCCTTTCTTAAAAAACCCCCGCTGCTCTATGTATTTCTAGAGAATACCCATATACAGTTAACTTGATGAATAGATAACTAGTGTGTAGGTTCTCTGGGCCAAATGATATTTTATTCTAAACAAAGGAAAAGAATACAAACAAGAACAAAATTTTTTCACTTCCAAGTGTGTGGATCATCCATATCTTATGAGAGTGGTTTAACCATGTGTCCTTTCTACCTTAAAATAAAACTGTTTACTGCTGTATCATAGACTTTCCACTGAAAAAAAGCAAATGGAAACATTTTCCTGTAGTCTTAGTTCTTTCTGGTATTTTGTTTATTTTATCTTATTTTTTTTTCTGTCCTAAGTCAAGGTGTAAAGTCTTTACGAGGTTTTGAAAGCATCAGCAGTCCCGGCCCACATATTAAGCCACGTCTTGCTATAAGCTTGGTAACAGAACAAAATTCAGGTTTATGATTACAATCAAGGCCTTACAACTTAAATGCAGAAAAAGAGTGAAAATGGACAAAAATACATAACTCGTAATTGGTAGACATCAATCTGATAGACTTTAAAAGTAAAGACAGTTTAAGTATGACGTAAAAGGAGTGCAGAGCCATTGCAAGAAGTGAACAGAAGTCACTTGATGAAAGAGATAGGATTGGAAAATTCTGTTTTGCTGCAGGATAAAAGTAGGAAAAGGTGCATTTGGCGTGGACGAAGTAAAAGGTGTTAGAATGTGAGAGAACATTTTTGAGAAACGTGAAGGGTTAGGAAGGGCTATGCCTTTGTTACCTTTTGAAGAAACAGGTCTGAGCCTTTGATCAAAACTGATATGTCACATAGAGAACAAGCTTGGTTTTCAGGCTTTCTTAATAGACTGTTAGAAAAAGTGGTTGGGAAAAAAAGTAGGTAGCATGTAAAGCATGGAAAAGTTAAAGAAGTTTTCCTTTATTCATATTGAGTATGATCTCTTGGGTAGATACTCTGGAGATGTCACAGAACAGGCTGGAAATGTCCTGCAGAGAGAGAACAGGTTAGCAACAATGGCACAGAGTGGCAAAATAGCATATGATCCTTTAGTCCATCTTATATCTTCTATTTTGCTGTTTACTGATGCTACTCACTTGAACTTGTCGACTTGAGGAAAAATTGTCATGATACAGAAAGTTCTTTCAAAGTCTGAAAACCTTCCTTGTCTTCCATTTCCCTACTGCAACAAGATGCTATATATGGAAAACATGATACTATATGTCCTTAACATCTTGAAGTCGTGGGTAATGCTATTGGAAAGTAAATTACCCTACAGTACAGGGTATGATTCCCAGCATAACTTCTGTGGTGTGCTTCAAGCTTTTTTCTCATCACTAATGGAATATTCATTTAAATCTACAGGTGAAAATGTGTTGCATTACGCTGAGTTTAAGAAAATAGGGTTTAGATAATACCGTTTATAGCAGTGTACTAAGATTTTAAAAAGTCATGCATATATGACAGAAGGGATAATAACAATATCAATGATGAAGACTTTTTGTAACAACTTCTGGCAGCCATCTCTGTTATCAAACTTACAAGAATCCCAGTCAAGGACTAGTAAGTAATTTATGACTGCAATTCAACTCTATTCTATGAAAAAAGAAAGCCCTTGACGCAAACTTCCCATTTATATATTATCTAAAAATAATTTAATATTTCATATAAAATATAAAGTTATGTCAACTCAATATTAAATCTTCCAAAATATTTGCTATATAGTTATAACAGTTTATAATGTTTTTATTATTTCATCCCTTTATTTATGCATTTGGAATTATACAATGAAACACAAAGTCTGCACCTGAATACTACAATATTTACTCATGTAAGAATGCTACGGATAACATATTAATACAAAAGAATGCCTTGTCCTTGGTAGCAGGCTACAATCTTGTCCAATATTCTTTGTTTCTTCAGTTGGAGAATTTAAAAATTATTTTTTAGGAAAAGATATACTGACAAACACCTGGAAAACAAGAAACTTTGCACAAGTTTCTCTACAAGAAATCTTAAGGACAACAAGATGACTATGAATAAAGAGGTGAAAGAGTATACCTAAATTACTGTTTAAATTTTTCTTATTAATGAGAGGTGACAGGAGCATATTATGCTACTAGGTGAAGTTTCAGACTTTTATTTTATTATTTGATTTCTTATAGATCCATATAAGAAAAGTGAAATAGTAAGTGACAGAATATTTTTTTTACTGTCTCCTCTGCAGACACAGATCAAAGAAAGCTGGATAGCTATTTGTTATATTTGGCATCTTAATAAAAATTCTGAATATTTCTATTATTTAATCACCTTCTGAGTTCCACTAGTATTTTATCCACCAAAATTAGCAATTTCTATCTCCAAGTAAATGAAAACTATAACTAAAAATTAAATAGAAAAATATAGACACGGCACTAATAAATAAATGGATGAATATATTTGAGAGCAATGTCAGTTAAACTGCTCCAGTTTATTTTTTGTCAGCATGTCCATTTTCAGGGGCATGTGACATAGTAATAAGATTCTGTCAGACACCTTGCAAACCAGTCAGATAAGGAACACCTTGATTTTGCTTTTCTGGCAATTAAAAGTATTGAGCCGGAAAAAGCTTTCATTTATCAAAATAAAGTTATACAAAGAAATATTTCATGTACAACAGTAAAATTCAGTATTATTCTTTTAAAGAAATCAACTGAAGTCAAACAGAAATACATTTGGAGTTTACTTTCAATGTTTTTATTACACTAATGTGAAACGATAATATGTTGAGGAAAAAATAGCTCAATAAACATGAATGCATGAATGAGTCACCCCACGACACACTGTTAGGTTCTTTCTATTTTCCGGAAGCTGTAACTTTTCAAAGTGCTTTACAGACAGACAAAAGTTGAGGTTCCTGACCTGGAGAATTTTGAATAATTTTTAATCTTTTTATAGGAATCATTGATCAGAGCAAAGACTGGAGGAAAAAGCTTTATAGAAGTGAAATGCTGAGTTAACAGAGTGATGGCATTGGCACATCTATTCATTATTTTGTGTTTGCTTGTTTTTATCATATCTTGTATTGCAGAGTGAGCTTTAAGGCAATTGTCATTTTTATTAAGAAAATACTCCTGAGGAAGTTTATTTGAAATTGTTCTCATCAAATATGGGCTTATGCTTTGAAGGTTTTGCCACAGTTTTCAGTCTCATAAAGTTCAGGTCTCTAAGGATGTCAAAAAAATTCTTACATGACGTGTGGGCAGGAACTGGATTCTGTAAGCATTCGTGCAAATCTTTGTAGTCATTCAAGTAGGCAACCAAAGTAATATGCCATTGGATTAATCTGCAAACTTAGTTTTGTGGGATGGAAAGTAATAGGAAAAAAAACTATGCTTGAAAATTATTTGGTGAGTTTTTAGGATAAGAGATGATTTTTTTGCCAGTTATAAAATTTATAAATTCAAACTGTAAGCATGAGCAGAATCTTTGCTCCAATATAATCTCAAATTATATTTGTTTATAATTATCTGCCCGGTTACATTATTCCTTCGTATGAGGTCAATACAATTTGCAATGATGTCAACAACAAAACTTCTTTCTGAGTTTGAATCTGGAGGGCTGGAATCACTAACATTGGCAGGGGACTTAGCCACAACTCCTTCAGTGATAGACAGTATTGTCTTCTTTACCCACCTTTTATTCTGTTAGCAAAGGGCACCATGTGACGTACATTCAACTTCTCTTTTAGCATGCAATGTCAAATAAACTATATAACTCAGGTCAGTAGAAGCTGAAATGTTGGTCTTGTTAAGGGTATCACTTTTTTCAGTTTAAGCGAGAAGTTAGAGAAATTTAACTTCATTTAAATTCAGATCATATGCCATTCCTCCTTCTAAACAAATGATGTTTTCATTAGTTGGAAAGACAGAACTGGGGGAGTGGGGAAATTTTTAACAGATTGCACCCAATTCTTCTTGAGTGTTTAAACAGTGCATATTAAATTCTTTGTCAGTCTGGAAGTATTAGAGAGCATAAATGCCTTAGAACAACAGTTTGGCAAAATGTTCTTAGGATTTCTGACTCTATTGCTCTAATGCAGTTATTGCTAAAATTTCATAAACCTAATGCAGGATTATGACAAATGGCCATAGCAGGAGGGAAAGCCAAAAAAGGTACGAAGGAAAAAACTTCGTGCAGTGAGAAATTATCTTATGTGGTCATCACCTTACCTATTCATTTAAACATCAGTTTTTATGTTTTTTGGAATAAGAGCCATTCATACTGATCTGTGATGACTTTTTTGATTAATTCAAGAAAAAACAACACACTTAAGTAGATGGACATTAGGAAGCAAAAGTTTAAAAATGCAGGAAATTATATGTGCAGTCCTGAAAAGGAATGAAAGGCTTTATTCCAGCAGAAAATTCATTAGTAAACAAACTAACATAACAATGATAGAATGAGCAAAATAAAACTGTTGAGGAATAAAAAGTGATTATTCCTTTTTTTCCTTTTTTCCCCAGACACAAATGAATTTCTGGCTGGCAAGAAAATATAGTCTCATACGTGCTTTTAATTTACAGACTCTAGAAGAGATTTGGAGTTAAATCTACTTCTTCATTTTGGTAAAATTCACATTTTCTCTGTATACATTTAACAGTGTGAGGAAGAAAACAGCGATAGTTATTTTTCTCCTCGTCTTAAGATCAGTGAAGATTCTCTTCAAGGTTTCCTTTGAAATACATTCTTTTCTGGAATATAATGCTGAAGTATGTAGTTTATTTTTTCTAAGAAGCCTGAGTCTTTAACTGAAGTACTAAATATTTTACCTTGGGAGGAATATAGATTGCCTTGACATTTGACTGTATTATGTTCTTCTACAGATAAATGAACTATTATAACAGCTTCCACCTAGTAAATGACAAGCTGACATTTTCTGTTAGATAAGAACAAACACATATTTTCTAATAACTATTTAGATATAGAACTGTTTGTTTTCAAAATCTTATTTTTTTTTGTGTAGTTACCATCTTAGACATTTCACTTAGATAGAATTAACAGACATTTCATTTAGAAAGAATTAAATTTTGAGAATTACCTCTCCTGGAACTAGTAAGAGTAAAACAAAGACATCCAGTAAAGTTTTTGCTCATTCAAGTCCTGGTAAAGAAGTAGGCAAGGCACTAAGTAGAAAGAAATTGTTTACTTAGCATATTGAGACGTACAGTGAGAGGTATGCCTGCACAGTCAGAGGAAGCTTAAACATCTTGAGTGTTTTTTTGCATTGCCTTTTAAAATATGGCTTGTCTTTTTAATCTCTAGCCCAAGGTTTCTGTTAAATCTCCATCTACATGAAATCAGCTGTCAGCAAGAAACTTGCTTAAATCTTTTAATTCTGTGCTTAAATTACACACATAAGATGTTTCCAAATGTCGCAGTATGGCAGACACATACCATTATCCGTCACTATTCGTAGTTTCTGCAGTAACTGGGCACAGCAAGCTTAAACAAAGATGAAGATATAACATTAATTTTGACTGGGCTAACTCAGTGTCTAAAGGTCAAACCTTAGGTCTTTTGAAAAGTAGTTGTATTTCAACAGCTTCTGTTACTGGGTTTCTGGAGCAGAACATCAAAAATCAATTCCCACCAAAAAGTCACATACATAGCATCATATCTTCTGAACTTCTCTATGTGTTTTGACATACCCAGTTACAGGAACAAGCCAAATGTAGCCAGGCTGCATCTGGACACTTGAGAGCATCCAAGAATACACAGATATTGATTGCCTATTCTGGTTTGTCCTCCCGTGCTCCATGCTTTCTCCATGTTCCTCTCACACTTTCTTTCCCTCAGCCATTGCTGTCATCTATTTTATTCATACTGTCATTGATCTCAAGTTCTTTTGTATATAGCCTATCCTGCAGTTTACATTCTTTATACATCACACCAGCCATTTAGTTCTTTCTTGCTGTCCTGTTTCAGGCCACAACAGGGTTAATTGCTGCAGTATTGAGGAAGGGGCATGGCTAGGACACGGAGGTTATTCTATACCACCTCACATCATTTCCAGGCTGGTGGGGGGAAAGGCACTGTCTCCCAGGGAGAAGGGGCTCCTTTGGGTTGAGTAAACGTGGCAGAGAAATCTGTCCAGTATTGTGTATAGTCGAGGGGTTTCTTGTACCCTCTGTAATTAACATTGTTGGTGTTACTGTTCAATTTCTTATTTCATAGCTGCTTCCAGTAAATTGTTCTTATCTCAGCTTGTGATCTTTGCCTTTTGTGCCTCCAATTCTCCTCTTCAGCCCACGGCGGAGAGGAGGTGGGGCAAAACAGGGGAGTGAGAGAGCAACTCATGGTTTGGACAATATAAGCGGGGTACAGAATTGAGGAGTACAATTTCTAGACAATGACACCAGCCATAACACAAAATAAAAACCTTAACACCTTTAAAGAAAAAGAGCAAAAGAAAAACAATGCCTCTAAGTTACAATTCTAGGCTTGTCAGACAGGAATTACATCAAAAATTGAGCATTTACAACCATCATAAGAATAATATGTAGCCACAATCAACACTGGTAAACCTAAAGAGGTTCTATGAATTTACTGTCTTAGCTCTGGAATGTAAGCATAGCCCTTGTTCTTTTTATTCCTTTACCTCATTACGTAGTTTTTTTTAATGCCAGAAAATCCTAATAAATTATGAATTGTGATCAATAAAATTGTTTCATTAAAAAAAAAAAAGTAGATTTACAACCAAATATGGATTATAGATCCCTGAAAATCCTCATTTAGTTTCATTTACCATGCTATTTCATGGTGTTTTCTGAAAATCAAATTGTAATTGTGGCACTTCAACACTGCAAGTATCACGAAGTGAAAGTACTCACTTGAAAAGAAGATACTGAATACAAATACCTCTGGCATTACACCTTATATATATATATATGTATGTCTGTATGTATGTATATATAGCAAATGTTTTTCTTTTGTAAAATTTTAAAATGAAGTAATTTTTAGATTGGTGTGTTAATATATAAGAAGCAAAGCATTAAAATTCCTCTTTACCTATATAAAAATGTTGGAAAAAGAACAAAAATAAGAGAGCAAAACTGTTTGATTTGATGCATTATTGTGCATAGAAATTTACTAAGAACACAAAAATTTAAAAGATATAAAACCTGAAAGCTGAGCATGGAAATTTGCTTTATGTTACCTCTTTTAGCATTTTTGCATTCCCTCAGATTCTTGGCCATGGGAATAATACATGACTATGTAAAAACTGCGTTTTGCAACATAACCAGAACACATGAGGAAAGTTATTTGTCCGAAACTACTAGACTCAGGAAGTTTTTTCATGTCCTAAGTAACTTGTTCATTTCTCATAATTCATATGGAATTGGTACTAACATTCCATGGGTTTTATTGTTTTTGGTTTTGTTTTGTTTTTTGGTTTTTGCTGGGGTTTTTTTCTGTGTGTTTTGTCTTCCCCTCTTGCTTTGGACTGGAGGATGGGGAAGCCTACATTATTTTACACATACACAGACCCCATCTCTTCAGTGTTCAGCATGAAATTGAAAAAAATTAAACCAAAGGCCATGTTCCCTCCTTTATGAATATCTTTGACATTCAAACTATTGCAATCAAATGCAAGCTCATGGTATGTAAAAATCAAGCTCTGGATTTCATAAATAAAATCCCTCTGGAGTACAAGACTTTGGGAGAACTGGTGTTTGATTTTTTCTCTTTTATCTTTGATTGTAGATACAGTAATTCTGGCCATATGAGGGCTGCTTTTAATCGAGGCTTTGTATGAATTCCCATATCCTTTGATGCCAGATTTCAAAGATACAATGCAAGGTTTTGAGGTGACCAAAAAGGGTCATAAGAAACCTCTAGAGTAGGATCAATGTCTTGGACAGCAATGTAAGAACATACCTAATTCTTTAGCTGAGAGTCTGGCAAAAAAAGGCACTGAGATTGCAGTAACATAAAATTGTAGCTGTGATTGAAGGTGGTGACAAAATCCCCTTTGCTTATAATGAGAACAGGGATCAAGCCTGTGATAAAGTAGTTTTCCTTCATGCTATGTTGTAGCCTTTTATTTGGTGATCAAAGTGATTGGTTTCATCAGGTTTTGTGTTTGGGGTTTATTTTATTTTATTTTGCAATTAATTTCCTCCTTACTTTTGGTACACATTTGGCATTCTACTATATTGCAGAATTTATTTCCTGTACTGATCATGGACCATTTCTTTCTTATAACTCAATCTTATCTTAATATTTCATTCCTACCAATCTCATTTCTGGCTCCTAGGCAAGATACTGCAGATAAACCAGGCTTTCAAATTTCTTGCCATAAGGGCTAAAATATAAATAAAAAGAATTAATTATTTAAACTGAGACAGTGCAAATGTACTGGTTTTGGCATTGCATAAGAAATTAAAGACAAAATGGGACTGAAGTCTCATAACCAAATAAAAACTGTGTATGTTACATGGGGGAACGATTTTATTTTTGATATAGAGGCTAGGAGAGAGTGTATATGAGTTCTGCTGCTTTAGTAGAGCACAGCATCCATCTGTTTTTTCACGCAAGCACACTGCTTGCCAGCTTGCAGCATGAGCAAGGAAATCTCACCTCTGCCTGTGCACTGACACTTGTCCAGGACAATATCCAGTCTATTGTGTTTCAAGGACCTGGATTGCTTAATAGCTTTTCTGTGTTTACAATGAAAAGGTTTCAGTCAGCCTCTTTGAAAGTAATGTGAGAGAAGCACAATTATAGATATTCAAGTACTGTGTGACAAAGTAAGTTGCACAGGACCAGTACAGTTCACAGGAACAGAAGAATAAATTTTAACCATCTCTCAAAATTCATGTCTTTCTGATGGTGTACAAGAGGATTTGAGCTGCAATGGCTGACAATGCAAACTTCAGACAGGTTTGTAAGTTCAGAGGTAAACATCACAGAGTCTGCTGCTTCAGCTAACACTATAAAATGAGCCCTTTCTTCCACGGAAAAATCACACAAATCTGATTGTAGTTCAGTTGGCCTCAGTGGTGGGTCATCTTCCCTACACTTAATGAGAGTGGCTGTGTAAATGGTAAATTATGAAAACCACGCTGTCAAATAAGAATTTGTGGAACCACTGTGTCTATGCAAATCCAGAATCATAGTATTGTTTAGGCTGGAAAAGACCTTTAAGCTCACCGAGTCCAAATGTTACCCCACCACTGACAATTCCACCACTAAACCACGTCCCTATGTGCCACATCTTTACGTCTTTCAAATACCTCAGGGATGATGAATCCACTGCCCTGGGCAGATACTTCCAGTGTTTGCAACCCCTTTGTTGAAGAAATTTTTCCTAATATCCAATCTAAACCTCTGCTGGTACGCCTTGAGGCCATTTACTCTTGTCTTATCACTTTTTACTTGGGAGAAGTGACTGACTCCTACCTCATTACAGCCTCCTTTCAGGTATTTGTAGGGAGCAATAAGGTTCCCTCCTCAGCCTGCTTTTCTCTAGGCTAAACAACCCCAGCTCGCTCAGCTGTTCCTCTTGAGACTTGTTATAAAAGTTTTGGTCAATGCCTCCATGTCCAGGCAGAGTCCATTGCCAAGTGATGTCCCGTAGGGTCTTCATCTTTTTACTGGTGCTCTATATTATCACTATCAATGACACAGATAATAGGATCGAGTGCACCCTTGTGAGAGACAGAGATGTTAGTGGTTAATAACTCAATCAGCCATTTGCAAAAACAGCAGGTGCTTTGCTGGCAGTGTGCAAGGGAACAGCCCAGGTGCAGAGGAGATGATCACCAGAGGATGACTATGACAAATCAACCTTTGTTTAGCAACAAGCTGGGGTTTGAGGCAGATGAAGAAAGAGGCCAATAAGAAGCAGATACTGTGGAGATGGGATAGTACTTTTCATCATGCCAATGTCCTTCCTTACACAACTGGCTCAGTGGTAAAACTCCTCAGGGGATATACTGGACACTCGTATTCACATATATGGCTGAAAGTATTCATCCCTTCTGTTGACATATAAGTGACTCAACTATACTGACATGAGAGACAGCTGTCACATTTTAGAAGGTGTTATAAACCATCGAAGACCCCCAAAGTGCCCCCAGACTCATTTCTGGGGCCTTCAACCAGAGGACTGTTCACGATCCATAGTGTTACAACAGACAGTGTAAAGCTCCGTGAAAACCTAAATATCTGTTAACCCATTGAACGTTGTGTTTCATGGGCTTCCCCACCCACGACATATCAAGCCTGTGACCATCACTTCGACCAGTGGACGTCTAAACTGCAGCAATCTTGTCTTGTTACTGGATCGAGGGTTGGTGATATCTTGATACCTTTCTACTCTTATCCTTTCTTTATCTTTCTTTCTTTTCCTTATACAGTTTCTTAAGTGTTATTTTTATGCTTTTTTATTGTTGCATTTCTATAAATAATAACCAAAATGGCTACATACTTCCTTTCTATTGCAACCAAGTTTTTCTAAATTAAACTCTGTAAATATATATGTAGTCATTCAGTGTCATTTCACTCTAATCCACCCCAAGGGATCTAGTAACAAGAACCTCAGTTGCCCTTGTCTTTAGAGGCAGGTCATAACAACCCTCAGCATGTTTGCAGATGACACAAAGCCGAGAGGTGCAGTTTACACAACAAGACAGGATGCCATCCAGAGGGCCCTGGACAAGACCAAGGCCCATGAGATCATAACTAAGTTCCACAAGTAAGGTGCAGAGTAAGGGTAACTCAAGACATGAGTGCAGACTGGGAGAAGAACTCGCTGAGAAAAGCCCTGTGGAAAAGGGTTTCTCATGGATAAAAAACTGGATGTGATCTGGCAATGTGCATTTGGAGCACAGAAATTCGCCAGTGTGCTGGGCTGTATCAAAAGAGCCATGACCAAGCAGGTTGAGGGGCTGATTTTGTTCCTCAATTCCACTCTTCTGAGGTCTCACTTGGAGTATTGTGCCCACATCTGGAATCCTCAGTACAGGAAAGACATCGACCTGTTGGAGTAGGTACGGAGGAGAGACACAAAATTGATCAGAGGGCTGGAGCACGTCTCCTGTGAAATTCATCCTGAAGAGAAAGGTCTGGTGAGACCTCATTGCAGCCTTTCAGTACTTAGACGAGGCTTATAAAAAAGAGGGAGGATGACTTTTTACACAGGCGGATAGTGATAGGAAAAGAGGGATGAGTTTATAACAAAAGGAGGAGGGACTTAGAGTAGATGTAAGGAAGAAATTCATTCCTCAAAGGATAGTGAGGCACTGGAAGAGGATGTGCAGGGAAGTTGTGGATGCCCAATCCCTGAAAGTGTTCAAGGCCAGGTTGGATGGGGCTCTGAGCAACCTGGTCTACTGGAAGGTGTCCCTGCCCATGGCAGGGGGGTTGGAACTAGATGATCTTTAAGGTTCCTTTCAAACCAAGTCATTCTGTGAATGATGCTATGATGACTGTTCTTTACATCCTTCTCTAGGTCTGTTGTCCTTCTCTGGACACACTCTAGCCTCCTCAGTGTCTTTCTTGCAGTGAGGAGTCAAAAACTGAGCACAGTACTTGAGGTGCAGCCTCACCAGTGCAGAGCACAGGAGAACAATATATGTATACAATAATGAAACTCCCTACTTCTGGCCTCCCAGAAGGATGTACGGAAGGTAAGCGTGTCTGTCTTTGGCTATTTTTGAAACTGAGCATAAGATTAAGACAGAAATACAAGGAAAAGGGACCAGAAGAATACTTGAGCAGCAACAATTATTTTGTATTTTTAGAAATATGTTCACCCTGAAAGCTCCTGCAGTAGTGATTTAGTATATCAGTCACTTTAAATAGCAGACAATTGATTACTCAGTTTATTGCAGCTCCACTGTGTGCAGTAAGAAAATGCTCATTTTGTTGGTTCATCTGTTTCCATCATGAAAGAACACACTCATTTCTTGTCAAATTCATTGACATTGCATGATGCCATCCTCAAAGTCATGGCTTTCTACAATTCTTGGATATAGTTTGACCCATTCGTTTTTATCGTTCTCTCCAGTAATTGATTTCATATATAACACCAGGATAAACACAGACCCTGGAACCAAAGTGCAGTGCAAAGATGACAGGTTGAAAAAGCCAGAAAAAACTATCAATATATATAAACCACTGCAGAATAATATCTTTCTTCTGCTTTCACATTAATCATGGCAACATACGAATCATAGAACTACTTAAAATAACTATTTTTAGAAAGAATTTATCCAGCGTATCTATCTACATGATGGAGCATTAGTTCCAGTGCTGCACGTGGCCATACTACAAACATATTAATGATGCTTTAAAACAAATAAGTAAACAAATAAATAAATAGATGCATAGGCAATTCTAGCATTCTGAGTACAAAAATTCACTCCTTAGAGGGGCCCAGTCCCCTTGTGTCCCAGTGAGGGTCAGGGTCAGGACCAGTCCTTCTGAGGGCAATGGGCAAGTCAGATTGTGGTGACTGGGTGGTTGAGTCAGCAGACTGGGGTTCACAAGGCAAATGGCCAGGCATGGGCACAACTGTCACACAAATTAGGCAGGTACCAAGGATTAGAACCTCAGATCAAATGTAATTTAAGCAATGCATTTGAATTAAATGGTAAAGGAAGACTGCAGCTCTACACGCTGTATCTTTTATTCTCTCATAAACGAAGGACAGTGCAAAGTCTGTAAAGACAAACTACTTTCATACTGGCCTGCAACACAGCCAGTAAAGTCATCTACCTTGCCCTGAATTTCATGTTGGGATTTGTGTCACTCAGAACACACCAGTTCTTTGTAATAATTGCATAAAGACCTGCTGAAGTGCACAATTATTGCTTATAGGACACCAACATGTTTCATAACTTTTAACACAGTGATGCCTTATCCTGTGGTCTTAAAATCAAGAGCCAGACACGGTTAAGGGAAAAACGGATATTACCTTGGTATTTAATAAGGATCCTTTGGTGCAATACTTCGTCAAGGTGGAGTGTGGCAAAATGCACACACACGATAGCTCACGTGTACAATTTTATAGAGTTTACAAATTAGCATATCTAGCTAAGATGCTCCAATGAGAGACTTGAATAAATGGGGTCATGTCCCCCCATCCGGAGGTATTCCTCCCTGGATGGGCCTAGACTCAACTACAGGACGTGTTCTAGAAGGGACCCTGGTTCCCCAAGATAGCATAGGGCTTTCCGGCCTCCAGCTGTGAGGCCTTCAGGATATTTGGTCTTCTGGCCTAACAGAATACCAGGACTATGCTAAGTTATCAGACCTAAGGAATTACAAGTATGAATGCTAGGAACACTGAGAATGCAGAAAAGGGTATATAAGAAAAGGCAAAAAAATCATCACAGCAACAACAGAAGGCAGTGGAGTTCATGACTTCTTTTTCTTTTTTTCCCGCTTTTTTCCCCCCTTAATAAATGTATAATAATGTTTTGCCAGTAAGCTGAAAGCACAGATTTCAATCACTTTTTGCAGCAGAGTGGTCAATGATCCAAAAATGAAAACATAGGCCTATTGCCAGAAAAATGAGTTTATTTCATCATCCCTCAAAATCCAGTCATGCAGGAACTCAAAAAAATTATTAAAATTTAGTTCCCAGCTACTGAAAGTGCTCAATCAGAAAAGTTCTGAGGTAAGTCTCAGAAGAAAAAGATTCAGTTTCCAGATCTGACCAAATCTGTAACATAGCTTTTGTCAAGATGTGACAGAAAAAACCTACATGATCATTTGGTCTTCCTCTTCTATCAAAAGCTTGTCACAGATATAAGGGCATTTTTAGAGTTATTAGACTCCTTTTAAAAATTATTTTGGTTTTTGAGGGAGGACTAGGACTCTCATTCTGAGCTTGTACAAACAATCACTTAGTGGAAAATAGGTGTCATTGCATGAATTGTATCAATGTAGATAAAAAAGCTCTACTCTACTGATAGAACTATTGTCTTCTTTAGGGAACTGGATTGTTTTCTTCTAAGAGAAAAGCTATTATTTCCTGTTCTAAAAAAACCCAAACAAACACACAAGCAAACACCTCCTAACTCTCTTTGTGAGTTCTCCTTTTACAGGTCAGAACTGCAAGGTTTCATTTCTTTCTTTCCAACAGAAAGGTCATATAAAATGATGAGCACATGTATGTTTTATATCTGATAGCCTAAGGTCATGGCAAATCCCCACTTTATTATTTTCCCTAAGCACTTCAGAGCCCAGATTTGGGTGACATCTCAAATGCCTAGGAAAAATATTAGTAACAGTGTGCAAGCTGATATTTTCTGCTCATAATGTATCTATATGATGGTTAATTTTCAAGCAATGTTATGTGATAAATGGTCACATTTTGTCCTACCATTTTACTCCTGCTTCCAAAAAATATATCCCCCCAAGGCTTTTTCAGTACTTTTGAGTCACAGCAGGAAAGGGCTGAACGCACAAATTTGTCAGCATTGATCAAAGCTGACATTCATGTTACCCTTCAGAGGCCTTCTATGTCGGTTTTCCTCACCCTGCTGTTTTCAAGGCTTCTCATGTGTTTTCATGATTGGTGATAAGAAGTTTTGATGTGCATTTTAGATTCATCTTCTGATTCACTAAGTACGGGAATATCCAGATCTGAACCTTGCCAAATTAATTTTTCAGATTAATTTTCAGCAATAGGCAATTGCCTACTCAAGTGCAATATGGATAACTTTGCCCCTGATTATTTTGACAACGTTGCCTATACACTACTCCAAATCTTTATGCTAATCAATTAATAATCAAGAAAATATTTTCCTTTTAGAAAACTTTGAGGTAATTTTCAATTAAATAGAAGGAACTCTTTTTGAAGAGCTGTAACTAAACAGCAAAGCTGTGACTAACATTTGGTAAATTCTTTGGTCTTGAAAAACGAGGATCTATATGTCAAGTGGCGTGGCATAGGATTTTTAAAGCTCTTTCAGTCATATTTTGTACGTTTTTATACATATTGCATGGAGCAAGCATTTCAAGAAAACACATTAAAAGACAACTTATAATTAAAAAATGCCTGGCCATAACCTTTATATTCATGTTATTAAATAAGAAAGACATCAACAAATATTTATGCTTTTTGCATGCAGACATTTCAGATCAGTGACTAAAGCCCATTAACCAAGAAAATTATATTGGCAACGTGTAGCTTAGAACAACTTTGAATAAGATACAATTAGTGTTGTACAGGCAGGATTAATTCTTGAATTTTACACAATTAAAATAACCATAATGTATGTTTTTATGGGGAGAAATTTCAAAGCAATCTTTCATACAAAGAAGTGACTCAAAAAGTGTGTAAGTTAAAAGACCTTAAATATCAAAAACAAGACCTAACTGTGAAAGCTTACGACTTCCATCAGCTGAATCTCTTAGCATCCACTTACTAGGCTAATTACAGTAATAAATAAATTACATTATTGCTAATTATATCTTCCAATTCCTATCCTCCTTACTCTCCTCCACCAAAGATGTGAGGGGATTGTTCTTGCTGGAATAAAATCAGCAAGTATACGCAATAAACACAGTTCATGATCAATTCAAATATTAGAGGGCGTTTTGTTTTTTTTTTCTTAAGCAAGAACAATACACATTTAATAATGACAAAACAGTTGACAACTAATTGTTTATTTTATGTGATTCATCTTCTGTGAGCAATCAGCCTGGCAATAAGATGACTCCTCTCCTGTTTTTCCTAAAGGTCTGAACATCCATATCTCCCACTAATTTTGTCTTGCAGCTTTGTTTATTCAGGATTCTAAAAAATAAATCCCAGAGGTCATTTGATAAAACAGCTGGACAGTTGCCCCACAGCAATTAATTTGTCATGAAAAAAAAGCTGAAGGAATGGTCCCACCAAATGTAAAATAAATAGAAAAAAATGTTAAAAGCTTCTTAGGCAATTTAGCACTAAGACTAAACCAAACAAAAATCCCTTCATCTTAGAAGTCCTCTTTATCTTTGTACAAAATTGTGTGTACTGTTAGAACTGCTGGGTTTGTGATACAGAAAAGCTAGAAATCATCTACACATTTTTTAGGTTAAACATTTGGTATATCGGTACTATCTTTTGTTTCTGAAGACTCTGAAGGTCCTTACTTCTTTCTTAACACGCAGTGTGAATTCAACCATGTTTGATTTCTGATTTGATCTAAAGATTGGAAATTCTAGACCCATAGTGCAACTACGGATTAGAGACTGGGGAAAAACCATTGCTTCCCAGCACTCATGATATTCTGAATTTAAGTGTGTTTCTGAGTGTGAACTTGGCTCACTGAAGCTTAATTTGCTTAAGTTATGGTTCTGTATATGTAATGCAAAAAAATAGATGGTCTGTGAGACTCAGTGTAGGTACTTAAGGATATATGCAATGGATTTGCAGGGTAGATGAACATTTCGTAGTGAAATGTCAATGAGGTGGAAAATATGGCTTTAGGACATGGTAACATAATTACAATGCTAATCAAGGACAATGCAAGACTCTCCAGTAAAGTTGACAAGCTTGAGAATTAATCCAGGATTAAGCATTTCAAGATTACTGGTGTCCCAGTGAGGAAAAGCCTAAGAATTTAGTAATTTTTATGGCAGCACTTCAGAAAAATGAAGTAAAATATTTATTTTCAGAATGATTTTGGGCTGCTTCACCATAATAATTTATGTCCAGCCCCGTCTTCATAGGTTCTCTCAAAACTGGTCCAAAATTCACAGAACACTTTCTTCAGAAGCACCACAATATGCAAAGTAAAATCCATGTTGTTTATACACATGCAGATACTGGTACATCTGTTCTCCCTCCTCTCTTATATGATTTTAAAAAACCTCCTCTATTCAAATATATATGAATATAACTATCCGTACTAGTTTCAGTCTGTAGACGAATAGTCAGACCCTGGAAACAGAGCAACTGCAGAGATGAACACTTGGTCCCTTATCAGCTATTTACTGCTGTCCATTAGATAGGTTATCAGATTTCAAAATCAAAATCACAAGGGATTTATATGTGTTACCACTCATGCATAACTACCGCAGAAAGGCTAATTGCACCTTTTATTTACCATTATCATTCCACTTTTAAAATCCAGCTAAATGATAACAATTATAAGTATAAAACATGCTTACAATTCAAATTTTACTCTTCACATAAAAACCAGCTCAGCGTAATTATTTTTCTCCCTACTGAAAAGCATGAATTGATGGCAACATTCCCAGATGAGCATATCTTTTTATTGCCTCAAACTTTTTCTGTGAAGCATCATTTTATCATTTCATCTTATTGCTTGTTACATGGAAATTGAGGTTGACAAATGACACGAGTCTCAAAAAACAGAAGGCTGTATTTCTAACCTTTTCTGTTAGCCCCACAATAGATAGCACCTGTATCATAGAGAGCCTGAAAAGATTTTCTATTATTTTCAGCTAGAAAGATTATATTTAATTTATATTTTAATGACGTATGTTACTGAGAAATTATATGATTGCATTCTACTAGAAAGGCATAAATTGTTGCTTTTTAATGCTATAAAGGCCTAAATTGGCATGACATTTGAGCTTGATGCAAAGTCTGTGTCAGGTCTGACTGATGTATGTCTGTATGTCTTTTGCCTAGTGATTATTTGGTAGTCATAAAATAGTTTTTACCATAGGAAAAAAAGGAGAAGAGGAACAGTGTAAAATTTACATTTAATTTCCAAAATGCTGGTATAAGTCAAGGTAGAAGACAGCATCTGTTCTCTCAGATTAATTTATTTCTTTTCTATTAGATGTATTTTTTACAAATGTCAGAAAAATGAGTTGAATATTAGGATATCAATAAAGATGGGATACGAGGTGAGGCAGTGTACATGAAAAGGCCTGTTGATAAACAAGAAGAGAAGTGTGGGTAGTTATCACATTTCAAAGTCTTTGCTCAGAATAAACCAATGCCTCTAATTTCTTTAGGTTGCCAGGTGCCAACTGAAAGGGTGCTTTGGACTTTCAGGAGGAAGATAAATGACTTTAATATGTAACTCATACTCCGAGATGGAATTTCTTCATGTCAGTAACATACTTTTTTGTCAGAAAATTCTGTCAGATTCATATCTAGAATGATATATTATTATTTATGAACCCAGCACCAGAATCCAAGTACTTATTCTGGCAATAGACACTACGATGCATTTCAGTATACTTGAAATTTTCCAAAGCCAAATGTATTAGAATCTCAACATTCTAAGAATAAGAAAGGGAAAAAATGTGTTTGACTGGTTCTGATGAAAGCTATCCCTTTAGCAATCAAGTACAGAGAATGAGCTGTATGACAAAAACCAACACAGCTATGTACTATTATATTAGTAGATGGAGTAGAATTATGGATATCTAGGATGGGGGAAATTATGCAAGGGATATACTTGAGTCAGAACACCTCATTTACCTACCCATTATTGGTTGTAAAGCACAGAATAGGTTTAAGGGACTTAAAGAAAGATAAAGTCATCATTTTGAAGATATGGGAGGTCAGAATGAAAAGAATATACTGCCCATTCCCTCAAGATGGTTTTGGGAAAGGAGGGAACTTCTTTGTTGAAAAGCAGCTAAATATCACCAAATACAAGTACAGGTACTGCGTGCAAAACTGTAGATGGGGGTCAATGTCTTGCTATCACAGGAGAGATGAAAGGTTGGGCAGAGATAGGTCATAAGGACTTAAAATATGAAAGCAAATCATTTATGCTTGGTGCAGCGGGGAACGGAAAGACGGTGGAGAGAAGTAAAAAGAGGATTAACAAGAGCTAATCCTAGATATGAAGGTTTGTATGGTTTATGTAGATTATCGCCTCTGCAGTGGAAATGGATTTGTTGCAGAGCGGCACCCGAATGTGTATATTTCCCGCAAACTGTGAATTTAAACCTGTCAAGCTGTTTTTTGAGCTACAGGTCATCAAAAAAAAAATTGATAAAGAGCAGCTGCACTGTGAAGGTTACAATCAGACTTGTGTTATATGCCAAAATGTTTTTTCTCTCTTTATTTTGCATAGCAAAATATTTTGAAATTGCAATCAAGCAACAGTGACAAATTTGCACATGCTCTGAAGGCCAATGACCAGCCCATGAAATACCACATATTTGAAAACTATCCCTTTTTTTAATATTCTTTAATTCATCTAGCATCTTTTGGAGTCACTTCATCTTAAAAAAAAAAAAGATAAAGTTTCAAGCAAAGAAACCTTGACATAAGATTTATGCTTCACTTACAGTCAAACAAGAGTAAAAATTAGAAAATGGTCAATGTACATGTACATTTATCTATCTATCTATTTATCTATATGTATAAACACAGTGAATCCTATTTTAAATATTATAACAGCCACAAGAAAAAGATGTCTTCAGAGAGAAGCTAGGAGACTTCAGAGATGCTCATATCTGTAGGGAATAAGTAAAAGTCTGTTTTCTTTTGAATAAAAGGATTGTACTTGCCATCTGGGAGAGCTAGGATGGACAGAGCCCTGATTCCCTTCCTACACGGAGTAGTTGGTGATTCTGACACATTGTCATTTAAAATGTTAAGGTCAGAAAAATTCAGAAACTTACTTGGAAACTTATGTTATCCCTAACACAGATGTTTGTAGGGAAGCTTTTGACTCTGGAGAGTTTTTAACAGAATATGGTTTAGAGTTATTACAGTCTATAAAAATGAATACATCTCTTGCCTTTAAAGGTCAAGAAAATCAGAACAGTATTATCTCCATGTTCATCCTCTGTGAATACCGTTATAATACACTCATACCCTGCCTTTTACAAAAGAAGACTAATTTTCTGAGCAGTATGGCAATTTACTAGGATGTCTGAACCTCCTAATAAACTTCAAAAAATAAATGACTGCCTGATAAGATTTTCTTTCACTGTGTAACAACATTTTTACTCAGTTTCAAGGGTAACTGTGTGTAATCTAATCCTGCTTTTTAAAAATATCCTCCCTGTAGAGATTATGTCAATTAACTACAGAAATACTCTTGAGCTTCAAGAGTGTCTGAACTTCTGTGCTCAAGTGAGCTGATCATTTATTGTATGGTGTGTCTCAAACGTGTGATGTTTATGGTGGAATTTAATGTTGACTGAATGTCACAGCTTTTTTGTACTGGGGAACTATTCAGTAAATTATTAATTACACAGCTGGAGCATCCCAGTGGTTTTAAGAGCTGTTTTCCCAATAATATTTATATAATTTTTGTTGGGTTTAGAAACATTGCTATTTTTCTCTCATTTCTATATTCTGATTCACATCAACATGCACCAATCTCAAAATGCTGTAGGTGGGGATGACGTTTTTTTCTTGTTTTCCTCTCTTATTTCATACCTTAAGGTCTCACCCAAGAAAGACTGAATTTCTGAAACTTGAATTTGTAAATGGCACTTGCAGGGTTTGTCTGGGCAACTCTTGACTCCTAATAACATAGTGTGATTGTATTTATAACATGGATTCTCAGGGAATGGATGATTTATCTGCACTTAGTGATACTGTGGTCAGCTGATGTTTATGTTATACAATATTAAGGATAGGTTACTACAACTCTTGTAGAGCTACTGCCCTGTAGAGCTGGAGTTCAATGATCCTTTTTGGTTCCTTTCCAACTGAGGATATTCTATGATTCCATGATTCTATAATGAACAGGGCCTCAAGCCTTCAATAAGAAGCTCTGGAGAAATGTAAAATTTAGCACAAGACAGGACTTCAGACTGAGATATCTTTGGCATTGTTCTGAGAATTAACCTCTCGAAGATAGTGGTTTTCTAACAATGCAAGAACCAAAGAGCACTTATTAAAATAAAGACAGATTAATATCTTTCATAAAATTGTGTTATGCAAATAGTTCTTGCTTTACTCTTTACCCTTAAATGGATATTCTAGAATGATAATAAGACAAAACAACTTCTATTTTACTCATTGGGTGTTCAGAAGTATATGGAATCATAGAACCACTGAATATGCTGAGTTGGAAGGGACTCATCAGGATCATCAAGTCCGACTTCTGTCCCTGAACACCCTTGGACACCCCAAGAATCACACCATGTGCCTGAGAGCGTTGTCCAAATACTTACTAAACTCTGTCAGTCTTAGTGCTGTGGCCACTTCCCTGGGGAGCCTGTTCCAGTGCACAGCCACTCTTAGGGTGAAGAACTGATATCCAAGCTAAACCTCCCCTAACTCAGCTTTATGCCATTTCCTCAAGTTCTGTCACTGGTCACAAGAGTGCAGAGATCAGTACCTACACCTCCACCTCCCCTTGTGGAGATGCTGAAGACCTCTACGAGGTGTCCCCTCAGTCTCCTCCAGGCTGAACAGACCACGTGACCTCAGCTGCTCTTCATACAGCTTCCCCTCCAGACTCTTCACCATCCTTGTGGCCCTCCTTATGACACCATCTAACAACCTAATGTCTTTTTTATTTTGTGTCACCCAAAACTGCCCCCAGGACTCCAGGTGAGGCCACCCCAGTGCAGAGCAGAGCAGGACAATCCCCTCCCTTGCCCAGCTGGTGATGCTGTGCCTGATGCACACCAGGACACGCTTGGCCCTCCTGGCTGTCAGGGCGCTGCTGACTCAGATTCAGCTTGCCATCAATCTGCAGATAAAGGCAATCCAAAAGTGTTCTTTTTTGCTTGGTCACATTTTCCTTCATTCTTTTCTGGACTGATATTTGTGTACTTGACTCTATATATCCACCCACATACACACAAGCACAGTCTTTATTTCATTGAAGTTTGTTTACTGTTTCTTGACAACTGCTTAGAACTGAGGCAATATAATTTGCTGCATTCTTTAAAATCAGTTCTTACAGATAATATTTCAATAGTCTTGGAGTTTACATTTGAATTTGTATAACTTCAGACATAAAATAGAGCACAGTCTGCAAATATCCCGCTTTATCGAGGTAACACAATTTAAACTAATAACCTGAAGTAGCAGACTATTGTCCAGTTAGTTCCATCAACTTCATGTTTTTCTGTCTACAGAAGAAAAGGCATGGAGTTATCAAGTACCTGTGTAATCTTGCCCTTTCAGATTATCTTCATTTTTTGGCACATCAAAGCTGTACCTGTCACCTGTACCTTGTTTGAGTAAGCCATCTTCTTATTCTTTTGGCTTTTTACCTTGACAATATAAACATTTACAGTACTCTTTAATTATAGCATTTTCTAGTAAAATCATTATTTCTTCAGTGTTTGAACACCTGACCCAGTGTCTGCCTATTTCTTTTTATTCCTTTTATCTGCCCGGTCCCCTGCATTAGAAAGGAATTAATGAAAACTGTAATCTGAAATTTTCTCATGGAGTAGTAGCATTATTAAAATCTGAAATAGTGCAATAATTGTATTTGTGCTGTCAATTTCTTAGTATCACATAATTTTCGTAGTCAAAATAATGTCTAAAAAGCTGAATTCTCCCTGACATTTGATATATAGAGTTGATAGCATTATGAAAACTATTTCTGTCTCCATAATATTGTACATTAAATGCTTTTATAATAGATTTTCAACATATTTACATAATGATGCCTCCACATGTAATGTTGGCCATATTAATGTAATGTTCATAATTTGGGGAAGGAAAGAAGATTGGAGTAGACATATACTCATGGTTTTATTTTTTAGTATTGAACATTATGGTGATATTTTCTCAGTTAGGTTTTCTTCATCAGATTCATTTGCAAATAAAAAAAAAAGTTAAAAATATGAAAAATTCCGTTTAAGATATGTAATTGCACTGAGCATTTCTTTAAGTCTAAGCCTTGCGTACAATCCAAATGCTTTATCAACTTGCTTTCTATTAAGAACAGTGAAAAACAGGCTATTAAAATATCATCTGAAATAGACAAATAGTGAATTCAGATATATTTATGAATCCTCACAGCTTTATTGTAAGTGGCAATAGAGTTGAAATACTCTAAGAAAAAAATGCTCTCTGGCATTTCCTAGCAAACTAGATTAACAACAAAATATACTTCTACTGAGCTTTAGAATCAGCTTCAGACTGGTCATAGATATTGGTCTTCTTTCCTGTTCATTACTTTCAATTTCTTCTATTACAGTGTAATTCTTGAAATTGAAAGATTCCAGAGGCAAGTATTTAAGGATCTAAGTTCATAGAATTTTTCACTAAAGTTAGCTGGGCTAGGATTCTTGCATATTTTTGGTATTTTCAAAAATGTTCATTTAGCTCTCCTTTACAGATGGTACTAGTAAAGGACAGAAGGGATTAGAGGATGCATTTTTTGTGCCTTCTTCTCGGCGATATTTGTACTTGGACCAGCCTTAGTCAGAATGTGATAATGAGATTAATTATTTCACACCTATTGCCCAAAGTAAAATTAAACTATAAAATGTTCATTTAAAAATGATTTCATACTTCCATCTAGCCTTACAAGTAGGTTTGTGCTGGACACAGGGCTGATAATACAGACATGCTTTCGTTGTTGCTGAACAGGGATCACACAGAGCTGAGGCCTTTTCTGCTTTTCATACCGCTCTGCTGGTGTGGAGACGGGAGGTACATGGGAGGCAAGGAGAAGACATATCCCGGACAGGCGACCCAAACTGACCAAAGGGGTATTCCAGACCATATGATATCATGCTCTGTATATAAAGTGGGGGGAGAAGCAGGAAAGGGGAGGACATTTGGTGGGATAGAATTTGTCTTTCCAAGTCACCATTCTGTGTGATATGGCCCTGCTCTCCTGGGGATGGCTGAACACCTTTCTTTTCCATGGAAAACAGCTGATTAATTCCTTGTTTTGTTCTGCTTGTGCGTGTGACTTTTGCTTTCCCTCTTAAACTGTCTTTATCTCAACCCACGAGTTTTCTACCTCTCACTCTTCCAGTGCTCTCCCTGATCCAACGGGGGTGAGTGAGCAAGGAGCTAGGTGGGGCTTGGCTGATGACTGGGGTTAAAGCATGACATGAGTGCATTGCATTTGTTTTTCAGAATCAAATTTTGTTAAGTATATTCTCCTGAAAAATCTTAAGTTTGCTCATTATGCTCAGCCTTATTGAGAAGCACTGATTGCTGTAACTTTAACAATAATCATTAGAAAGTCAAACAGCACCCGCTGTAGCCTGGCATGATCCAAAGTTCCACAGTACTTTCTTGTCCAGCATGAAGAAATTACTTTAGTACCTTAGATTCCATTATGGTGTTTTGATAAATGTGGATTTGAACTCTTCACATTGATATCTATAACTACCATTCCTCTATTCAGAGTCAATAATGTTCAACAGTGCAATTATTTATTTGCTTAGATGGGGTTAATTGCAATTTCAGCTAATTGGTTACTTTCATCTAAATTCAAAATATGGTAAATTAAAAGCTCCGTACTCCTGAGTTTTCGCTCAGTAGAACAACCCACCTCCTTCAATCTGATTCCCATTTTTGGTGCATCAGGGAGAGACTCTACACCCTGGGCAGCAATCCAAGCCAACTTCCACTCCTTTAGCTAGGTAACAAAATGAATCTAGTTCTAGCAAGGCACTTAAAGGCAAACTGAACTGATATTTTGTGAAATGGTGGACAGAAAAGTCCACCAGCACATAATGATTGATTTTTGCCTTAGAAGAAACAGATGGATCAACTATGTTACGAAATAATATGAAAGATAAATACAATGATTTTACCTATATTATCAATTAAGCTCTTTGTATTTAAAACTCTAAGCCTGTTTCCTCATCAGGTGCAGGCTTCTTAGAAAAAAAATCAATAAACAAAGAAGTAATGGGTTGTATGCCATAAAATATGAAAGGGAAGACATTCTCATGCTGTACACCACCATTACTAAGAGCGTTCAGAATACAGTAAGTGTTCATATTACAATAATTTGTTAAGGATTTTTGAATTCTTCAGAAAATTATCTGTTGCCTTTCAAGCTATTCTATATTATTGTATTTTATACTATTATTATATAGCTATCTGGTTTGTTGGGTTTTTTCATGTTTCTGTAACTAGTTGCTGTTTAGTTTTATCTTTCAGAGAAGTAATATAAAAGACTCCTGTGCGGTAAATTTAATAGCAGCTGCATCAGATCTCTAGATTCTTCAAGTTAGCAAATTTCTTTGGCATTGGATCCTGTGCAAGAATTACTCCTTCTACCACAGTAATGATGAGCATTCATTCCTCTTTAAGTTACATACATCATTCACTTATATCTCTGCCAGGTTGTCTGAACTTATATTCCACAAACAGGAGAAAAAGAAATGACTGAAAATTATTCTCTTAATTAGTATGGCGAAGACACACAGTAAGTGAATTTTAGTGTAGCATTGCCTTGTGTTTGACTTTGTACCATCAAAGATTAATTAACTTATAGCAGAGGTAAAAAGCGTCTATTAGGTGACACAAAGCTAAACGAAAATGTGCAAATCTGTAATAATAGAAATGGAAGCCATCCAGTTGATACTTCCTGTAATTTTCTATGTCTTTTAGAAGCACTCTTTCTTCATGGGAAGTGGGAAGGGTGATAAAGTGTTTTTTCTAAAAGCTGTATTTTCTTGTCATCAAGCTTGAGCACAGAGATATTCGCGTGTTGTCTCTCCGGTGTGTGTATAGTTACGTGTATATGTATTTATACAGGCACACACACATGCACACATACAAATCTGAGAGATCCTATCGATTCGTTTGGAGGTGATGTGAGTGTTCTAGGGCTGAGAAGAGAAAAGTATCTCATACTACTACTACACACACATTTGAAATACTATATTATTGGGGTGTCTGTGATGTCCATTTGTCTTTCCCACAGTCTTTTCCTCATAACACTCAAAACTGTTAAGTGTATTGGCCATTTTCACAGGAACCTAAAAAAGGTCTCATATTTCTTGAAAATGAGCCATTAGATGCAAATTGCTGCTGCCAGTGAGAAAACAGCAGAAAGAACTCAGACAGTCAATAGTTTCTTCAGAAGAAACTAGCCTCAGTTGGTTTCTTCCCTGCAGTTTTCCATAAGAAGAACCTGCTTATATACTCTTCTACTGGAATACAGTACGTAAAGCTTCAGGGAAAAGGAATGTATCTAGAAGAAGTTTTCATTAGTTCCACTGTCACAAAAGCCTGGTCACATTTGACTTTCCTACTTTGAAAAACTTTCTGTAGGTGAACTTCTGTAACCAGTGAAGAATACATTGTGCTCAAATCATGCTTCACTTTGTTTTAAATTACAGTGCTATATTCCTCAGATCAAACTCTAAAAACCTTTGTTTTCATTGATCTTGTAGGTCATGGCATAGCATGGTTGCAGTATACATAGGGTCAAGGACAGTATACTAGCATCGCACATTAAAAAATATTCCTTTTACCCTTGGATATAAAATATAAGAAGGCAATATTTTTAAGTTTAATTCAAAGACTATCTCGATGAACAAATAAGCTATTTTGTAACAAAGGACTGCTGTATGAACTGGCTTAGCCCTTGACAGCTTTTAAAACCCTGCGTACAGAAAGTGGTAGCCAACAGCAACAGAGGCAATAGAACCCTCAAGTTACAGAGCCTCCTGCTATGAACCGAAGATAAGAATATCAGCATGACAAAATGTGCTAGACCAGGCGCTGACGAAAGTGTCTGAAAACTTTTGAAAAATTTCCACTACTTTTCAGGTCAGACATTGGTTTTCTTTCTTTTGTTCTCAGATAGTTATGTATCTATTCTTAACACTGGTAGGTTACCAAACTAATCAACCATACAGCAAAGAGCCTGTCACTTGTCAGATGTAAAGTCCTAAGAGAAACAGAACCCAGGCTGTAAATGGATGTAGGCCTTTCTCCTATAATTTTAACTCCAGGCTCCTTTAAATTCTTTTTTTCCTGTTGTTACCTTCCCTCCTTACTTATCAAATCAATAAACCGGCTTGTACATTTAATAAAGTGGTTTAAGGAGTACGTACGTTTTTCTGCTAACCTGAACCTGACTAAATAAGCTGTCTGGTCTATAATGCTGAACATTCCCTTTTCCTTTCAAATACTTCTTCCTGTGTGATCAGAATAGATGGCTTTATCTTAAAACAAACAAAAAAAACCCCAAACAAACCAAAGCCAAGGGTTCTTTTTAACAGCTTATCTGTCTTTAAATACTTTCTTCTCTGATACATATTTTACCATAATCTATTGTTTTGTTTTGTTTTGTTTTGTAGCTGACACAGTTTAGTGCTTTAATTATTTATAAATAAATGTATTTATTGAATCTGCATTAGATTAGTCTGAACTCTATTGCTCTTACTGTAGCAAATAATTTTGTGGTATGTGGCTGCATCTAATACAGAAATTAAAAACATTTAGAGTTCAGAAGGATTAACATTGACCTAAGGAGATAAATACCTTTTTAAGTACCATGTGTGCCTCATTATTTTATTGCATATTGAGCTATGACAGTATGCCATAACACATTCATTAAGGGAAGAAGGAAAAAATTAATTTTTTCCTATTTATTAAATAAAAATATCAAGGTAAAAATATAAGATTATTCTAAGGAAAAGTGCAGTATCTCTTTTATCCATTAATTTTAAAGGACATTTTTATCACTTCAAGATGCTTTTATGGATTTCCAGAAGGCGTAGCATATTGAGAGAAGGATATTCTACAAGAAGTGGCTTTACACAAACTTACTTTTTGGAGTAAAATAAAACAAACTGTTCTTCTTGTGTCCGATTCCTTGTAAAAACATGAGATGGGAGATTTTAAGAGGTCGAGATTTCTGGTCTGGAAATCCTTGATCTTACCAGTATGCTTGGGTTTCTCTACGGGTGAAGAACAAATCGTGAAGCTCCCAGGCAAGTAATGTACTTGCACTACTACTTTGTGCATTTTTATTGTTGAAGAAACACTAGAACTGGGTGAAAACTACAAAGCACGATGACCAAAAAGCATTTATTCTGAGTATTAAATTGCCTGAATTCAGGCATACTTACAAACTTTTCCCATATACACCTTAATACAATAAAAATATTGTCATTTAAGTGTTAATAAAATTGCAGTTAATATTAGGATGCCTATTTGAAATAATTTTCTGAACCTGACAAAGCAGAAATTGAAACACTGACAACACTTAAATTGTAGTTAAATCAAAAATTATTAGATATTAAAGTAAAAGTAATTAGAAAATGTTCCAAATATTTGTCACTGCTTGCTGCCTAGATTCCGGCAACATTGGTGAGTGGATATTTCAGATAGAAACTCCTGGATATCTGTGAGTACACACCTCAAATTCTACATCACATTTCATTTTTTTACCGGTCTGGTCTTATTCAATCACCCCAAAAGAGAACATATGACAAACAGCATCTTGTTATTTGCCTGTCTGTTCTTCACGACACCAACTAATCTGCAAGCTGGGAAAGAAACCATCCCGTGGCAGTCCTGTGATATGTATGTTCTACAGTCTACTGTATTCCACTAGAAGAGTATATAAGCAAGTTCTTTTTATGAAAAACTGCAGGGAAGAGACCAACTGATACCTGTATAATTCTGAGCTGTAGATGCATGAAAGTAAAGAAGGCTAGAAGATTGCCTAAGTAGTTTAAAGTTCATGAGGCAAGGAGTTCAGCTGTAAAATATAATTTTATGGTTTTAAATCACCCAAAACTTGTCAATATTTAGGTAGAAGAGAATTGTTAAGGACTGCCTACATTTAGACTTAATGTTAGATTACAAATGGTGCTGAACAGCTGCCAATGGATTCTCCCTCTGAGAAATGTCACAAAGCAACTGACTGTGTTGTTTTGTTTCTAAAACTCTTTTATCTTTCCTGCCTTACAATAAATATATCCAGTTGAACTCTTGCTTGAGAATGATTTATCACTGCAAAAATAATTTCTGTGTGCAGCCCTGAAACGGAAACAATTACACTGGTTTTTTTTTTATTCACTATAATTTGAAATACATATTTGAACAAGCTACATTTTATCTGCATCTCCACCATGGCCAAGGTCTAGGTTGTCAGATTTTAGGAAATTATCTAGAGTCTCCAGCTAATTTCCTTTGTTAACAAAACTGAGCTGGGGACTCTTTAAAAATATATCAGGACTCTTAACAATGTAATTTTTTTTTTTCAGGAAATAACATATGAGAGAAGATAAGAATTGTCATGCTGGGATGAGTCAGTCCACCCATTACAGCAGTAGCCTACAACCATGAGGACATCCATTCTCATGTGTTTTACATGAACATGGAAAAACATTATGCTTAAACAAATGTCATGAGAAGCAAATAATTTCTGAAGGGTAAAGAGACCTAATGGCAACCTTCCATGATTGTTCCACATATTTGATAGTTTGAAAGAGTATTGATATTTCTGAATGTTACAAAGTTGTACTCAAATCAGCAAGAGTCCAGCTAAGGATAAAGCATGTGCTAATGAACTGCACAGGTTGTGAACCAACATTTGTCGGCTTAGCACCCCATTAACAGAGGTATTTCATAATCACTTTCGCTTCAGTCTAGAAGAAATTGGTGAAAAAATTGACTTCGCTAGTATATGTCTCAATTACTTTAATGAGAGAAAGGGTCATTAGTTGTTACACACATTTTTAAGGCCTATTAAGTACCTTTCCTTAGTTGTCTAATCCTCTGAAAAATGTAACATTCCTATATTACTTACTAGCACACTTTGTGTTGCAGGCAAAACAATCTTAATTATTTTACTTAACTGTTAGGTTAGTGACTAAAATTGTCTGTATTCTTTAGGAAATCTGAGTAGCTGCATATCCAAACATATATCTATATATATATATATCCATATAGACGTACACAGTGAAATTTAATCCTGTTTTTGACTAACTTGGGAGTCAGAAATGCAGAACAGAAAGAGATCATGAGAGACTGTGATGCACGTATGATCTTGGTTTCAGCTGAAATAGAGTTAATTTTTGTCTTAGTAGTGGCTACAGTGCTGTGTTTTGGATTTACTATGAGAATAATGTTGATAACAAAGTGATGTTGTGGTTGTTGCTAAGTAGTGCTTATTAGGACTTACAAAAAACTTTTCAGTTTCCCATGTTGTGCCAGCGAGGACTTGCACAAAAACCTGTGAGGAAGCATGGCCAGGTCAGCTGACCTGAACTTCCCGATGAGATATTCCACACCATAGAATGTCATGCTCAGTTTATAAATTAGGATTGAATTGACCAGAAGCTGCTCAGAGACAGGCTGGGCATTGGTCAGTGAGTGGTGAACGATTATATTGTGCATCACTTCTTTTTTTTGGATGTTATTCCATAGAATGGAATTCCATAGTCAACCGTAGAATGACTTGGTTTAAAAGGAACCTTAAAGATCATCTAGTTCCAATCCCCCTGCCATGGGCAGGGACAGCTTCCACTAGACCAGGTTGTTCAAAGCCTACTCCAGCCTGCCCTTTAACACTTTCAGGGATGGGCCATCCAAAACTTCTCTGGGCAACCAGTGCCTCACCAGCCCCACTGTAAAGAATGACTTCCTAGTCTAAACCCACCCTTTCAGTTTAAAGCCATCACCCCTTGTCCTATCTCTACATGCCCTTGCAAAAAGTCCCTCTCCAGCCTTTTTATTGACTCCCTTTAGGTACTGGAAGGTTGTTATAAGGTCTCCCCGGACTTCTTGTCTCTAGTCTGGTAAACCCCAACTCTTTCAGCCTATCTTCGTGGGAGAGGTATTTCAGCTCTCTGATCATCTTTGTGGCTCTCCTCTGGACTCAGGCCAGCAGGTCCACATCCTCCAGGCCCACACAGTTTCCAGGAGCATCTGCTCCATGATCTCGTCAGACACCAAGGCTGACAGGCCTGTAATTCCCCAGGTCTTCCCTATTTCCCTTTTTCAAAATAGGGATTAAATTTCCCCTTTTCCAGTCACTGGAAACTTCCCAAGACTGCCATGTCTTCTCAAATATGGTGGATAGTGGCCTAGTCATTTCCTCAGTCAGCTCCATCAGGACCTTTGGATGCATCTCATCAGCTCCCATGGACCTGTGTGCCTTCAGGTTCCTGAGATAGTTTTGTACCTCATCTTCCACTACAGCAGATGATTCTTCATTCTCCCACTCTCTCTTTTACATTACAATTATGAATACTTTTATAAATTATTATTATTAGTAGTACTAGTAGTAATAGTACTAGTAGTACTAGTAGTATCATATGTATTTTGTTTCAGTTATTAAACCCTTTTCATCTCAACTCATGAGGTTTGTTTTTTTTTTTCCTTTCTCTAATTCTCCTCCCCACCAGGGGGAAGGTGAGCAGTGGAGTGAGGGACAGACTGACTGTGTGGTACAGAGTTGCAGGTTGGGGTTAAACCATGACAACTATCAATTTTCATAACATATTTTTCTTACTTGTTTTAAAATTTCCAGTGATGGAGATATTATAATCTTTCAAGGCATTTCATTAAAGTCTATAATTACCTTTACCAGTAGTCTTTATTTTTCTTCCTGATTAGGACATTAACCTGCATTATTCCATTTCGAATCCATTATTCTCATTCTATTGACAGTGTACAGGGAGAATAGATTATACCCTTTTGCTTTATAGCTGTCTTTTATGTATTTAGAGATTTATTATTTCCCTTTCAACTTCTCCTCTAGATAGACTACATCAGTTCTCATTCGGAATGTCTGATCAATTCCATTGTTTTTCTTCACACTCCTTACGATTCATCTGCATATTTCAAATATTTATGGTCTGACATTTTACCACAGTCACATGAGTGGAAATCCATACAGACATGATTTTCTCTGCGGAAATGTGTTTGTATTGCACGAAAAAACATAATTGCAATTTTTCCAGAAGTATAAATTAAGCACTTTGGTTCATACGTCCTGTCAGACACTGAAATGTTGTGGTTTATGGCTTAAACATTTTTATGAAGGACTTTTGCTTATTATGGGAAAGTTGTAAAACAAAAACTGCATGGAAGGTCACTGCACCCTGAATGGCGCCCCTGGGCTGAGGCCTCGAACTGTGAATTAAACTGCCTAAGGTTATTTGAGATAAGAAAAATCGACACTATTATTTTAAGCATCTCATCTCTGAGAAGTAATTGATAAGGCTGGGAGGACACTTCCACAGGAGGATCAAGACCAGCAGCTTCAGGGTGGAGGCTGTGGTTCCATGCTTATCTGCTGCCAGGCTTGCACAGACCCCCCACTACAGCAAGGAGGAGGAGGAAGGTCTTGGGTGTGTGGTGCAACCTCTGATCAGAGGTAGTGAACACCCATCCTCTCTTACACAAACTGGCTCAGCTGTGAAATGGCCCCCCCTCCCTGGGAAAGCCACATCCACAGGACATGCACGTGAAGGGGCAGCAGAGGAGGTGTCACAATCCATCAAAGACCCCTGAAGTGCCCCCAGACTCATTCCTGAGGCCTTGCACCAGAACACTGCATGTGATGCAAAACGATGCAACTGAGTCTTGCAAGAGACAGTGTCAAACTTGCCTTCCCTAGGAGAGTCCCCAGGGTGTTCCCACCTGACCCAAATGTATATTAATACTTTGGATTCTATGCTTTTCTGCAGGGGACCCTCACCACCAAGAAGACCAGATGGAGGAGATGGACGAGACATTGTTGGGACCCATGGAGTAGTGATATTGCTTTTTGTTTTGGGGAATATTTTGAACCTTGAATATTTTGAACCTTTGAATATTCGTAATCCACAGAGACCTCACTTGCTCCTCTGTGATTAGAGCAGATCATAACAGCCCTTTAGTTCTTGATTTCCTTTTTTTTTTCCCCTCATTTCCCAGTTCTGGAATTTTCCACATTCACAATGAGTTCCCGTTCTTTTCCTTAGAAAAAGACTACACAAAATGAGTTGACGCTTCTGGATGAAAGGTGGATTATTGTAATACATCGCCGAAAGAGGAAGTAAAAGTACAACATTAAGTGGCAGAAGAAAGGATGGGTAAGAAGAATATCAGGGATATGATTTTTTTTTTTTTTCTTTTTTGCCAGGATCATAATGGAGCTTAGATCTGACTCCCTCCCTGCAGAGCACTAATTTCATGTTCATCCTTTAGTCAGGGATGCCTCACCCTTACTCAAGGCAGAGTAGATTAAATATAGGTGAAAGTTCTTTACTATAACACGTAAACCTGGTCTAGCAGAAGTTTCCCTGTCCATGGCAGGGGGGTTGGAACTAGGTCCTTTCCAACCCTAACAATTTTATGATTCTTTGATTCTACTTTGGTCTCAGTTGTAAACCTCACTGCTGTCTAACTTATCCATCAGGTTCTCACCTGTATGATTTTTATGAAGCCCTTCATGCTTATCTCAGCTCTTCGCCTGTCTGCTTGGTTCTCCTGGGTCATGCCACTGATAACTTCCTTAAGGGAGCTGGTCCTCTGCCTAAACTACTTTGGTGCAGAAATCAATAATGTAAATTAGCAGATCCAGCTCTTTCATAAGTGAAAACAGCTGTTAATTCCCTCCTCCCCACTCCTACATAAAGTAGATCCCAAATTAATTTTGCAGTGTTTATTTGTTTAATTTGGTTTACTCCTGGTGAGGGCAGCATAGAGGAAGAAGGAGGAGAGGGGTCTAGAGTGTAATCATGGTTTTGCTGTAGTAACTGTGTTCTGTGTGCCAGTTTGCGTAACTTAGCTAGAAAAGCTTAGAAACATGACAAAGTACTTCATCTGCTAACTAGACAAACTGAATAGCTGCTGGTAAAGCTGTATTGGGTGACTTATTTCATTTTAAAGCAAGCCATCTAACAGGATTTACGTATTCCCCTTCTGGTAGCTGAGATAATCTGACTTCTGAATAAGGGTGAGAAGCTTATGCATATGAATGAGAAACATTTGTTTATTTAAAGCGTGATTGACAGACGGTCAAAAGATAGATCTGATGTGATTTAGATCCTCTTGTTATTTTCCAACATCATCTAAAGAGACCTCTCAGATTGTCCCAAGGTCTGCAATACTAAAGCTGTAAGGACCCCAGATTTGATAACAAAAACATTGCAACATGAGATAGTAACATTTCCTTGTATCTTTAGAAGCCCAGAAACGCTTAATAATTCCTATGAGTACCTTTCATAGAACTTTTCTGACCAAAGTTAGGAAAGAATGTGCTTGTGCGTGCGTGCCTAGACAGCACAGATGTACAAACATCCCACAGAAACCTTTTGGTTTAATATCATGAAGAGGAAAAGAGAACAGGAGCTTTTACAATGACCAGCAGTTTTGCTGCCTCAATAATATTTTCTTTCAAATTACTCAGAAAGATCACCAGAGCTGGCTCAAGACCTCTTTCAGCAACACAAAAAAAAAAATTAAATTTTGCAGGTCTATGGGTGAGAATCTGAGAACGGCTGGAGCAGGAACACAAAGCCACAGGGAAGCTGTGGTGAGCTCACCTGCTTGCTCTTGCTCCTGCTGCCTGGCAGATGGGAAAATATGAGGAACAACTGCTTCCACACCACCAGCTGCCACCATTGCCTGCCCACTTTCCAGAAGTCTGGCATAGATAAATCTTGTATTGGGGTCATGGACATCGTTCATATATCCATTTTGCCTATACTAACAGCCACTTTTTTCCTATGCATTTGTGCTACATATCTGTTTTCTGCACAGAGTTCTGACATGTGCATGCTCTTTAAAAAAAAACACTTATGGTTCATGCTACCATGAAATACAGTACCAGTTCTGTTCTTTAAGATTTTTAATACCGGATTTTTAATGCAAATTGTTACTAACCCTAATAACCTTCTATTAGTCTTTTCAGTTTGTATCAGCTCTGTATTTTGTTTTTGAAGCTGAATGAAAAATAAATGAACAAAATGTTCATTTGTTCCCTGAAAAAAAAATCTAGAATGAATAAATGAGCACTTTGTCTTTTGTTTCAGCAAGCTGCTAATTTTAAATACAGTCCTTCTCTACCAAGACCTATTCAACTTTACAATCTCTGAATACTTCTGTGCACTGAGGGTATGTTCTTGAGGAAATTCTGATTAGAATTTGAGTTTCTTCCACAAAATGAAGAATTTCTTATACTTGTATATTAGATCCTTTTTAGTTACGCTTTTCATTTACCATTTACTCAAATCTCTTGTAGAAGCTGTCATGTCCATTGCATTTTAAAACACTATAGTCAGTGCATATGGTACTGCTGATATTAAACATTCCCAAAGATTTTCCAATATGTAGGCACATTTCCGTGATACTGAGAGTTGCTGTCTCTTTTAGTACTCTTTGGAATCTTCCCACTGAGTTTGATCTATCACTCATTGCTTTGCTATCTTCTTCTTTGACCATGTTTAACTGAGCTTAGAACCATATTTGAATATGGCTTTTCTCCAGGAAAAATCTGTTCTTCCTTAAATCTGGTTTTCATTAATAAGGTTTCAAAACTGTCACCAGGAGGTTTGTTTGATCAAAACCCCAGCACTTTCTGCATTCTGGCTCTTAATTGCATGTATTGTTAGAAAACTATTTCATATTAATAGGTTGCTCTTTCTACTTGCAGGAAAGAGGAACACCTGTTGTTTTCAAAGTCTTTTCAAAAATTGTGGTTAACTGTTTCTTAACCCATCATTGTCAGTTTAATATCCATTTTTTTACTGCACAATCACTTCCATTTTTAAGTAACTGTACATATATCTACATATATCTACATATATCTGCATATGTAGATATATATTATATATATATATGATTTACCTTGTGGACCTGTTTCTTTTCCCCAGAAATTATACTTAGAATGGAGAATAGGAAAAAAAATATACTCCCCTTCATGCCTATCTAAGACCGATTCACTTTTTCAAATCTTTAAAGCCAGGCATGACATTCAAAGTATTATGGCGTTATTCAAACAAAAACACATTTCTCCCATGTTTTAATAAACCACAGCTACTAATAAAATAATTTAAAATTTGTATTGGTTTTCAAAGTACTACACAGCAAAAATAACGTGGGCAGTCACAATGGGTTACTAACTTTGAAATTATGCCATTTCATCCAGCAGTACTGAGTGATACCAGTTTATTTCTGAATATTTATCTTCATAAGAAATTATTTATTAAAGAATGCTGGGCAGTCAATTAGTGAACATTTGAGTGTTCTGGAAGGAAGAAAATGAGAGTTTTAGTTAAGCAACACAGAAATAGGAAAGTATATTTCAAAATATATTTTACATATATCAGAGAAACCTACTGGAGAATGTGAAAACATTATTTGAGGTTTACATGTTTACTGTTTTACAGGTTTTACTGTTATACAGGTTTTACTGTTTCTTTTCTTCTTTTTGTTTTCCAGTAGCTTTTTCCTTCCAACTTCTCCCACCCAAGCAACTGCATCCTGTATTTGTTTTGCTAGGGATTAATGGTATTAGTACTCTCCAGCTGGGAGAGGTCTTCATTTTCTGTCATTCATTTGAGTCCATCATTTCTTCTGTTTTCTGTGACCTCATTATAGACCATAACTAACCATGACATCTTTATGCTGTGGCTAGAAGAGTAGAACAGGTCCCTCTGAAACTAATATTGATTTTGTTCTTTATTTCCTTTCTTCAGTATAGGCCAAGTATCAATGTTGTAATAATTATTTGGAGACATATGGTAAAATAAAAGCTAATAAAGCTTTTGCTCATTATTTGCTAGAAGGAAAAAGCTTCAATCTTTTTGGCATTTATACATTTAACTCTCTTGTCGCATGCAGATTAGTTTTTAGATACTCAGGGATTCAGATGCAGAACTCCTACACCAAAGTGCAGTAAGCCTGAACTATAAGCAGAATGATTCAAATTTTTTTTGTGGAAAAGAATATTAATTTATCATTAAATGCCTATAATATTTCCAAGATAAAAATAAAATCAGAAAAATTAGAGGATGAATCAGTAGTTAGCAAGAACTTTAAAGTCAAAAAAAAAAATCTTGCAAACCAAATGACTACTGTTAAACTGAAAACAAGTTAGAGTAATTTTATAGGACAAAAGAGGAAGAACTAATTCCTAAACAGTCATAAAACAAATCCCCAAACAACTAAGAATATATCAAACAAATAAAAAAAAAATACCTCAAAGCTGAATATCTGGGATATGCAGTTTCAATATTTTTTCCTTTACCTTGTTCTAAGGCAATTTATTCTGCCTCTCTCAGTATGAATAATGGTTTATAAAGTATTACTTTCAGCAGAGGACATTTCAGCTGAAAAGCTAGGTGCAAATAAGGAAACAACAGAATCAGAAGATGCAATTTCTCTAATTTCATTTCTTTTGTGTTCTCCTTGTGCAAAATTATGTTATTTTTCTTAAGATGAACAAGATTAAACTCCATCATAAGCATGAACAGAAATTGTTTGACTTTCTCCAGAGAAGACATTTAAAATTTCCTGGCTACTGCCTAAAATTAGAAATATGCTTACTCCTTTAAAAGCGTCTATGAGATTAAATGGAAAGATGATGCAAGAAAACTTGCATTAAAAGTCTAAATTATTCAAGCTTCAAGTGATATAACAGTTTTCTTACCTTTCTCTGAAAGCTTAATAAAAGGTTATAGTTGAAGTAAACCACTATTAACCTAAAACAAAAAGAAAAAAATACTTAAATTTTGCTGTAAGCAACAGTAAATATATCAACAACTATTTTAAAATATTGCCCAAGAATTTTACTGTATTTCCTGCTTTACTTTCCTGAAGATTAAATATTCACACGTAGAAATATAATTTTAATACTGAGATAATTTATCTAGAGAATAGGTCAACTTTTGGAGTGTTTTCTTCAGATGAATTCTTCAGTATTTTGAAGCCAATGTTTTCCCTCTTCTGAGGAAAAAAAAAAAAAACAGAGAGGATCACCTACTGTGGTTTTCTAAGCTTCCCAAGGTCCACAGTTCTGAGCGGTCAGCAGGCCACTTCACCCTTGTGCCACGGCAGATCTCCGTCTGGATAAATCCAGCATTTGCCAGATATGAAATGTGTTACCGAGCAGCACTCCCACTACATTCCCACTGCTATGATGCTCTTTATCATTGATACATAAAATGCTAAAATTGTGTCCAGTTAAGTAAAACATTACAACCATAATAGCGCTTTAGCATAGTGCATAACCATTACAGTGTTTTAGGCTCAACTGGGTCTGTTCACCTACTGTATGAATAAACAAACACAAAGTTTTGCCAGATTACAGCATGAACAGTGATATAGACCATCTTTGCCGAAGAAAGCAATGACAAATTTTCTGAGACCAGCTTGCAACTCCTATGACATGCTAATGACAAAGTACATAAATCACAGGATCTATTTAATGGTAGTGGTGGAAGTAGTGCAGATGGGAGCTTTCCTTCAAAAAAGACACCCAGAAAACTATCCAAAAAACCCTGAACCAAAAACTACTCTCCTAGTGATAAGGTGATGTATGTCTGACAGATTGCAGAAATGTAGAACACACTGTAACAAAAATCACCATCAACATGAGTGTTAAAACCACTTTTTGCAAATCCTTTCCCATTTAATTCTCAAAAATAGTAAACACACAAAAATCCTGAAAATAAAAACAAGTGCGGTTCACCAGTGACAACTAATTGCAGATCATCAAGGGTGTAAGATCCTTTTTTGGGGGACCATTTTCTGGGCAGTCATTGATACAGCACATAATATTCAGGATTTAATTTATTATGTTATTGTAATAACTTTAAACTCTGTTCAGCAATGGCAATCAACATTTTTTTTTACACAAATACAACCTGTGACCAGTGTTTTTCTTATCAAGCAATTTGTAGGTATAAAGCTGTTAGATAAAGGAACTACTTCAGTTCTTCTGGTTTATTCAGTTACCTTTATGCTCTTCATTTTGACATCAGTTAGAAGTAGTGAAAGTAGCATGCCACAGTTCAGATGACAGTTAGCAATGGTAAAACAGTTAAGCTGCCTCAAGCTGACTCTTTTGAGATACAGACTGTCCTTGATGTTCATGTCTAGTGGTTTGCTACCACTGAAAAAGCTGATGGATGATATGTGGTAGCTGGCATTACAGTGTATTGAATTATTTTCCCTTGCAGCGGCTGACTCCGAAGAGTTTTATACTCTTGAAGTGCTACACTGAAGTGAAGGGAAACATTATCAATCATTAAAAATGCCTTGCATTTTAAGATACTTACAGAGTGGAAAAGCACTGGGATTGATCAAATAATTCATACTCAATCAACCATTAAAAAAATCTAGTTTGTTTTTGTTTTTTTTTTTCTTCCTTGTGATGTGTCCATAAAAAGGCTGCAAATTCTCTGAATGTGTACGTGAGTACACTGGATAAATATTTGCTCAAGTCTGTCTGGAATATAAGTCACACTATTTTGCAAGTGTTCAGTGTAAATTGCTAAATTAAAATTATGCTAGTATCTCAGTAAATGATCACAAGCCAGGTTCTTTCTCTGCTCTGCAGCTGGAGGAATGTGTTGCTTTTCAGGGAATGTGAAACTAGGAGGTGAGATTTTCAGTCACTATTCCTTAAGTAATTTACTATTTCTTTTTTAATATTTGCTGCTGAGATTGCTGTCTCAGAATTTGAGATTAATTTAGGTTTTGTCTGTTTTGGAAAAAAAAAAAAAGAAGAAACTAGACAAGGAACATAAGTGCAGAGATTTTTGAAGTTTTCAAAGAAGAATTAAAACACTCATAATAATTACAGTTTAAAGATTAATCTCTTCCATTCTGAAGAATGCCTGTATTTGAAAATAAGAGATTGTTCTATCTGAGCAGATGGAATCATAGAGTTAAAAAAGTCTAGGACTGTTTCAGAAACACAAGGGCTTTCTTTTTTCCACAGCACTTGATGCTATGTGAAACAGCTCTTTGAAACACTTGAACTGTGGAGTAGAAGTTTAAATTTGCCACTTTTTAGTTAGAGAAAATGGGCCACAACTGAACTATATCACCAAATCCAGTTGTGATTTGTCTTTGTTCAAGAGTGGTATTATGTTTGTAGCAAGATATTACACTCACTAGCTACATTCACTGTTTTGCTCTAAAGAAAGAAGATGAGAGAATGACCTAGATCTATGGATTGATAGAATGGGAAAAACACTGTTCAGTAGCAGTAGGGCCCAATATACAGAATCAGAAGCTCTGAGTCCATTGAACTACATCATCATGTCTGAAAATTTTCATATGTCTCTTTCTATTACCTTGAGAAAAGCAAAAATTGGTGGAATTGGGGCCAAACTTAAACCACTAGCAGTTCTATTAACATTTCAAACAAGGGATCACTAATTAAATCAGGGAGAGCTTATAGGCTTCACATAGTCTTGTAACACAGGAAGACGCATAAAGAAGAAAAACCAGAATATTATGGGTTACTTGTCTTCCTCCTTTAGAAACTGATCTAAGTCCAAGAAAAGCCACAAAGGAACCATTGTTTTCAGTGTATATTGGTCTTTCCAGTTGAAAGGTAGGCCTAGACAGTGGACAAAAATCTCTGTATAGAACATAATACCATGTGTTTACTTGCAGAAGGTGTTAACAGCAACCTGTACGCATAGAACTATCCAGGTAGAACAAATGTGTTACTGTGTTAATGATTTACACAGAGCATAATAAATACAGAAGAAGCTGCAAACAAAAAAGTCTTTTTGTGATCGTGTTCCCTGACAATGCAGGCATGGTGGGAAAGTCTCTTCATCCTACATAATGTAGTCATCTTGTATTTGATTTACTGGATTAAGCCATTAGTAATTCTCAGTGCTTAAAATGCAGATGTATCTTTGTGTACATTTATATTATCAGTCCCAAATAACATTTGTAGTTTTTGTGAGGGGATGAATATGACTGATTTTGTCCTACAAATGCACTTAGCTGACATAAAAGGACTGAAAAGGTTACCAAAGCCAAAGTACATCTTGCACAAATTAATAACAAAGAACTAAACCACTTATTTCAAATCAGCATTTGAGTATGTATTTGTCCAGTTTTATATAACCATCTAGAAAACATTTTTTGTAGTCTTAGGAAAATAGGATACCAAATGGCAACACAAAATTCAATTATTGGTTTTAAAATATCATTAAAAATCCAATTCTTGAACATCATGTTTACACTGTGGCAGAGAGACAGGTGGATGGCAAATATGAAAACTGATAGCTCAATATACCTCACCATGTAATTGTAAAGTCACAGGAGGAGACAGAATATTTTTTAAGCTGTTGTACTAGATGTTGTTTCGATGTAGGATTTCTCTGCATATAGAAGTAAAGTATGCTTTGGGATATCTGTTAAGGTCCTTGGTCAATTCTTAAGGCATGGATTTAAAGAATAGTGGGAGGATTAGGAGTGCTTTTCCTAAGAAATACAAATTCATTTTTCTGAATCCATTTGTGCTTTTTTTTGCTATAGTCTTAAGCCCTGAATTTGAGCTTCTTAAGATGTTTTTTAGCTTAATACTTATTCTACTATATAGGACTCTCTGTTCCTTTATGTCATCCAGTATGAAAACTAATCACAGGGGGAAAGAATCTGCAGAAGAACGAGCAAAGTTGTTATTTATTTGGCAGGCTCATTATGTAGTGAGTATTTTCCACTGAAGGAAGAAAAAACTAGAGGAGCTGGTGCTTCTGAGAGAAACACCAGATGCCTCCTCAAATTCTTTTATATAGTGACCGAGTTGACAGCACTCGCAGAGTAGTCTACAAGCTGGATGTGAATTTCTCACACAGAGACTGCCATTTTTTTCCCCATACTTTGAGTAAGTTGAACTAATATACTTAAAATCATCAGCAATATTTGCCACTGTCAACATGGAATGCACCAAAATGCACCAGATTTACCCAAAATACCAAAATCTCATCTGGATTTTAAATAAATTTTCCAGTTTCTACAAAGTTTTCCCAACAGAATAAAATGAACACAAATTTAAAAAAAAAAAAGTGCTGAACAAGACATACTACCCTACTGGAACGTGTTTTTTTTGTGACTGTTTTATTTTTTTTTAATAATAAGTATATATTTCTGGGATATGCATATATTTTTAGAATAATAAAATAATTTTATGTGGCTTGAGTATACACAAACTTTTAAGAGAACATTGTCTCTTTTTGAAATCTCTATTCACCTTAATTTCACAGATATGAATCAACATGTCTCCTAGGTATACTTGTACAGAAATATCCATCTATGGTGATAAAAATAACATTAAGGTTGTAGATGCTAATAAATTGTGTGCTTTTAATGATAAAGTGTATTAATTAAATTGTTACTTGATTAACAGTACTTATGTCCTCTTCTGTGATGTTACCTACCTTAAAATATAAAGTGATTCAAAACTTTGAAGTGAATATGTAGGGTTTAATTGTACAGGGAATCTTCTAAATAAAAATAAATTCATTTCCAAAGTATTTAGTTATTACAATCAAATTAATTTTGATAGAAATCAGCTGTGCGAAGGACTTTGAAAGCTGGGATTTTTTTCCTTTTTATTCAAATAGTTTAAAATAAATAAAGATATTGACAATAATCCACAATATTTTTTCAGTGTTCATAAACAAATCACCTTCTTCTCACCTATTCTTGTCTAGTGACAAAATAGCTATAGTGTGTGCATCAATACAATAAAGGAGTAGCAGAGGAAGAAATTGGTCTGTAAATCTCATTAATTCGGCGATTAGCACAACGAGAAATTATCCACACGCTGAAGCACAACATTATTCTCTTACAGAAGGACAGGAAGGGTGAGCTCCTGTTTGGTATGCAGTATGTTAAATCCATTTCAGTAAACCAAGTGTGTAACATTAGTCAAAATTTCTTTTGTGGAAAAGAGCTACAATATGCTGACATTACTCAGCTTTTATCTTGTTCAGCTTACAGACAATGACACGTAAAGAATCCCATCTTCCATCTCTTTTTTATATTAAAAATAATAATAAAAGTTATTATTCCAGCAATAAGCTCAAGTTCTTTCTTGCAAAATATAATTTGAAATGGGCAAATATTTATTGTGTCAGATAAATGTCAGTAAATCCAGTAGTCACAAAGCTCCTTTGTATTGTTTCTAGAGCATTTATTAGAAAAAAGTAAGAACGTTAGAGGCATGAATCCTCGAAAATACAGTTTAAATCAAAATGGAGGTGTGCAGTCTTAATCACCAGTATTTTGATAGAGGTTTTTGCGTTGCATTTTGTTCATTCAAACTTCTGCAATTTCAAAGAACCTTGAGCCAATGTTTCAAGGAATACATAAACTTCAGGAAAATGTTTCCTGCAGTGCTGTAGAGCTAATCATCTGGTGGTCTAGGAAGAGTATTTGGTTCGTCTATGGACAAGATGTCAACAGAGCTGCTCTCAAACCTATTATTTTTGTAACTGAGCAAGAAGGTGAGAATGTATTAAGAAAGTAAGAAGGCTTATGGGCAAAAGCCATCAGTAACGATTGCCAAATTTTCCCTGGTTGCTATACCAGCAGAAGTGGGCCAAAACTTCAGCCCAAGTACTGGACAGAATCTGATGCAGATTTCTCTTCGGAGGCAGTGAGGCAGAACAGCTTGGCATCTGTATCTTCAGATAGCAACACATCAGGCATTCTAGGAGTAGACAACTGTGCTGAGAATGACTGCTACAGCTGTTAAAGCAACTCCCAGATGGGCATACAAAGCCCAGGGAAATCATGGCAGTGGTATTTTGATTGGTGATGGCAGTACTCTTCTCCGAGTTGCAGTGGCTGCAGCCATGGGGTTACCTGCAGGAAGTGCCATGGAAACAGGAAAATGAGCTGAGGAAACAGCTGCACCAACATGGGAGCAGGATCCAAGGCAGAGCTCTGACAGCTACCAGTGGAGTACAGAGTAAGTGAAGATTCAGTTATGCTTCACTTCTTAGAACCCACTTCAAGTGGCAATGGCAACAGCTTGACTCTGAATCTGACACAATTGCAAAACTTGTTCGCTGTTGCATGGCTTTTAAAGGAGAACTGTCCTCTTACTAATGATTAAGGGTGTTTGAGTGTTGGGGTTAATGTGTAGCAGATCTAATGTGAATGAGCTGTGGCCACTACCAAACATTATCCCACTGAGGGAAAAGTGTATCTGATGAAGAATTTCTAGATATTTCAGATTGCACATGAAAGAGTACTTATAGTATGCTTCCATGAGAAACCTGAATTCTACAGGAGGTTGGAAGTGCTTGAAACTGCAGAGACAAAGTAATTATGGCAATAAACAAATAGGAAGCTGTGAATCTTCCCTCTGACACTGACATGTGATGAATGAATACCTAAAGAGAAATTCTTATGTGAAAGCTTTTTGTCTTACCTTTCTTCCCACTCACCTTCTTCACAGTAAACATGTCTGTGATTTCGCTTGCAAACTACAGCATTAAATCTACATTCATATGTTACTAGGGAAATGCTTTTATTTTAATATAGAAGACTTTAATTCCCACAGAGAGCAATTCTTGTTAAAGAATTAGGCAATGGACTATGCCAGAATAGGCCATGACATAGTTGTCCTGATGGACTTACTATTGCTTTGAATTCTTGTTTGCTACACAATAGAGGATTGACAAAGTGAAATGATCTCTTACCTAGGAATGGAAGTAACATGTGGGGAAGTGACACAAAATCCTTTTAAGAGAGGAGGAATTTGCTCTTATTCCTGTTTGGGTTTTGTCAGTCTAAGACCTTAAACTGTCTAATTACTACAGAAAAATCTTAATTAACAATGCAACTAATTTTGGTTGGTTGGTTGGTGGGTTTGATTTTGGTTTTTGCCAGACTACACATCCCATCACCAATGATTTCAAGGCAATGTTCACATGGTATGGAACTTTAAATGACAAAAATATTAATTAGGATGCAGGTATGGTTTGCATGGAAGATCTTCTCTCTCAAAAGAGTTCCTGAAAGCTTGAGAACAGTCAGGGCTGTGATCCAGGTGAAACCCTTTTCTAACAGCAGCTCATGTAAGGTGCAGCAAAAGGGACTGTAGTCAGTACAAGTCAGCTGATGGTCTTCCAGTTTTGGATGTTTCTTTCAATTTCCAGATCCCCATTGGGTAACACCATTAGTGACAGCATAAGGAAGTTGGTGCAGGTGCCCAACTCATGGAATCCCCTGATGCAGGGGTATTACTGGTACATACATCTTCAGAATAGACACAGTCTTTCAGTCAGTGTTTCTAACAGTTTTGACAACAAAATGTTGGTCTTCATCATAGCAGGTGTTGAGGACAGGAGAGAAGACATCGGTTTGCCGTTGTATACAATCTTAATGTGCCCATATCTTGAGTTTTAGTCTCTGTATCTCTGAATCTCTCAGGATTCTGCATTTTTTTATGAAAATCAGGAACAGTAATAGCAGCTCCACTCTTTCTCATTCATAGTACTCAACGTAGAGTGAACCCATGTTTAAGAGAGAGTGTTAGATCATGCCAGTCCCTGTCTTGATGCCATTTGATCTCAGTATAGGAGAACAGAAATTTTACTTTTACTAATTTTAGGTGCAAAGTTAAGTGGTAAATTGTTTTCCACTTAAGACAAATGTTGGAAGATTGTTAATTGATTCTGCCAGAAACAGGAATTCAGGCATCTCTTTAGCTACAGGTGAAAATAAAGAAAAAAACTTTAAAAAATAAATAATCAAGAAAAGTGCTTTATAAAATGGATGAAACACAACCAGTTTAACAACTGTTATGTGTATCAAATAACATTTGTTTCTTGTTAATAATATTTAATGAGCACTTAAAACTTGGTGCTTCCACCCACTTATCTCTTCCTAGAGATTTATGCCTCCTCAGCTATAGCCTGAGCACCTAAAGATTTCAACTGGCATTTGGCATACATGAGGGCTAAGAACTTCAGAGAGAAAATTACAAATGTAGCAGAAATGAACTACTCAGGTCAATCATATGCAGCAAACTTCTAAATATGATGGAATAAAAAACTTTTTTAGATATATAATAATACAATAATAGAACTGTTTTAGCAGTTCTGTTATTGTGTCTGAATAGTTAAATAGAAAACCAGCATCAATCTCCAGTGCAGGAATACAGGCCCTCTTTGGAAAAAAAAAAAAAGACATCTGATAGATTCTACCTGTCCATCAACTGTTCGGCTGAATATCCGAGACAATCTCCAGTAAGTTCGTATCTCTCTTGTACTGGGGAGCCCAGACCCAGTATTCCAGCCACGTTTCGCCAGGGCTGAGCAGAGGTGAAGGAACACTTCCCTTGGCCTGCTGACAACAGTCCTCCCTGTGCAGGCTAGGGTGTGGTTGGTTTTCTTTGCTACAAGTATACGTTGTCTGCTAATGCTAGTTTGGACTCTAATAGGACCTCCAGGTCTCTCTCCACACGGGTGATTTCCAGCTGGTTGCCCCCCAGTGCTTACTGGTGCCTCGGTTATTCCTCTTCAGATGAGGAGGATGTTAAAATGGGTATACACATGAATGTACTCATGGAAAGACTAAATTGATTAAATTCTTGCACACTACCTGACAAAAATCCTGTGTAGAGTAAAATGTGATTAGTTAAACATTAAAAACTAGATTTTATCCTATAAAGATACATATAAATAATCCCTCCACTGTTGTGATTTAAAAAAAAAGAAAAAAAAGGGCAAAACAAAGACCCTGCCTGTTGTTCATTTAATCTGAAGTTTATTTGTGAAACTTGTTTATTTTGGAGCCAAACTCAGTAATTCCTAGAATGATTATAAGCTCACTAAATACCCTGCCACTAATGGGTTGACTTCAATAAAGTTAGGATGGCAGTATTAAATCCTTTGGGGAACTCAGCATTAAGCCAGTATATGCAATTTACTAGACCAAAGTACTTCATCCAAATCCTATCAGTAAAAAGCATTTCCCCTTTTTTCACTTAAGACTTCTAGAAGATTCTCTTGGATTCTGAGAGGGTCTCAACATCATATTTTTCCCTGCACATCTGGGTCACCTAGCCACAGTATTTTATTGAAGTATAGGACATAGAGTGCTTTCTAGACTTCTGTAAGTAACTTTTCCAGCAGTAAATTTTGATATGCCTTAGAGCATTAGCTTAAAAATATATGGCAACAATTTAGCTTCATTTTTTTTTTCTCCATGTGTAGGTTTTACATTAAAACTCATATAACTAGATAATTCCTCTGCCGTAGTTGTTAAATTTACCTTTATCAGTCTAATAGGATGATTTTTTTTCACTGTAAATGGCATATGGACATACAGAAGTCTTGAACTGGTAGGAGATAGAATTCTTTGAATACTATGTAAATGTTATTAATTAAATAACATGATAATCAGCAGTGTTCTAATTAACTTTATATTTTTTTCTTTCTTTTAATCATTATTGTCTGGTTTGGCCCATATTCTCTATCTAGAATTTGGCCACAAAAGAACATGGTGCTGAGCACAGTAAGAACAGAGATTCTCCAAAGTGTATCAGTTTGTGATTGGAGTGCCTCTGTCAAATATTTCAAAGACTCTTTTGATGTGGAATTCTAATTCTGTTAAAATATCAGTGAGTTTAATTATACTGTTATTGCGTGTGCTTCATCTCATATAGCATTGGAATGAATTTCCTTGTATTTTTCTGTTATGCTGTAAAAAATAATGAAATTTAGGATGTTGCACAATGTGCTAATGTTGGGTATCCAGATTGTATTTTTTAATTATTTAAAAAGCAGGGATGGATTTAGGCCAGGACTCTGCATCTTTCGGACTTTAGCAAAACCTGGAATAAGCCAAATCAAGCGGACATAACTAACATTTAAAAGTGATGACAATTCACACCACATTTAACTTATTTTTCCTAGTTATTTTAATGTGACAGATAGCAAAGGAGGCTTAACTATGGCTTTTATAACAGCTTTCCTATTATTCAGGCTTCCTGGGCTTGGATAACAGTTTATTCCAGACCAGTCCGGCTTCCTTTGCTTGATCATGCAGCAAAGTCGTAATAATCCTATTGGTAACATTATGGGCTGTTGCTATGGAAATTAATGTATTATCTCAGAAAAATGACAGATGGGTTGAAGAGGGAACAAGCCCATGCTTAAACACTGATCCTTACATGACTAACTAATCCCTAAACGGATGTCACTTAGAGAACAGCTAATTTCAAAGACTTTACTGAAACCATGTGACTAAGAGGACAGAGGCTATGCTAAATATTTTGCTTCAAAATAGTTACATTATCTCTCTTTCATTTCCACTTGTGGCCGCATTGCTTTTCTCTTAACATGTTCCAGACAACCTGTAGTAGATCAGGAACCGTAGCAGCAGATAGCAGGAAATAGCTGCATTGTTTGTGCACCTTAAGAATAATAGGTTCTCCTCATCTCCCCCTCCGTGTGTGAATTATGTCATTAAAAAAATAAGTAGACAAGGCACCATTAATGAAGTAGTTATCACTTGATGATACAATTCAGATTAAAAAACCCCCAGAAATTAAAGAACGGTGATGTGCCATTATTCTGCCATCACACAAAGGGATGCTGTGCATATTTTAAGTCTTTAATCACTGAAGCTTCTTCTTCCTCTTAAATTTAAACAGAAACATTTGGGCTTTTTGCCCATAACAGTGTAAATCAGGCTAAATTATGGAGAGTGCAGCATGTAGCAAGTGGAATTTGCACAAGAAGGCCAAAGTAAGAGCGTAGGTTACAAACTCCTCTGGGATACATATGCTAACAAGAGAACTGGATCAGGGTAGTAGAATGAAAAATACGTGGACTTTTAAAGGAGAAAAGGATGACTATGGTATGAAAATTTTGATTAAGACTGACAAGTGATCGCTGCTTTTTATTCAATATAGAAAATATTTTTTTTTCTGAGAAAACAGAAGGAAAAAATACAACACTAGGATTTTTTTCCTGTTAAGCAACACTAAATGCCACCATTTTGATAATGTTTTCTTCAGAATAATTTCACTGCTTTTTGTAAATCACATAACAACACATTCTTCTTTGGTGGTGATTTTTTTATGTTTCTGACTATGAATAATGATGTTGCAACAACTGTCAAAAATATACAATTGTTAAATACTTAGAAAACAGAAAGACCTGGCTGTGCTGCTGGCAAAATACTCAGCATTAAAATTATCTTCTCATAATGCTCTGAGTAGCAACAAGAATAACTAGATATGAAAATGTATGAATCTGAGACATATCGGGAGATAGCACATCATTTCAGAATTATAAAAAATATACATCAAAACAGGGATTTAATTTAAAATCTCCAGAACTCAAAGCCAAGGCCTCAAATATGTCATAATGTTGTTCACAAAGAAATAGTAATTCCCCAAGGAAAAGTTATTATTTGAATTACTCAGAGAAAAAAATTACTACAGCTATGAAAGTTAGATGTATATTTTGCAGATTATATTCTTTTGTATAATAACACCTGCAGTGACCCACTCTTTGACTTAAAATTCAATGAAAGAAGGCAAGCAAAAACCCCCACAACCCTCACTACACAGAAAACCTGAGTATTAACAACAAGCAGGATTAGAAAACTTGGGTTGATGGGTTGTGCCAGACGTTTGTTGTGCAACCACACATATCATGCTCTTTGGTACCTTTGGAGGTTTGTTTTGTTTGTCTGTTTGTTTGTTTGGGGTGGGGGGTGTTGGGTTTTTTTTGTTTGGGTTTTTTTTTGTCTGTTTGTTTTTGGTTTTAGTTTTATTTTCATGTCAAGTTAATCAGGTAAATATAGAAGACATTAAATTCTTCGGTTTTATTTAAACACCAACTAGGGCCACAAGTGAATATAAGAGAATGAGTCCCAATGGACTAGCGTTGTTTCTACTAGGTAAAAGTCACAGACAGTTCAGAGCCATTAGAAACACAAAACAATATTGCAACTGAGCAAAAAGCAAAGCTGAAATCCGAAGAAGAATGTAATGGGAAAGGCAGCATAAAGTGGATCTGGACTGTCTTTGTTGCTCCATCTAAGAAGAAAGAATTTCTCTAATTTTTTTCTTATATAAAGGTTGAAGGGTTGTTATGTGTCTCAAGAATAGCATTAGTAATAATACTTTGATCAGATTTGTAATTTCTGTTTCAAAAAGAATGGTGACACTTGGTCAAGGCAGTTATAGCAATTGAATATTTGTGACATCATTATTTGTTGATTATATACCTTCCTTCCACGGAGCTAGTATGCAGGTCATTTAAATATGAAATAACATTTTTGTAAAGTTAACTTCTAAGAAGCAGAGCATCAATAGATGTGTTGACAGAAGGAAACAAAGAGAGGCAGAAGGAATTTAGTGTCACAAGTATTTATTATGCAAGAGGTAGAATGGAGACTTCTGCAAATCATACTCTAAAGCTGCCCTGTATTTCTGAGCAGCATTGCCTGGATATCTTTTAAACTGTGATAGGAATGTAAAAGAGATCTCATGCCTCAGCCATGCTTCCAGGATACCAAAGGAGCCCTGCAAATTTTCTAACCTGGAGTTACATCTTACAAGCAAATAGCAAACAAAAGGTATTTTACATGTTTTACATATCTCACATATTTAATTCAACCTTTTTTGTTGATTCTAAATGCATTGTCAATGAATTTGTACTTCAGAAGTTTAACTTTAAAGCCAAATATTCTATAATTATGTCCGCAGTGTGATATTCTGAAATCGTAGGATGATTCACATCAATTCATGGAGGTTTAGGTCAGAAAAGCTACATGATTCTTTCATACTAGGCTTCACTGCAGAAGAGCTTAAGATCTTCATTACTTATCCTAATTTACAGGGCAGAATTTTGATAATATATCTTACACGGAAGTGTCAGGAGAATGATTTCAGAACAAAACATTAAAATGAACAGAAATGTAACAGAAAAAAACCCCACAAACCAACAACAACGAAAAAAGCCATCCCAAAACAAACGGAAATAAAATACTATTAATCCCCAAAGTCTAAAAAAACTCAAATAAAGAACTATCACATTACAGCTTGCCATGAACAAACCATTATTTGAAGTGGACTAGATTACATATGATAATAAAAAGGTCTATAGACCAAAAGCATTGATTTCTGTACTGAACAAGCTGGTAGAAACCATGTAGGAATAGAACTATGTACCTTGATATGGGACATTCTGAGGAAGATTCAACGCTGATTTCAGTGCAGAAAGTCTTGAATCAAAATCTGTTGAAGTTTCATTACATCTTTTGGATAGGATTTATTGGGATGATGCTTAGGTTTCCAATAAACTTTTATAAGTTATCTTAAAAGAAGTTCTTAAAGAGATTAGATCATCATTGCCAGAGGATGGTAGCTGTCTCAGATTTGTAACACAAGGTTTTCGGGGAGAAATAGAGAAAAATAGGAAATCAAACATGCAAAGAAATATAAGTACTTTACAGTAGAGATTTCCCACAGAGCTCTTCAGGTACCTATGCTGTACACAATACTACTCAAACTACTAATAAATAATGTGGAAAAGGGGAAATAGGGAGGTAACAACTGCATATTTAGAGTACAAAATTAGAACTGACTACAAAGATTCTCAGAGGAATCAGAGTTTTGAATGACTGGGTAATAAAAATGGCAGACAAGACGCAGCATTGACAAATGCAAAGTAATGCTCATGAAGGGAAGAACAGTCACAATTACACATATACACTGATAAGCTTGAAAGAACTATTAACATATCATTCATTCAGGAAAGAGGTCTTTGTGTCATTATGGATGATTCTATGAAAATATCAGCTCGTTATTCAGAAACTCAAGTAAGGTGTTTTGGATTAGTTGGAAATAAAAAAAAACAAACAAACAAATTATTTTGTCATGTTGTAATTTCAATCTTTGTTGGATCCGAATCTTGGATATTGGCTAAAGCTTTAGCCATCTTCCTCTCAAAATCATATAGAAGATCCAGAAGGGGTGCAAACTAACAGAGCAGATCAGATATATGTGAAGTTTATACTTGATAAAAATTAGATATTCCCAGGTCTTTAGTTTAGAAAAACAATGAAGAATGGAACATATAGACAACATATAGGAAGCTGGATGTCTTGCAAAAAGACATAAATAAACAACATTTATTCCTGATTTTTCATCAGAGTTCATTGTACAGCTGCTGTAGAATCAGCAAAAGCTCTTATGTGAAACTGTTTTGCACATACGTATAATCAGTCTTTGGAATTCATTGTTAACAGGAAGTAAATGTGAAGAGTACAAAAATTATTAAGCAAATTTATTGAAGAAATGCCCATGTATTAAACATGATGCTGTGGCTGCAGCCTCAGGAGTGGGAAGCTCAGGACCACCATCAACCAGATACCTGAGCTGGGAGAGAAGTATTCACTGCTTCCCATACTCCTAATCATTTATCACAAGCTACAAAAAGAGGCAGAAGACCTTTACCCTGGTCTAATATGGTGTTTTTTACTTAAGGGGCAAGCTGTGGGAAAGTTTTGCTAGAAAGGTATAAAAGCCCTGATCTCAAATACACAGAAGTCAACAGCAAGAATCCCATCAGTGCCAGCAGCTTTGACTGGCAGACCTACATCTTCCTCTCCCCCCCTGAACTGCCGTCACCTGTCTGGAGGCACAGGAGGAGCAGCAGCCCTGCACATCATTAAGTTTCACGGAAGGTTTTGGGAAAGGCTTCCACAAGGTTGTTCTTGCTGGCTTTATTCCACCCAATAGGATAAGTCTCCTAGCCAGCAGTGCTCAGAACACATGGGATGTAACATCGAGGGGAGCAACCTTTAGAAGACATCTCTCCTCATCGCACTCACTAAGCATTATGTATTTTCAGCACCTGTGAAGAGAGGATAAGTTAAAGAAGGCTTCAGCATTTAAAGTTTAACAGCACGGAGCAGACAATTTTTGCTGTCTGATCATTTTCCAGCTGGCTTTCTGACATTCATCAGTTCGGTTCTTTGTGCCTGCTTCATCTAAGGTGTTTACATTACTGGAGTATCACACAGACATTACGTGTATCTGGTTCAAACAGGCTGAGGAACACAGACTTGCAAGCCTTTACTCCTGTACTTACTCATAAGAGTGAAGACATCATAGAAAAAAAAAATATATACCCTATTTTAAAAGTGTAAAACTGTTGGTTTAATTTTACCTCCATCTTCTTTAGGTATCTCTAATAAATATCTTGCCAATATGATCTGAGTGCTAATAAGTCCAAATTGAGTTTCACTTAGAGAGATGAACTGTTTCACTACAAACACCAGTGTAAAGAGCTCCCCTGCTTTTAAGCATTTTGCGTAAAAGATTTTTTAAAATCTTACTCATTAATCACAACTTTAAACTTTTATGAGCAAACTGAAAGCTGGAAGCTTCTTTCTCTTGCAAAGCCTAAGATCCTTGGAATTTGCTAAAAAAAGAAGTGCTGTAGCTTCAAGATAAACATAAATAGTTTCATAATTTAGAAACAAAAATCAAAGTTTTCCCCCTACACACTCTAAGCAGCTCTCAGCTTCTAAACCCATCAGAACATCAATCTTCTTTTATAGGGCAGAGCATTGCTGAGCACTGCGTAGCTATGCCTTGAAGCAAAGGCAGTGTCCTACATTGTTAGCTGTGCCACCAAACCAATCTCTTCTCTACAAATGAGCAGGCAAAGACTGACAGATACTTTTGAAAATAGTTGAAGACTTCACAACGAGTTTTGCAAAATACCCCGAGATATCAAATTATTTTTCCTCTTGGAGAGTCAAGACCTGGTCTGGAATTTAGGCTTCTGTATAGTGAGGTTTTGCAAACTGACATTTGCTTGGGGAACGCTTTCTGCTGCTTGAACTCTTGCCCAAGACTTTGGAGTATTTTTAGGCAAGCCTGTTCAACCTGCGTGCTTTGAGCATTCCATCTCCCCCAGCCGTACACAGAGAGAACAGGTAAGCATATGAGTATAGACATATCAGGGTTTTCAGTCAGCAGATGCGGAGCTGAGCCTGGATGCCACAGCTCCAGCAGCTCATTCTCCTCTCTCGCTCATAGCCGTCCCTGTGTCTGCTCATGCATAGCCGAGGCGTGGTCCCCAGCCACAGATGTCTTGAGCTTTCCATTGCTCACTCACAAGCAGCCACCCTGCTCTGCACCTCCTTTTTCTCTTCCACTCACCCCCTCTGTATATTGTGACATCCACTTTCTTTTTGATCATCAGGAATACGGTAACCTTGGCAGAAATCACTTTAATCATAATTTTCCTTAAAAAAAAAGCTTCACTGAAACTTCAAACAATCGTTTTATGAGACATTTCTGACAAAGTCAATACAGACTTCTTTTCAAAATTATTTTTCTTTGGAAAAAAATTTAAAAAGCATCAAAATAAAATGTATAAAAGCATTCATGTTTATCTGGGTGGTTTGCATAATCAAGCTCACTTCAGAAAAAAGTGCTCTCATCCTTTAATTTCCTTTAGGTCTGGAAAGATTTGAGTTTAAATTCTTTTAAAACAGCAGGATGAGTACAAAATATAAAAAGTGTAATCTTATTTAACGAACAATTTAACAATCATAATGACTAATAGACACTGGTTATGCTTTGTGGAATTTGTTGTTAGTTTTTTTATTTTTGAGATGTGTGTTCACAGTCTGTGAAAAGGAAAAAGATTTTTGGTTTTAAATCAATTTTCTGAGAATAGAAGAGCTGTTAAGTTTTCTCTTCTGCTTATTTACGTCAGAAGAGTTGTGTCAATGCCCACCCCCCTGGGATAAAATATCCCAAAGATTTTCAGTTTCATTTCTTTGGCATGCTAAAGGGTCAGTTCCCAAAGTTGAGTTTTTTGCTATCTCCATATTTTTCTTACGCCTTGATTTTCATTGTTACTTATCTACATAAGTAGCCTTGGTGGTTTTGGGGGTTTTTTGATGTTAGAGCTGTTTCCATGTTGCTAAGCAAGTTCAGAAATGTTTAAAAGTATCACCTGTTTCTTCAAAACAGACACACGCACACAGAAAATGATTCTTCTTGTTGCCACATTTTCAATCTGTATTTTCATAGATTTAAATGCAGTTGAATATTCCTCATGCTACCGTTGTGCCATTCAGATAAACTAAAATACTTTGATTGATTTCTAAAGAGATTTTGTACCAAAAAGTAAAGTCATTCAGAGACAGTAAAATATGGACCAATAATTTTCTATTTTCCATCTGAACAGGCTATAATCACAGTGAAAACTCCTTATTTCCTAATAATGAAGTTTTCTCCTAAGACACCAGTTTATAGAAGTATTATGAATAATAAACTGTGAGGACTCCCTGCTTAAAATATGCCATTTACATATTTGTCATATATCATAGTGTTAAAAGCATCAGGGGTAAAAGGAAACAGCAAGTATTTGCAAGCCAAGTTTCAGAACTGAAACTGCAAAATTCTGGGTGCAGCAGATAATTTTTAAACCTAGAATCAGTTGCCTCTACCTGTGGATTCAAACGGCCTATACCTGCATGATGTGAAAAAGGCAGTTTGAATTATTTCCTACTTTGGAAAATGTGTGTATATCTTCAGGCACTGTGGTCACAGTTAATTTAATCTTTATTCAGGTGCAATAACTACAAAAAAGTGCTCCTCCTGCAACACAGTATTTGCATTTATTAACTAATAGAGATACTTATAACAGAATAATTGGTTCCTTTTTCCAATAGAACATACATTATATCTTCACTCAGAAATTCAGTTTAATTAATCTAGAGTTATAATTTCTGTGGCCTTCCAACTTTTTAAATGTTTTTGCATCTTTTTCTCAAGGCAAGTGATCTAGTTATGAGCTGGAAATGAATATTTTACGTTCAGCCTTATACATTTCTTCAAAAGCTAATTCCTCACTTGTCTTGGTGAAATTATTATGCAATTAAACAATGAAAACTGAAGTTGTTTGGCTTACATGAAAAGAAGGGGTGGGTAGGGAAACCATATCTGAAGAACTGATGAGATGTGGATTAATGAGCATGCATTTCCTTTTTCCATCTTGGTAATAGCAGACTAATAAAAATTATACACTAATATTTTTTTTTCAGTGATAAGATGTCACAATAATACTATTATTCCTGATTAGGTAAGGACAGTAATGATGACTGTACCAACTGATTTGGTCAGAAACTATTTTGAAAACCTGAAGCTATACCATTAAAAGAATTATTTATACAGAAAGAAAAAATGATGATTTCAGTCAAGTCAGACTTGATTATAGCACTGAACTCCCAGACTTTTGTTGTTAGGACAGTGTATTTAATCTCTGACATACATACCAATTCTGTTTTTTTCCTAACATATTTTGTCATTCGTGCATTTAAAATACCATCCACCATATAATCTTTCTTTCATTTTTCACTTGAGGATTCAGTCTTGCCACTCAATGTCTCTGAAATCTATATTAGACTTTTTTGGTAGAGTTTCATTTCATATGAAAGCCTCATGAAAAAAGCATAAACTTTCTGGATATTTATGCTTTTGGATTTTTTTTTGGAATAAAGGTAATTCCATCTTTGCTGTAGAGATATGTCATTCCAGTTTCATTTAAGACACTTCAGAACACAAAAATAAAGAGAAAAGCTTATGAACTGTCATTTGCTGTCAAGTTCTTGAAGCACATGGAATGCTTGACTTGAGAACAGTTGTTTTTCTCATGAAATTAAATGGAATGAGTTTCATTGACCATTGCTGACAGACACTCAGGCATTTCCAACTTTACGTCCATTTTCCTTAAATTCAGACTGTGGGTATTTAGTACCATCAGCCACCAAATAAAGGTCAGACATAGTTGCTGTCCCATTATAACACACTTAATGTAATACATCTAAGAACAAAACTGAAATCCACTGATTTCTAGGTTCTTATATAGCTATTGTCTCCAAATAAATCTAGTAGACAAATTTATAAGAACAAGTAGTTCTCAATTTTCTACTCATCATTTACACTCTAAACAAGAAATACAAGGAAATCCCAATTAGCTTTTTTAATAGACAGAATACATAGGAAAAAATTAAGAGAAGACAGTTAATCATTGTTTGTATTAAGCCACTCCCTTACTATCCTCAGGAGTATGACATTTTATGGTAACTGACACAAAGAACAGTTATATTTGTTCTATGAAGCTACCATAGAACAACTCTGAGCACTAAATAAGAAAGTAGAATACCATTAACAAATAGGAGGGTCCTATACAACTTGTAAAAATTATTATTTCTACCTCCCATGAGGACTGAATTTCAGTGTGTTTGAAATCCCAATCTAAGAACATGACAAAACTGTTTTTACTGAAACCAATAGGCCTTATTCTTGAGTTCATGTAATTCCCTTTAGTGCTACTGCAGTGGGAAAAAGACTTTATCTTGCCTTAAGGCAATAGCTGTCATAAAGGAATCCTTAGAGGATGTACGGCTGCCTTACCCAGCAGCGCAAAGGACAGACAGGTCAATAGGATTTACCTGTAAGCACCTGACATAGAATCCTCTTTTTCCCATCACTAATACTACCTTATCCTTTCCACTCTTCCACTCTGAGATTGCTGGATGGGAAAGGAGAAAGTAGAGAGTTTTGTTTCTAGTGACTTAGATGTTAGGTCTTCCTGAATTATTATTGCTGGTCAAGATGCTAATTTCACACGTTAGGTCTGATTTGTGTATGTGACACTTTTCAGAATAGGGTTAGAGTTTTAGGACTTCCTGTCTAAGCTTTGATGCTGTTCAGGACCTCTTCTTTGTCACTTCTCTGTTAAAAGTCCACCTAAAAGTTTCTTTTCACCTCCTTTCAGCCATTTTGTCTCAAACTGCTATCTAATCTTTCTTCTTACTTACTTCAGGCAGATAAGGAACAACTTTCTGTATAATATGTTTACTTCTAAAAGGTGAATTATTTAGCATTGTTTAAGTAAAGCTATAGGAAATTTGACACATTATAGCTTCAATGAAATATAACATAAAAATATTATTCAGAGCCTATTTTGATACTGTTTTGAACACTTAATAGAAAAAATTTACCAAGTCCTTAACACCAGAAATAAGTGAATTTATTCACATATAGAAAGAAAAGCCTAGTCACCTCAGGAAACTTTTCAGCAAATGAGAAGCCAATAAAATTTGTGATAGCAGTCAATTTTCTTAAAAATTTCTCTTCGCAAATGGGAAAGTGAAACGATAAAGAAAGCTACTGAGTAAAAGGAAGAAGACTATTTGTATACAGGCACAGAAGTAGAAAAGATTATTTAAACTAGGATACAATTAGACGAGTCTGGTGTTACTTTTCCAAATTAACCATGGAGATTAAAGGAATAACTGGCAAAATTTCCTCGTGTAATCGAAGAGGAGTTTTGTCTTTTCAAAGGGAGTGGACGTATTTTGTGACTCCATGGAAGACTTAAACAACTTCTGATGACAGAAAGAATGTGTGCCAAGAGCATACAGGCCAGGAAACTGAATATTGCTGTACTAAGTACATGACTTCATTGAGAAAGAGTAGCCAACTGCGTCAGTTATTCTACCGAATATAAATTTCTAGTGATAGAAACGTTTGAGAGTAGTAGTAACAAATAAGTTAAAAAGTAATCTTGTTAACTACCTTGGAAAACAAAGAATATGTTCATATATGCTTACATGCTTACATAAATCCAAAGATAGATATTTATGGCTGATCTTGGATATAGATATTTTCATACGCTTGAGTAATCATAAGATTTATTTGGAACACATTTTCAGATTACTTGGAAGTATATTTACAAAACAACAGGTGCATTTGCACAGTAAAAGGAAACATATAACTTCCTAAAAGGTGTGCACAAAGTTTTGGTTTTTTTCAAAAGCTAGAAAAGGACTAGAACATACAGTGGTACATCTGCCAATAATACTGCCGATGAATAGTGTTGCATCCTGGCAATCCAGACCAGAACTCCACACACAGGATAGTGTGGATTCCTCTTGACATCTGTAAGCCCTGTCTTCTCTGGAAAATTATTCAAAAAATGACTACAATTAAAAAAACCTGTTCCTCTTAACAGTCACTATTTTTAGGATGAGTTGTTTTTAATTCTGTCCCATGTCAGTTGTGTTTCTACAGGACAAGTTCACAGGTACACAAGAGGTGCTTATTTTAAGCTCACCCACCATGAATTGTATGATTATGACTTGGAAAACATCATTCTCAGATCAAACTCAGGACTATCACTTCAGTAATACCAGTATGATTCTTGAAGATATTAATATAGATGGAAATGTGATACACAGAAAGGGGCTTCTAAATGGAAGAATGCACCTGCAATCTATTGCCTAAAATAGGAAAACAAAAACACTGACTTCAGCTGTCTCTATTTCTCAGTCCCAAAACACTGCCTAGGAAGACCATTGTTAAGGATAAAAGAAATGTTAATTTTTCTCGGTATTAGTGTCTTTAGAATGACTCCTTTCAAGCACTGTCCAGGTTAATTGTTAATTGATACAAATAATCTGATATTTTATATCAGCTGAGGACCATGAATGTTGTTGCAAATGCTCTTATGTGAACTCCAAAGACCAAAGTAGGTTTCTTGTCTCGTCCCCTTATGACCATCATGTATCTTGCATTGTATGCACGTGTGCTTTGAATGAGGAACCTTAATGCAGTGGCTTTGCTGCCAGGATTTTGACAGAATTTTGTTATTTCAAGCCTTCCAGCCGTCCTCATAACATAGTACATAATGAGAACACTTCTGAAATAAAGTGTCATTGGAAAGATAGGTCACATTTGGAGTATATATTTGTGTAGGTTCATGTACTTTATGGTGATTATACTCTGATACAGTGGAAGAAAGAAGCTCTATTAATACCATTTCTGAACAAACATTATCTTAAACACATTGGTCCTAGCAAAAAAAATGTCACTTAGACATTTCTCAACAAGTAAAAAAAAAAAGGAAAAAACTCCACAAAGAACAAAAATGTGCAATATTCAAGCAAGAAAAATGCAAGGAAAGGTGATCCACTGAACAGAATTTCAGCAGTTGACAGTAATCCAATTGTTGTAGTTTATAACATTGATATGAAAAGAACAGTGTGTATGCAGTCAGATCAATGACCATTAATCATAAAATGGAAGAATTTAAAGATGAAATAGCCCTGTAAGATCAGTCAGCCTGTTCTCTGCCCACACAGGCTCTCTGAAAAATATACTGCAATTCACTTCATAGCATTTAGAATATAGCTTTACTTACATGAACTCCACTGCTTCAGCTTTTACAGTACAGAATGGAATTATTTTTATTGTTGGAAATTGTTTAGCTTTCTGTAAAATCTGTCTTTATCTAGTTTTTGTCTGTATCTTTTGTAACCTTTTCCTAAACTAATATCTCCTCACAAGATGGTGGCAACAGCTGTTAGCCATTTTTTTAAACTGTTTTTGAATTTATTGGCTTTCAGTTATATGATAATTGAAAAAAATAACACCCCAGACTTTCACTGATTGTTTATTTGGGCAGTACTCTTTCAGAACTTATTGGGTTTTTTTTCCTTTCAATTACACTCATTTCTACTTTAATTTCTGCCTAAGATTTTTACTTATCAACATAAAGTGAAAAAAAGATGTATAATCACAGAATCATAGAATGGTTAAGGTTAGGAAGGACCTCTGGAAAGCATCTATTTTGACTCCTCTGCCAAGGCAGGGTCACTTGGAGCAGGAACGTGGGTTTGAATGTCTCCAGAGAGGGAGACTCCATGACCTCCCTGAGCAGCCTGTTCCAGTGCTCTGCCGCCCACAATGTAAAGAAGTTCTTCCTGATGTTGGGGTGGAATTTCCTGTGTTTTAGTTTATGGCCATTGCTCCTTGTCCCGTCACTAGGCACCATTAAAAAGAGTCTGGCACCTTCCTCTCGACAAACGTCTTTGAGATATTTATAGGTATTGATGAGGTGCCCTCTCTGCTCTTCTCTAGATTAAATATACTCAGATCCCTCAGTCTTTACTCATAAGAGAGATGATCCAGACTGCTGATCATCTACATTCTATAGTAGCTCCTTCCCTTTCTTGGACCGTGGGGAATGGAATTGAACACAATGTTGGAGTCGCTAGGGCTGAGTAGAGGGGAAGAATCACCTCCCTTGACCTGCTGGCCATGCTCTTCCTGATACACCCCAGGGTACTGTTGGCCCTTCTGGTCACAAGGGTACAATGCTGGTCAACTTGTCATTCACCAAGACTCCCAGGTCCTTTTTTGCATAAAATGTGTATGGAGTGTAATAGTGCGGGGACGCAATCTCCTTTTAGCAGACTGGGCTAATTTGCTAAGTTTCTAACTCATTACTACACTGATTCATGAATTTACTATCTCACAAATTCACTAACACTTGCATTTATGAGCAAGACAGTTACCCACCACGGGTGACAGTGGCATAGGCACAAATGTATTAATTACGGATCATGGAGTGTATCTCTAGATGGTATTTTTCTGGAATATGTAAGGGTCGTTTTAACAAGTTTTGAAACTTTGCTACGGAAAGATTCATTATAGAAATTCACCTTATCACTATATTACCATGGAAGCATAGCCTCTGGTCACTTCAGAGCCTTGTAAATTTGTATACTTCTTCTCAAGAGAGTTATGCAGAGACATGCACATAAAGCACAATACTTTTCCTACAGTTTCTGGATATTTCAAAGTTAGTATTTAAAAGTATTATCTTTACAAGAAAATATAAAATCATAGCTTTGTTTAGCTAGAAAAGAATATGAAGCCTAGTCACACATCTGACTTATTTACATCTAAGCACAGGAAAAAAATGTTCCCCATGGTTGATGAAGGAATGAAAAAATCCACAAAACACTCAAGAACAACTGTACTGGATCAACAGGATCATCTGCCTCCAGTAAAAGCTACAGCAGATAACTAGGGAAAGCATTTCCTGAATTTGCTTCTATCCTTCAACAAGTTGCATATTAGGGCAATCCAGAGCCAGATGCAGCTTCTGTAACCTTTGATGGATGACTGCTCCATGAAACTATTCAGTCTCCTCTTCAGTCTCTGTAAGTTGTCTTCATCAGCAATATGCCATAGCAAAGAGTTGCACAACCTAACTTCATAGAGGAACGCTCTTTGGTTTCTAGCCTGCCTCCTACTACTTTTATTAGAATTTTCCATGTTGTCATCTGGAAGAGATAGTAGATTAGCTCCTATTCACCCCTTCCTGATACTCTTATGCCATGACTGAACCCCAGCTAGCAAGTAAGCACCCCACAGCTGCTCTCTCACTCCCTTCACGTTGTGGTAAGGGGAGAGAATAGGAAAAGTGAGAAGAGTTGAGAAAAAGGGAAACCAAAAGCTGTGCATACAAGAAAAGCAAAACTAGGAATTCATTCACCACTTCCCATGGACAGGCTTGTGTTCAGACATAGACAGGAAAGCATCACAGGGCTCCATCACACATAGCAGGGACTTGGGAAGACAGATGTTATCTCTCCAAACATCCCCGCCCCTCTTCCCTCTTCTTTCCTCAGCTTTATATTATAAGCGTAATAGCATATAGTCTGGAATATCCCTTTGGTCAGTTGGGGTCAGCTGTCCTGGCTGTGTCTCCTACCAACTTCTTGTGCAACTCCAGCCTGCTCACTGCAGGCGCTGTGAGGAGCAGAAAATGCCTTGACACTCTTCAAGCACTGCTCAGCAATAACTAAAACATCCCTGTGCTATCAACACTGTTTCCAGCACAAATCCAAGACAGCCCCATGTTATCTACTGTAAAGAAAATGACCTCTTCCCAAGCCAAAGTCAGAACTTGTGACACTTGTGATTCTTTAGATCTTTTTGGATATTTATTTATTTATACAGTGGGATAACCATGTGTTCTGGTTTGATTTCTTTCCCTTTCATGATTAGTATTTAACACTTCATTTGTACTTTGCCCACCACTGAGCACCGAGGTGGCATTTTTGTGGAATAATCTGTTATAACATAAAGATTTCACTCCTTGGGACAAAGGTCAGTTCAATGCCCATTTGCTTTATGTGCAGTTTTCCCAGCTGTATCATTTTGCAGTAAATCTGGTCTGGATTTTACACACCACATGATTATACAGTTACTCCTGTAATCTTTCACAGTGGGATTTCCTTCTTACTGAATTGAATTACCAACAAATTTTATCACCTCAATATTCAGACCAATTTTAAGATTACTTCCAATTCTGTTGAACATCATGTGTCCAAGCAAAGACCTTCTTTCATTTTGACAAATATATTTCCACTCCTCACCTCTGAGTCGAAGCTTCTAGCCAATTATTAATGTACTCAAGTAATTATATTTTTGTCCCCATACAATAATATCATATTGTATCACATCATGTATTCCTGCAAAATTTCCTGAAGAAGTTTTGGTAGACAGACCTTGCAGATACCCTGCCAAAAAGATTGAATTTATCCACATTTATTGATGTCTTTAAAAAAACCCAAAAACATGTAAGGCATGACTCTTTTTAATAAACATTCTCTTAAGCCTTGTGCCATTTATCCCGCTTATACATGTCCACTAACAACACTCATTATTGCAGCTTTTGATTAATTTACTGTCTATATTTGTGAGGTTTACTAAGTAATACTGTTCTGCAAATCTATGTAACCCTTTCTTTAAAGCAGGTATTATATTTGCCATGATTCAGTCCTTAGAACCAATGTTGAGTTTGTTGTAGCTTTGTTTGGGTTTTTTTTAGTATGAAATTTCATAGCACAGTTACCATTTAATCCAGATTTCCTCTAGAGTGCTTGGATAAATATAGCAGATATGGGCAACCTCTTACAGTGGGTTAACTTGTTTCATAACCTCTTTTGTAAATATTTCAGTTTTGTACAACATTTGAATATTCCCTTAAGAAAAAAAGAGGGAAAGGGGAAAGGGGAAGGAGGAGAGGAGAGGAGAGGAGAGGAGAGGA